>CAMXCT020004129.1:0-45152 GCA_947184155.2 Cladocopium goreaui | reverse complement strand
AACGAAGGCGCATCAGCTGTTTGCAGCCTTAGGTGATTTCTTGAAGTGTTTCTTGCTGATGCGGAGTTTGTGGGTTTTCGCGCAGGTGGTCGGCTTCCATTTGAATGATTGTATTGAATACTTTTACTTTACTGCCTCTTGTTGGCCCCTTGCCCCTCTAGACTCCTACCGAAGTTTTCAGCCCAGAAAGAACATGAATTATGATTTTTTCAGTTTGCCCTTTTCCAAACAACCTTTCCGAAATAAACGACTAACGCAGAACCCAAGCAAATGAAATGAAAAACGTAAAATGAGAAGTGCCGAAATAAACGAACACGCCAAAACAACATGTGCAAATCACTCGGACAAATCAGCCCCTTTTTACTGCAGTGGTAGATGAGTGCCACGCGAAAGAAACTGGACGTAAAAGTCCCAATCCAAATCGTAAAAGCATCTCATGTTGGAAGTAAAATTCCAAGAACAAATTTCAGTGTATGCTGCCGTAGATCCGGCCCCCCGCATCCCTGGTGAAACGAACGTGGCAAACGGTCCCATAAGAAGGACGACAGAACAAAGAGGGAGGCAGAGGGAGGGTAACTGAAAATTTCTCAGCCCCACAGCTACACGAAAACAGAATTAAAATGAGACAGGAATGTAACAAAACCAACTGAACTGACACAAGCAAAACCACAACCCATTTCGAAATTCAAGCTGTACAAGCAAACCTTCCGTTTACTGGAAAAAGTGAACAGGAAATAAATGGGTTTAAAATATTGTGTTTTGCGATGTTTAGTGTCAGACGTGTAAACTGCGCACGCGTAAAAGCGTAACCACGAAAGCGTAGCCCAGAACCCCACAGAGGTGCGAGGAGGGAACGCAAAACAAGGAAAGGAGAGGAACAGAAACCCAAGGAGCAAAAGGGAACGAGAGGGGAGTAACATCCCACCCACCACTCCCTGGGTTGTACTAAAAGGACAATACAGTTGGTACACTACGCTTCCCAACTTAGTCTTGCCCTTTTCCAAACAACCTTTCCGAAATAAACGACTAACGCAGAACCCAAGCAAATGAAATGAAAAACGTAAAATGAGAAGTGCCGAAATAAACGAACACGCCAAAACAACATGTGCAAATCACTCGGACAAATCAGCCCCTTTTTACTGCAGTGGTGGATGAGTGCCACGCGAAAGAAACTGGACGTAAAAGTCCCAATCCAAATCGTAAAAGCATCTCATGTTGGAAGTAAAATTCCAAGAACAAATTTCAGTGTATGCTGCCGTAGATCCGGCCCCCCATTTCAACGGAGGCAGCCATTCATCCCCACTTCGTTTTTGCAAACTTCTGTGTGGGGCCCGCATTCAATTGATTTGCAGATTCGAATTTCCTTTTTGCAAAGGCCTCGGTGAATTTCATCAACATCTCAATCATAGGGAAATCTAAATCACGCCAGGAAACATCAATGCGTCTATTCAAATCAAATTTTCCAAACTCCAAATTCGTGAGATCATCGGCTTCCACATTGGATTCCCTGGGACGCCACTCAAGCTGCACGCGCATGCGTTTCCGTTCACATATAGCAAGGTATTCCATCAAAACAATCATCAAAGGAAATTTCGTACTGAGTCCTTTGGTGGAAAGAGACTCTGCAGCTTTGTTATCCGTTCCTCCCCCACAATGAAGGATATGTGCAGCTCTGCCTGAAGATTCCGATCCCACATCAAAAATCTGTAATGCCACCACGGACGCAAGCAGTTCTGCAGATGTGCTTGCCCATGAAGAGCTCTGTCCTCGGAAGAGCCATGGTACCTCCTCCGGACTCAGTTCCAAGGCGAACCACGGAGCTTTGCTAGGGTCTGAAGACTTTCCTAGCTTCCAGCCTCCAAGCACCACGCGCCCATCAGCGCATTTTGCATCTGTACGAAACACCTCGCCCAAATGCACCTCCTTGCTTCCGCAAGGCAACTTCCTCAAACCAGATTTGAACTTCTCTTTGATGAAGATGCAAGTGGTGGCCAAGAGTTCCGGAACCTTCAAAGTGGTCCCCTTTGAAACTGCCGTGAGCCACGCATATCCAGGTCCCAAAAGGGGTCTGATCCAAGGTAGGACCTGACTAGCGAAACCAAGCCTGCCATGAAATTCCTGAAACTGCTTGACACCAGTCAGCCAACCATCCGACTGAAGGTCCTCCACAAACTTGACAAGCCAGTTGGCCCTTCTTTCTGAAAGCCCCAGTTCGAACCGGGAATAATCCATCCAGTAACCAACATAATCCATCTGAAATCCTCCCCTGAATTTTGGATAAGAAAAGGGGATGCCTGCCATCTCCAACGCCACCAAAAATCTCCAAATGGCCAACCATCTATTCTGTCCACCAGCTGCCAGGTGGAGGTCATCAACGAAAACCAGCACAAATAACCAGTCCTGTTCAGAAAGGTTGAATGCAAAACGCCCCAAAAGCGCCATCAGTCTCGACCACCAGAAAGCAGCTGAAGCAACACCGAAAGTTCCTGTCCGGTTCAACCAAATCAGTGATGACCTGGATGAAGTGCGGCAGGCTTGTACCCCCCAATCTGATTCCTTGACCAACACCCGACGGTGAGCCTTTGTCACGTCTGCGTTCAAACCAAAAATCACATGTTCGCCAGAATCCTGAGAAACCTCCATTATTGTAGCAAGCTCTCGGGGGCCAGGGTTCTCCAGGCGGTCCAAGACAACAATTTCGTTGTTCAATCTCACTCCATGCGTTGCGTCATGGATGATTCTGTGCCCACCGTCAGGCTTCTCCAAAATGCCCTGAGCCGCCACTCTAAGAGAACGGCCGGGGTAGCGTCTAGCCGCTTCCCTCTCAGAAAGGGTACACATCCTACCTGCCCTTTCTTCTTCAAGGAATTGTTCCTCCAAGATCTTCTCTGCGGCCGCCTCATCTCCTCTGAAATAATTTCCAACCTCGGCCATCCATTCAGTTTCGTCGTATGACGGTTCCTTCTCCCTGGGTCTGTAAACCTGGGGTGTAGGTCCCAGGGGTTCCAAGTGTCCTAGATGAACTCCTTCCGCAAAACTGGAACCAGGAGAATTGTCAACTATATCTGCGTCCGGATCACCCATCAGCCTCAAGGACTGAGATAGGGCAAATAGCCAAAAGGGCTGCCCTGGAGGCACTTGTCTCGCCTTGCCGCTGTCAGGCAGCAAAGCAAACCACTTCTCACGCAAACCATCCAAGTCCCCTTTGCTAAAGGGTGAAGTCGCCATCTTCCCCAAGGCCAATGCAAAGGTGGCCCTCGCCATGTCTGGCAATTGTTGCCTGCAAAAATCATCCACCAGGTTTCTCAAACTCCTGCAAAAAGAAAGCTGTTCCGTCGTGCGGTTCGTTTGTCTCATTTTTGGATGCCAGCGCCCCGGACAGCATAAGCCCATGCCATCACAAAATGGCTGAGCCTTCCCACCATATCTTGCAGTCAACGGTGGACCCATGCAACCAGATTCAATCTTCACTTCGTCCTCTAATGTATGGGCCCGTCCTTTCACAGGCTTTTCTGTCTCTGAACTCAGCTCAATTGACACCTCCTCCAAAGAAACTGAATTGGTTGGAGGACTCTTAGCTGCGCTAGCATCCGAAGAAAATGGAGGTTCGGAAACGACATGAAGTTTTGGAGCCACTGAAACAGCCGAAGAAACTTGTGAAACTGGAACGACACCCTGAGAAAACGAAACATCTGAAACTGCACTGACATGTGAATTTGAAGCCTCTGAAAATGCCTTGCCCCCCTGATGGGACGGATCTGCACTGCCAAACTTTTTGACGCCCATCGCTTGCACATCCGTAGATTTTGACCCCTTCGGAGCGGAGGATGAATCTGCCCAAGTCTTTGCGATGGCCCGCGCAATGAATAAACACATGGCTCCAGGGTAGTGTGCAGCTGGAGCTGTTTTCCATTGTCCCTTTTCGTTGGTGCCGATAAGTTGAGGATGGTTGCCGCCATGTGGGCACTGTGAAGGCAAGGGGCCCTTGTAATTCCAAGCTTTATCAAACTGTGGGGCACCAAGGAAAATGTTACCTTCGAAAAACCTCAAGTCGCTGACAAAACGTGTTGGCTTTGGCGTCTCAGCTCCAAACTCGCACTGGAATATTGCAAAGGTCCTGCAACCAGGTAGCACTAGAAGATCCTGAAATTGCTGCATCTGCCAAATGGATGCAGGGATACCATTTTTTGTGGCCCCCAAGTCTTCTGGGAACTCCCCCAAATAAAATGCGCCCACATCAGAGGCTAGGTTGAAGAGTTCCCAAGTGCGTTCTGCCAAAAGAGTGCCCTCATCGGCTTTGACTTTATCTTTCTGTGATAGCCACGGGAAGCCTCTAGGATGCTCCCGGCTTCGAATTGGCCTGGGGCCTGGTTTTGCGCTATAGTGGTTCCTCGCCCTGCTGTAAGTCGAGCACGGTGGAGTAGCAATGACACAGAAAGGACGCACGTTGCGTATCAAGGTTTTCAGTTCTTCCCAAAAATTTATCCAACAAATTTTGCTTCTCATCTCGCAGTAAATCAAACTCATGCATCTCTAATGTGAAACCAAATTCACCTGCAAGTGTCTGAAGGTGTTCATGAACATCAGCTCTTCGGCGATGCCCAGCAAAAGCATAGACAATCCTCAAGACACCGCTTGCCGTGCCGCCTGATGGCGCAAAATGCGCCTGCTGCATGTTGTGAAACCCATCCAAACTGTCCGATGGTCAGGAGGCACCACCCGCCTTTGGGTGTTCATATGCCGGGTGAGCTGCATTGCAATTTCGAACACGGCACACATGGACCCTGTTGCAGGTCCCATCGCAAGCTTTTCCTCGCATGTTAAATCTGTAACATATTTCCTTGCCGTCCGGTGTGTGTGTCACCAAACTAAGGTTTGTCCCCGGCAACACGGAGCCCTTCTTGGATTTCCCTTTTCCATCTGGACCAGATTTTCCTTTCTTGCCTTTCCCTTTTGACTTTCCTCCTTCTCCAAAACGTGCTGATGGCTCCTCCACACGGCTGAACTTGGATGGCCTCTGCATGGCCGAGAAGGTCACCGGTGAGGTGAAGTAGAGCTCCTTGATCTCCGTGTCCTCTGTCACTTCCTGCAAGGTCTCATGCAGGGGCCTCCCATTACGGTGTGCCCTTCTCACCGCCTTCTTCCTCAATTCGAACTCATAGTCAAGCATGATGTGCCATGGAGGGGACAGTGGCACCTTTTCACCCCCAGGGCCGGGGATCATCATGCCATAGCATTTCTCGCCAAGCAGGTAGTCCACATACCTGTCAAAGTGCCGCTGTCGTAATCCCCGCAAATAAACCTTGTTACGAAGTTTGGCTGCAACCATCAACCATGCATTCCCCTCGACACGCAGCTTCTGTCGCAGTTCCTCTGTATTTGCTGGTAATTTTCCTTTTGGCCTCTGCCTCGTAATTCTCACCCGACCCGATTGGTCTAATGACGACTGCAATTGAAGCGACTGAGAGTCCCTTCTGCTCACAATTTCATCCAGTGGGTGAGCTGTAACTTCGTCTTGTTCTATTTCTTCCAAGAGCATCGCCACATAGTCAGTTGAAGGCTGGTCCTTCTCGGAGATTTCTTCTCCTCTTGCTGTTTCAACTGCCCTCAACATTGCTGAACGATCTGTATGTGGAAGAGGTCTTACCGTCCCAAGTCCTTTGGCTTCTTGACGTATCTTGATCTCCTCCTCATGCGCATGTTTTGCAGTATCCCATGCTGCAACCACAGAAGCCACTGCTGCTCTGCCCTGCACCGAATCTGCACGCAAGTTGAAGTCTGACTGCAACGCCTGTCTGACTCCAGCCCTATCATCTGCAAGTGCACTGAACCTCCTAACAGATTTGTAGTGCTGTCCCAAGTCGTACTGCGCCTGTTCAGGAACTTCCGACTCCTGAAAAATAAACTGTAAATCTGCATCAACGTTTTTGTGCACCCATTCTGATCTCTCCGCTTCGTCAGCCATAGCTCCCCGCGCAAATCGGCTTGGCCGGCTACGGGAGTGTCTGTCCTGTGTTACCCTATCCAATGCTTAACCGTAAAAGGTTGAAACCGTAAAAGGTCAATGAATTTAACTGAGAGAATGCGGAGGTAAAACTCCCAGGCGTAAAAGCCCCCTCGAGAACAACTTGAAATCAAATAAAGACTGAATCTGAAATCTCAAGCACAAACAACAGGGGATTCAAACATCCCCTCTGAGCTAAAGCCGAATCATTCCATCGGATTTAACTTCCCGCAAGCTGACAACAAGATTCCAAAGCCGGTCCCTGTCATGACATGTCAATTTCCAAACTGATTTTGTGTCAACTGATTCTCGCACGGCTCAAGTTCCGCACAAGATTTTCAGACTCAAATGCATAATCTGATTTCGTGAAACTGCAATGCATGAAAACTCTAAGAGGTCCCGGCTGAAACGACATTTCAGATCCCTGTGAATCCTGCTGCCCAAATTGCATTGGAAACAAATCAAACCTGACAAGACAAGGAATCAAACTCAAGTGAAATCACTGACAAGGCATCTGCGTGAAACTGAAACTGCACAAATGAATCCTACTATCCAATCGCATCACCGTCAGTAGCTTCCAAGTCCTCTTTCCCCTCTTCAGTCGAGGATGAAGACCCTGATGAGCTCGGCCCCTCAATTTCGGTTTCCTTTCCTAATTTGACCTTGCAAATCTTGCAAACGGCGTCCGCGCAACCCTCACGGACCTCTTTGATCCATTCCACCTTCTGACATGCCCATGGTTTGATTCCACAGCCATTGACTCTATGCAATCTCCTGAATCCGGCTCTCCTACTAACTGAAACAAAGAAGGTTGCGCTCTCATCTTGTTTTTCACAGCTGTCTGCAACTGAGACATCATTGGGCTCTGACACATCGCCGACCTGTGCGCCCTCGTTGTAGGCTTCCTCGTCAAGAGAATCCGATGGCAAGGCAGGCCACTTCACACCTAAGCAGGGGCCATCATCTGATCGTTTCATGAACTGATGTCTACGTTTCCATTCAATTGGATCTTCCGATCTTGCTTTCAAGAATTCCCCATACTCCTCGATGACTTCGCTCTCATCATAACCAGGTCCACCCTCACAAATTGATCGGTTGACCTTCTCTTGGATTTCCATGACAATCTGTCTTGATGTATGAATGTAGTCTGAACTCTGATGAAGGTTGACATGCCATCTTCCTACAAAATCCCGTTGTTCCTTCGAAACTCCAACTGCAGCTGCAATCGAAGGTAGGAAATGACGCATTGAATGACCTGACCAAAACAAGGCTCCGTCCTCATGCAGAAGCTTGGATTCCTCATATTCCCTCCAGGGTTGAAATCTAGTTTTCAATGGCTGCTGCAACATGGAAAAGACCTGTCTGACCATGACTGCAATCTTCTCTGAGCTTGCATACCGAAATGACGGTGCCGAGAAATCCTTCTTGCTACAAAACACGAAATAGTCTCTCTGAAGCAATCCAAACTCCTGCCAAATCTCATAACCAGTTTTGAGCCAATCCAAGCCTGTCACTGACACACGCCTCGAAATAAAAATAGGCACCTCTTTCACATTCTTCCCAGGTCCAGTGGTCTTCGTCTTGGTCAAGAAACCACGAAAACCCCTACTGTTCAATGACAACCTCCTTGGATCCAATCCCTCGAGGTCCGATATCCGCATGCAGGCCCAAACGCAAATCAAAACAATCCATGACATTGCTCTCAAATACAAAGGTTTGTCAGAAGAGGTGACAGAAATCTCAAGTGAAATGATCATGGCAACTGTCAACGGTGGAGCCCTTCTGACCTCTGTGCCGCTTGTCTCAATCTCCGCCAGTCGTGACTTGGTTGCCTGCAGCCAGATCCTGCATGACGAAATTCTGAACTCCTGTGGAACCTGTCCAGCATCCTCCAAGACTGCAAGAGACGCACAAACGTCTACAATACGACCTCTGGATGACTCCTCCTGGACCATAAAAAGCAAGTAGTCCAACATGTCTGAAACGTCGGTAGGAAATGGAGTCCCCTTGAATTGAATCAACCAATCTCTAACTTTCTTCCATGATCTTGCACGGTTTCTGAGTGTCTTCAAACGGCGGCTACCAAAAGCTCTTCTCAACACTGCACTGCTATCTGAGGTTGATGCCGCCACCTTGCAAATCGGAAGGTCAGCTTCCGTAATGTAGCCAACCAGAACTGACAACCACTGCTCCCTAGCTGCAGACTCCAAATCAGAGCGTGACATGTGTGGGTTTGCAAGTGCCAACCTGTATGATGCCCTAGACAGTCTCGCTTGCAGTTTGACATCCATACCCAACAACTCACTGTAAACATCGACTGCACTTGGATCCCTAGATTCCTGCAAACGGCACCTCTTGGCATCCTGAAATTCCAAACGTCTCTCAACTTCACAAGCTTTTCTGTAGTGGTCGGCCCATTGAAACAAAATATCTGAATCCTGTGAAATCTCATGCAAGGAAGCAGTGTAATCATGCAAACCTTTGACAACTTCGAAACACTCATCAACCGTGTCAAACAGGAAAAACACATGGTGAGGCCTTTTGAACTCCTGTCGGAGCTTCTCTGTAAGGCTGAAACCGCTCGATTCCAATCTCCTCCATGCACCATCCATCTCGCAGTGAGCGACCGTGGCGCAGCGCGGATTCTAACTGAAAATTTCTCAGCCCCACAGCTTGAGCCAAAATAGTATTAAATAAAACGGGATGGAGTAATAATCTGCTTAAGGAAAGATGTGGGAAGGTGAAGTATTGAAGGCTTTCTTACTCCGCCATCGTTTCGATATCGTGTCAATTGCATTGGGTAATTGCCTTAAAACATACCACGGAGTAGCGGAGTAGCGCGGAGTAGCGACGGATTGGTGAATGTTGCCTGGGCGGTGCTGCATTGCAATTGCCGCATTGGAGCTGGGGAACGGAGACAGCTGACACCACATGTGCGCTTTCAGGTTCCATTTCTGGGGCCGGAAAGTCAATTGAAATCAGGCTTCGCATGTGCGGGCCTCCTCTGTAAAATGGCATCCAACAGGCATTAACGAATCTTCCAGGCATCCGTCTTCGTTCTGTTCAATGATTGTGCCGGAGAGTGGTCTTAAGGCTGACATGCGGACGATTGCAGTGCCATATTTTGGACACAAGGAGGCCACGCTTGGCCACTCTTCAAGGGCTTCAAACCTGGGGTGGTTACTGGGGCGGGACGCCTCTTTGATGACGAGACGTCGTCCATGCATGGGTTCTGCACTTGTTTTGGCTGCTGTCTCATCTTCAAACCATGTTGGGCGTTGGATTTGACACCCATTGCAGTCGGAGTTTCGGGATTTGATTTCCTCACGGCGGCTGATGCATTGCGGAACCATCGTCTCTGTAATTCATTTTTTTTCGCTGTCGTGTTTCTTTGGCCTCCTGTCTCAGCGGTTGAATGGTTGGCCTTTTGTTTTCTTGTTGTCTTCATTGTCCGTTTTCTCTCTCCGGGTGGTGTGCTGGCGCGTGCAGCTGTGAAATTGCCGACGCGTGGCCTTGGCCAGGCTTCGATTCGCTTTAGACACGTAAGCAGATTCTCAGAAATGTTGTTCGACGGCCGTTTATGGTTTGTCTTTTCCTTTTTCTGCGGTGCTCTTCAACGGCGCGAATCGGAAGAAACGCCACATTGGCAAAAGTGCGGCCGCTCGGCACAATCTTTGTCGCTAAGTGCGATGTCTGTCGCACAAAGTGACGGTCGATGTCGTCTAGTGGGACGGGTGTGTGATCAAGTTTTGTGTAGCAAGCTATGTCTGAGCGCTGTTTGAGGAAGTTGTGGACAAGTTGTGGTAACTTCGTGTTGTGTGAAAGTAAGTTGTGTGTGAGGAAGGTGTCCGGTGTTTTTGGGTTTGTGTGCTTTCTTTGTGGTGTCTTCGTGGTGTTGCGGGCGGCTGGTGGCCTCTGGTGGTTGTTGTTGTCTCTTCCTTTCTTGCTTTGCTCGTCTTTGCTTTTGGTCTGGGGTTAGGGACAACAAGCAACACCAAAACACACACAGGCAGCGAAGCGGTCAGAGAAAGCCAAAGAACGAACAGGAACGAGGGGGACGACAGCAGGCGGAGGCCAGCAGCAGCAGGACCAAACAAAGGGGACCCGGGGGAGGCAGCAAGGACAGGAGGAAGCAGCACAGGCCGCGGAGAAGGGCGCATGCCGCTCTAGCGGCGTCCTAAGAGGAGATCTGGATCAGCCAAGGGTGAATACCTCAGTGCAGGAAGGAAGGGCACCGGAAAAACACTCGCAACATCGTGTAGAGGGCAAAGCCTCACACAGGGCCGAAACCTTTGTTGCCACGAGGAGAGGTGAAGACAGGAGCTTTTTTTTTCCGTCCACCTCTTAGCTTTCGCCAGGTCGTTCCACACGTTCAGTTGCATATTTTTATTTTTTTCCTCCGGTTTGGCCGATTCGCACTAGGCACGGTCCTTACAATAGCGTAAGCGGTGAAAAGTATTTAGAAAAAGGATTCGTGTGGTCCAAAAACGTGGGCAAATCATCACATCAACACAAACAAAGAACCAAACAAAAACGCAACCAAAACGACCCGCAAATCCCCCAGCCAGATTTGCGTTTCGCCAAAAAGCAAACAGCGAAGCAACAAAGAACGGGGCCGGGCCCAAACAAGAACCAAACCAAACAACTTGAGATTTGCCTTGAATACAGTGACCTAAGCCACTGTATTGTCATCAAAAACATGCAAACTAATTAAGTGCGGCAGAGCGAAAAATATAGTGCACGATCACCCAGATTCTAATCATCCATACAACCGTGACTGTCACTCCAGCTCTCTGAAAGGTAGGCAAAGCAGGAATAGCTGACAGTACAGCTCGTATCAGTTGCCATTCTCATTGTCAAAGTTGGTCCTATGATGATGATGGAAGTTGGAGTCCAATCTCTGTAGTAAGATACTGCCGCAGTGGTGATGTGACTCAATACCCCCCTCAAGGGGGGTAGGGATTGACAGCCTGTAGGTCATGCAGGACAATAACTGTAATTCATCCCAGATGCTGTCATATCGTAGGAAGCCAAGAGGACCTGAAAAGGTGCCAATGGTGAAAGATCTCCGCAGATAAAAAAGATCCTCTCCGTAAGGTCATTGCAGATGAATAGAATACACTCGTGCAGCGGGAAGGCTTAAGCAAAGAAAGATTGCTACTCAGCGACCTGTACACAATTGCGCCGCTCGCACATGGCAATCGAGCTCAAGCCACAAACTTGAAGAGGTGGCTAGGTTTGCTGTACCAGCACCAGATTGACTAGCAGGATTCACAGGGTGTCATCGTCCCAGCAAAAACTGCTGCAAGTCAGATGTTCCAGAGGTTCGCAGTGCATCTCACATAGGGCCACTCTCCCCTAGAGTGAGCCATGAGCAGAATCACAACGTCCCATCAGCGCACCGATCCATGTTGGCAGGCTTTGCTGCACTAGGGCGCTCCAGACTGAACAGCAGGAAGCACCACTGGACAGCGCCAGTAGTGCTCACTGCAGTGCAGCCTGGTCCATGGCTCTACCGGGGATCTACCGCCCCTCCCGGAGAAATCGCAGAAACAAAACAGAGCGACAAGGGCCCTCCCTAGACAGCCAACGAAAAAGCCACATGAATCAAACAGCCCAACACCGCAAAAAGACATAAAAGAGGTAAAACGGAGAGGAGGGGACGGTGACAGGAATCTGCCCCACCGCGAATGAATTCGGAGTAACTAGAGATAAGACCAATGTAGTGAAGGTGAAATGACAGAGCAATGATGTAGAGCGGTAACCTCAGTATCTAGGCAACAGGTAAACCAGATGACACAACAACCACCAAAGAGAACCCTGCCATCATGGGGGGAAAGCAAATCACAAAAGGGGGGAGAGGCCAAAACAAAACACACACAACGACACCGGCCACACAGAAGAAGCGAGGAGAGGAGCCAGGAGGCAGCAGAGGACAGAGGGAGAGGGACACACCCGCACCAGAAGGGGTACAAACGTGCCTTAGCGGAGTTCAAAAAAGGGGCCAAGGATCATACTATGATGAATACCTCAGTGAGGGTGCACACAGCACTCCAACAACACAGGAAACATGGTGTAGAGGGAACGAGCCCCACACAGGGCCAAAGGCCTTTAGTGCCATGAGACACAATGAAGAGGGGAAATCAATGCACAACAATCACTCCAAGCACAGAGGCAAGGCAACCAGGCCGTCGCCGGAAGCAACGATACCCAGAGGGAGGGACCAGTAAAACCTGGACCAAGGCGCCAAGGAGGAACATCCGAGGGGGAGTGAGGGTCACGTCAGGCAGGGAACAGTAACCACAAACCGAAAAGGACGAAACAAAACACCAACACCTAATGTAGCGCTGCGGATGGCAAAACCTAAGGATGAGTCAGCGAATTCAAGTGCCTTGGTTGGTGGAAGGTGTGGGGGAGTGGGTGGCTAATCAAGACTACATCTGGGGACAACAACAGCATCTTCACCCATCGATGATTGTCAGGCAAAGACTGCGAGAAAGCGAGTGCGTGCACTAGGCTTCATGGCAGAGGCAACCTTAGTACAAGCTAAGCTCTCGACGGGACAGCACATTCAGAAAGCGGGGATTAACGAAGCCATGCGGCCCGATCTGTTATGCCTAAGCTGGCACTCGCACGCAAAGCCAACTGTGGCTCCCAACTGATGGAGAGATCTGGGTTGGTTGGAGCCAGGCATGTGTCGCATGATGAGCCTAACAATTATAAATGGGGAAACTGTGTCTCCTGCTGCATACCAGTGCACCTGTCACGTCTTTGGACAGACACACTGGGTATGAGCAGTACACTTAAGTAGATGTGACAATTGAACCAATTAGACACGTAAGTCATCTTCCACCACCGTGATCGATGCAACAAAAGCCAATCAATGGGTGAAAGCCCAGAGTGAAACAGAAAAAGAAAAGGGGAGGGGGGAGAGGGGGTGGACACACGAAGGAAAGTGTGATACTGGGGGGTTGAGCTGGGGATCATGTCATACCTCTCGTGAAATGTTCCAAGTGGTGTTTTTTGTCTGCTGTAATGGTGTCATACCATTCATTGGTGAGCCCAAATGAAACTGGGTTCACTGCTTGCTGGGCAGTAGCACGCTGATGAAGCGCTCTGAGCGCCCTTCGATGTTCATCCAGATCTTCCGGAGGGACCCTGCGGCGGACTCGCCTGTCTGGGAAGTTTCGTTCCCGCAGGTTGGTTTGCAAAGCATGTTCCGCTATATAGACTGCTGGTTGCTGGAATAAAACTCGCTCCGCAAATCTGTCGAGATGGACTGTCCACTCAGCAAACATGTGGCTGTGTGACAGTTGCTTCCTGAGTCGCGCCTCTGTTTGATGAAGGCTCCCATTCATGTGCCACAATAGTAAAAGACTGTAGTTGGAAGGCCAGTCAAGTGGGCACAGTGTGGCTGTTTCTTTCCATTTTTCAGGGGTAAGCCCTTCTGAAGAGGGAATAATCACTTCAAGAGTAGTACGATTCGATCCAAGGGGTTGGAGACCTCGCAGCATACATGGTTCAACGAGCCCTGTGGTGTAGCCATTGATGAGCTCCTGGAAGCTTCCAGCCATTTGAAAGTCTTCATCCAACCCCAGGTGAAAACCAGGCAAATTTTTAGCAACAAATTTAACTGCTTGGAGCAGCTGCTTTTCTCCTTCCAAGGGAGTCTCGTCATAGGAGCGTTTCGGGCCGCTTGGTACCTTTGGGCTCCCGGTGCAGGGCCACACCAAAAAGGCGAAACCACACGCAGAAGCATGGCCCCCCGCAAGCACCAGGCGCACCCTGGGGCGGTACCCTTTCCACACCACGAGTCCCAGGTCAACCCAAGGAGAATGGATCCACTCACCGAGTGACGTGGGAACCGAACCCATTCATTTCCATCAAGAGTGTACAGCGTAAACCATACACCCCGAATGGACGTGGAGACGGAACCCATTCATTTCACCCAAGATGATCACCACTCAATCCAAGAGAGACCAACTCATGATGCCCCCATAGGTTCCCGGACTCCAGCGGCTACCGGAGAAGACGATCCAAGAAAGGAGTGGAAAGTCTTAGTCACCTTTTCAGTGACCCCAGTCCCTATGGAGCACAGCTCGGACCTTAGAGCCGAAAACAAGGTCCTCACTGTGGCCAGACTGTACATTGAGCCCACTCTCCCCGAAGGTTGAGAGTGAACCGGTCGGTGACCCAGTCGTTAGCGATCCCATGTATCCCAGGGGGATACACCTGTCTTGCGACAGGACCCTAACACTGTTAGGGAGGAACCGACGGTCTTGTCCACCGCGAGCTTAGCTACCCAACGATGAATATTGACCGTTAGCCAACGGGTTGCCCCGTTGACCCCTCCTCGAGACAAGTCCCCAAGTCTCTAAGAGGTTCACCGACCTTGCCTGTTCCCCCGTGTCATCATTGGGTGTTGCTACCCTAGACACAAGGTAAGGTGAGACCCGTCGGTCCCGTACCACGTGTGTACCGATCGGTCCGGGAGAACCCCGAGATACCGCACGATCACCCAAGGATGTGCGCAAACACAAACGAGGGTGTGACATGAGGAGCAACCCAACATGTCAACACACGCCGACTAGGGGGTACCAAGGTACCGTGTCAATTCACGGTTCGATAGGGACGGGGGCCTTCAGCAACTCCCCTGCGCTATACTCCTAGTTTAACGTCCCCCCGGACCCTCTCGGGTCCACCTCCCTCTGTTGAGAACATGGTATTGGGGACCCCATCCCCCTACCCATTCTCAGGAGCATTCTCGAGGAGTTTGGGAGCAATTTTACTGGCCCAACTAGCCGGAAACCATGCCAAGATGGCAGAGGCGCCACTCGTAAGGTCTACTAATCCAGTAGTGCGCCGATGCGGTCGATCTGTGACTAGGACTTTCACAGGGCCACTCGGCGCTCGACTCCGATTCACTTCAGAGCTCTCGCGGGCTGAGCCAATGAGTTCAGACAGGATGGGTCGAAACCAGTAAGTGGCATACAAAAGGCATTCAGTTTCTGGAGTCACCATGGATTCAGCCAATCTCATCAACGAGCTCATCGCCTGGGCGAGCTTCTCTGCCAATCGAATTGTGAGAGCCCTAGCTGTTTGATTAAGGACATCCTCCACCTTGGCACCTTGCCCGCGCAACCACAGTTCACCGGCCACACTCAGCAAGACGCGCGTAAACTTTTCTTGGATGGCAATCAAGGACAACGTCAGTCTCGCCTGGAGCCATAGCGGCGGGAGAACGCCAAGGTTTTCTGGTATGCAGAATGGGTTTCCGTCAGGTTGGATATTGTCAATTAACATTGCTAGCTTATCAGCTGCGCTCAAGATCTCGTCCTCAGAGGGATCTTCGGCTGCTTCAGGTATAGGTGGACACCATGAGATGGTAGGGTCTTCTAGATCACTTTCTCCATCGGTAGAGGCTGCTTCTTCATCCGAGGATGGGTCACTCACTGTGTCTCTTGCACCCTCCGGGCTTGCAAGTTTCATAGTGCCTGGATCAAACTGGCGATCTAGTGTGGCCAAAAGCTCAGGTTGCAACCGATGGGCATCAAAGTAATGGATACCAGGGATTACCACGAGTTGTCGATCCTGTATACCAGCATGAAAGAAAACCTTGTGACCTCTGTGTCGATGAACGAGGGCTGGGGACCCATTGTCAGCTGCACACAGCCAGAGGGGAGATCTGTAACCATCCGCGGCGTAACCATATAGCTACTCACGATCAATTGAGCAGGGGAAAAATCCGCTGGTCGTCAGCACATGGTCACGTGTGCGGGACTCTAGCGCTGCGAGGACATTAGGGGGAAGCCGTAGCCTGTCTGCATGCCACTACCAGCCGATATCGTCTCCACGCTCGTGTGCCATTGGTGGTCACTATCATGGCAATAGCAAGGGGCGGTTTATCTTGGGGAGTAAAGGGCACCGATAATCCCCAGTCCAGTGTGGCACATCTGTCGCTGGGGTAGTTTGTAGGGCCATGGTACTGAATGTCACGGGCTTTCAACGTGAAGTATCCGTAATGGTAAATCCCTAGTGTCTGGGCCATTCCAATCATGCCTGCCATATCAAGAGGCGAGACAATATAGGTATGGTCGATGGCTCTTGTCAGCGCTACCGTTGCCCTTCCATAGCAGTCCTCGCGCTCGTCTGCTGTTGAACCTCTCCGTCCTCCACTGAGAAAACCTACCCCTGTTTGAACAATGACAGCAATGCGTGCTGTCGCTCCTGCAGCAGAGGAGGTGGTGGAAACTCGCAGCCCACCGTACCACTCGGTCTGAAAGCCATGTTGGAGTAACAACTTATGTACAGCCGTACGGTTGCACAAGACAAGCAGCTGGGAGGTCGCTCCCCGTTGCAAGTTACGATAATATTTCTTCAAGTAGGTACAAAAGGCTACCACATCCTCAACTGCAGACCTAAGATCCTTAGGTGCTTTCCACAATACTGTGCGGAAGCCTCCGACGGCTACAGTGGACTCATGTGGCACGAAATGGCCAATGTAGATATGGTTGGACTCATGGAGGACTAACTCCGGATATCGAACTGCAACAATGGCTTGGTAGGTCAGCATGGAAACTCGTGAGCTGTTAGGGAGAATGATGCCTCATCGATGAGGACCACAGAGTCCAGCTGCTTCAAGGGTCGTGGTGCACGCAGGTACCCCAAACTCCTCTGGTGCTGTGGCAATCAGCAAGACTGCGAGCACCGCTGCAATGAGGCTGCTGTGTGCATCCAGCTGGCACGAAATTCGGCAGTGGAACACCCGCCTTAGGGCGACAGGCAGCTCGTAATCCTGCGGAGTGGATGTCCATGGGCCACTGTGCGGCTTCTTTGCAAGCCTCAGCAGACTGAAGAGCTCCGACTCCGGATCTTGGCTCGCATCAGGCCACAGCTGAGCTACGAGGGCTGCCATTCGTGCTGGTGGAAAAGAGTCGCCGGACTTATCAAGTGCTCGAAGCCCCAACGGCCGTTGCAACAGTTTACGTCGATTGACTGCCGCTGCTCGGCCTTTGGATAGCCCTCCTGGAGTTTGCCTGTGGTCTCCAATGAAGACAGTCAGCATTGGCTGTTGTATGGCAGCAAGAGCTGCAATCTCATGGTAGTTGCCATACTGTTGACTTTCGTCCATAAAGGCAAGCCAGGTGCGAGAAATCCAATGGCCAAAGGAGGAGTAGCGCATCGCCATTTCCGCCGTAGCTGAGCCACCTGTTGCGATGAGTATATTCTTATGTGAGATGATTCTATTACGGTCACTACATCGGACGTCAATTTTGGAGGCGTACCCCTCTCCTTTGCCCTCCTCCATGCGTCCAATTAGCCTGCCGAAGTTCTTGATTGTGGGGGGCGCAAGATCACTCACTTGATCCGCTAGTGCTTTGGCAGCTACATTCTCTTTAGTGTAGACGATTGCAATAAAGTCATTCAGTTCGCAGCTTAGGGCAATGAGCAGGACCGCAAGGGACCGCGTTTTGCCAGCACCAAAAACCCCTGCAATACATAAGTCAGATCTTCCAGTCATAATGGCCAACAAGAGTGCAATTGAGACTGTCAGGACATGTCCATCACCGTGTGCTGCTAGAGGAAGGAGATGTTCACGATAGTAACTGTCATGGGCCCCATCCATCGAGATCGCAGCTGGTGTCAAAAATCGGCTCAGAATTCTGACTAACGCATCAGTCAGTTGCGTTTTGCGCTCGCTAGCCATACGGCGAACAGGTATATGCGGCTGCACGATGCCCATTGCCAATGGTAGGCGCGACTGGTTAGCTTGTGCAAACACTAAGAGTTCATGGCGGCTGCGTGTGTCTCCCAGAAAGGCCAACTCTTCCCAAACAACGGCCATGGACGGGTGGTCTTCAATGGGTTTCAGCCAATCCTGTGCAGGATCAAAATAACTCATTGTTCTAAGATGCTGATCCAAAAGTCGCCCACAAAAGGTCCGAGCAATAGGCAGAGAGACAATAACAAGCTCCAGCATCTTTGGGGCAATGCGCTTGAGCGCTCTTTGAACAGGGTTTTTGCTAGTTCCGCTCGACATCACCTTCTCATGTACCAATGCTATGACACAACGCTGCTGATTGTCTGGCAACTGGAATATACCCAGTAGGGCTCTGCCTGCCATCACGTTCGCTTCCAAGTTGCCCAGGTTCCCAGCTTCACAGAGAGCACGCGGCGACAGCGCTGGAACATTAGAAGGTGCACTAAATAGCAGGAGTGGGGCACCATCAGTATGTAGGTGGATGACATGAAATCCGGCATACGCCTCATATTGATAGGTACGCTTGGTACCTTTGGGCTCCCATATAGGGCGCACCCTGGGGCGGTACCCTTTCCACCACAAAGGACGTACACAGTCTCCCTGTGTATTCGCTCGCCAAAAAGGCGGCAACCCGCAGAAGCAAGCAACACTAGACCGTTGATGTCTTTGTCCGATGTGGCCTGCGAAGGTTCCCACATGAGGTATTTCGGTGGGTTGGTTTCTTGTCCACCTTATAACCTCCCCCTTTTAAGGGTGTGGTCCCAACGCAGCACAGCTCGATCCTTGGTGTAGGACCTTACTGTGGCCTGACTGTACATTAAGCCGAGGTGCTTCTGCCAGAACCTCGACCGCTGGGTGACCCAGTCAATAGCGATCCCACCCCTCCATGTGACACATACCCGAAAGCATGGGAACACACGAAGGAGGTCCAGGTTACCCCAGACACCGTGACTACCCTGGCATTCAACACGGAGGAACCGACGGTCTGATCCGTGCGGAGCATAGCAACCCTCACACGAAATTTGACCGTTAGCCAGGACACAAGCAATGGATCGGAAGTTTTCCCTGGCCTCACCAAAGTTGCTGCGATTGCGACGCCGCCAGAGATGCTGCGACTTGCCACTGGCGAGCGCACAGTCACACTGGTGCACTGCCTGGAGGACCGGCTTTGCGTGTGGAAACCTGACTCTCTGACAGAATTCAACTATCAGATTGTCCTGATAGAAGGGCACCCCACTTGGAGTGGACGTGCTAAACACTCCTATGGCCATTTGCTCTTCATTGATCTTGACGAAGGGGTTCATGAAATCCAAAAACTACAAATCACTACCCCGCAAGTCATTCCCCATGGGGTACGTTGCGAGGGTTTGCTGCGTGTACTTTCATGGGTTAGTTTTGACCTTCCGGAACACCTCAAGACAACTCTAAGTTCTCTGTTAGAAGCAGCTGGAGAAGGGAACACTGAACTGCACACAGTGCCCATTGACGGACGGGATATCCGGGATGGCCAGCCTGAAACGGAAGCTGACCTGCAAGCAGCTCTGATTGCGATGATTCCCACACCGGGAGGGTCCCATGCTGAGGGAGGTGTGCTAGTTCGCAACCTACTGGCGGAATTCCTGCGTGGTTTTTCCTTACGCACCCTCATTTTCCTCCTGGACATGGTGTTGCCGCAATTAGACGCTTATCATGCGGGACGACAACTCCAACATCTCCAGCCTTGGGTCAGTGTAGAACTTGCTCAGCAGAAGAAGCGAGGACAGACTGGAACACGGCTTCAGGTTACCTATCAATATGAGGCGTATGCCGGATTTCATGTCGTCCACCTACATACTGATAGTGCTCCACTCCTGTTATTTAGTGCACCTTCCGACGTGCCAGCGCTGTCGCCGCGTGCTCTCTGTGAAGCTGGGAACCTAGGCAACTTGGAAGCGAACGTGATGGCAGGCAGAGCACTACTGGGCATATTCCAGTTGCCAGACAATCAGCAGCGTTGTGTCATAGCACTGGTACATGAGAAGGTGATGTCGAGCGGAACTAGCAAAAACCCTGTTCAAAGAGCGCTCAAGCGCATTGCCCCAAAGTTGCTGGAGCTTGTTATTGTCTCTCTGCCTATTGCTCGGACCTTTTGTGGGCGACTTTTGGACCAGCATCTTACAACAATGAGTTATTTTGATCCTGCACAGGACTGGCTGAAACCCATTGAAGACCACCCGTCCATGGCCGTCGTTTGGGAAGAGCTGGCCTTTCTAGGAGACACACGTAGCCGCCATGAACTCTTAGTGTTTGCACAAGCCAACCAGTCGCGCCTACCATTGGCAATGGGCATCGTGCAGCCGCATATACCTGTTCGCCGGATGGCTAGCGAGCGCAAAATGCAACTGACTGATGCGTTAGTCAGAATTCTGTGCCGCTTTTTGACACCAGCCGCGATCTTGATGGATGGGGCCCATGACAGCTACTATCGTGAACATCTCCTTCCCCTAGCAGCACACGGTGATGGACATGTCTTAACAGTCTCAATTGCACTCTTGCTGGCCATTATGACTGGAAGATCTGACTTATGTATTGCCGGGGTCTTTGGTGCTGGCAAAACGCGGTCCCTGGCGGTCCTGCTCATTGCCTTAAGCTGCGAACTAAATGATTTTGCTGCAATCGTCTACACTAAAGAGAATGTAGCTGCCAAAGCTCTGGCGGATCAAGTGAGTGACCTTGCGCCCCCGACAATCGAGAATTTCGGCAGGCTAATTGGACGCATGGAGGAGGGTAAAGGAGAGGCTTACGCCTCCAAAATTGACGTCCGATGTAGTGACCGCAATCGAATCATCTCACATAAGAATATCCTTATCGCAACAGGTGGCTCAGCTACGGCGGAAATGGCGATGCGCTACTCCACTTTTGGCCATTGGATTTCTCGCACCTGGCTTGCCTTCATGGACGAAAGTCAACAGTATGGCAATTACCATGAGATTGCAGCTCTTGCTGCCATACAACAGCCAATGCTGACTGTCTTCATTGGAGACCACAGGCAAACTCCAGGAGGGCTGTCCAAAGGCCGAGCAGCGGCAGTCAATCGACGTAAACTGTTGCAACGGCCATTGGGGCTTCGAGCACTTGATAAGTCAGGCGACTATTTTCCACCAGCACGAATGGCAGCTCTTGTAGCTCAGCTGTGGCCTGATGCAAGCCAAGATCCGGAGTCAGAGCTCTTCAGTCTGCTGAGACTTGCCAACAAGCCGCACAGTGGCCCATGGACATCCACTCCGCAGGATTACGAGCTGCCTGTTGCCCTCAGGCGGGTGTTCCACTGCCGAATTTCGTGCCAGTTGGATGCACACAGCAGCCTCATTGCAGCGGTGCTCGCAGTCTTGATGATTGCCACAGCACCAGAGGAGTTTGGCGTACCTGAGAGCACCACGACCCTTGAAGCAGCTGGACTCTGTGGTCCTCACCGCTGGGGCATCATTCTCCCTAACAGCTCACGAGTTTCAATGCTGACCTACCAAGCGATAGTTGCAGTTCGATATCCGGAGCTAGTCCTCCATGAGTCCAACCACATCTACATTGGCCATTTCGTGCCACATGAGTCCACTGTAGCCGTCGGAGGCTTCCGCACAGTATTGTGGAAAGCACCTAAGGATCTTAGGTCTGCAGTTGAGGATGTGGTAGCCTTTTGTACCTACTTGAAGAAATATTATCGTAACTTGCAACGGGGAGCGACCTCGCAGCTGCTTGTCTTGTGCAACCGTACGGCTGTACATAATTTGCTACTCCAACATGGCTTTCAGACCGAGTGGTACGGTGGGCTGCGAGTTTCCACCACCTCCTCTGCTGCAGGAGCGACAGCACGCATTGCTGTCATTGTTCAAACAGGGGTAGGTTTTCTCAGTGGAGGACGGAGAGGTTCAACAGCAGACGAGCGCGAGGACTGCTATGGACGAGCAACTGTAGCGCTGACAAGAGCCATTGACCATACCTATATTGTCTCGCCTCTTGATATGGCAGGCATGCTTGGAATGGCCCAGACCCTAGGGGTCTACCATTACGGGTACTTCACGCTGAAAGGCCGTGATATTCAGTACCATGGCCCTACAAACTACCCTAGCGACAGATGTGCCATACTGGACTGGGGATTATCGGTACCCTTCACTCCCCAAGATAAACCGCCCCTTGCTATTGCCATGATAGTGACCACCAATGGCACACGAGTGTGGAGACGATATCGGCTGGTAGTGGCATGCAGAGACAGGCTACGGCTTCCCCCTAATGTCCTTGCAGCGCTAGAGCCCCGCACACGTGACCATGTGTTGACGACCAGTGGATTTTTCCCCTGCTCAATTGATCGTGAATACTTATATGGTTACGCTGCTGATGGTTACAAATCTCCCCTTTGGCTGTGTGCAGCTTACAATGGGTCACCTGCCCTAGTTCATCGACATAGAGGTCACAAGGTTTTCTTTCATGTTGGTATACAGGATCGACAGCTAGTTGTAATCCCTGGTATTCATTATTTTGATGCTCATCGGTTGCAACCGGAGCTTTTGGCCACACTAGATTGTTAATTTGATCCAGGCACGATGAAACTAGCAAGCCCGGAGGGTGCAAGAGACACAGTGAGCGACCCCTCCTCGGATGAAGAAGCAGCCTCTACCGATGGAGAAAGTGATCCAGAAGATCCTACCATCTCATGGTGTCCACCCATACCTGAAGCCGCTGAAGATCCCTCGGAGGACGAGATCTGGAGCGCAGCTGATAAGCTGGCAATGTTAATTGACAATATCCAACCTGACGGAAACCCATTCTGCATACCAGAAAACCTTGGCATTCTCCCGCCGCTGTGGCTCCAGGCGAGACTGACCTTGTCGTTGATTGCCATCCAAGAAAAGTTTGCGCGCGTCTTGCTGAGTGTGGCGGGTGAACTGTGGTTGCGCGGGCAAGGTGCCAAGGAGGTGGAGGATGTCCTTAATCAAACAGCTAGGGCTCTCACAATTCGATTGGCAGAGAAGCTCGCCCAGGCGATGAGCTCGTTGATGAGATTGGCTGAATCCATGGTGACTCCAGAAACTGAATGCCTTTTGTATGCCACTTACTGGTTTCGGCCCATCCTGTCTGAACTCATTGGCTCAGCCCGCGAGAGCTCTGAAGTGAATCGGAGTCGAGCGCCGAGTGGCCCTGTGAAAGTCCTAGTCACAGATCGACCGCATCGGCGCACTACTGGGTTAGTGGACCTTACGAGTGGCGCCTCTGCCCTCTTGGCATGGTTTCCGGCTAGTTGGGCCAGCAAAATTGCTCCCAAACTCCTCGAGAATGCTCCTGAGAATGCACAGAAACCTCAAGAAATCAACCTCACGTGCCCGAAACGTTCCTGTGACGAGACTCCCGTGGAAGGAGAAAAACAGCTGCTCCAAGCAGTCAAATTTGTTGCTAAAAATTTGCCTGGTTTTCACCTGGGGGTGGATGAAGACTTTCAAATGGCTGGAAGCTTCCAGGAGCTCATCAATGGGTACACCGCAGGGCTCGTTGAACCATGTATGATGCGAGGTCTCCAACCCCTCGGATCGAATCGTACCACTCTGGAAGTGATCATTCCCTCTCCAGAAGGACTTACCCCCGAAAAATGGAAAGAAACAGCCACACTGTGCCCACTTGACTGGCCTTCCAATTACAGTCTTTTACTATTGTGGCATATGAATGGGAGCCTTCATCAAACAGAGGCGCGTCTCAGGAAGCAACTGTCCCACAACCATATGTTTGCTGAGTGGACAGTCCATCTCGACAGATTCGCGGAGCGAGTTTTATTCCAGCAGCCAGCAGTTTATATAGCGGAACATGCCTTGCAAACCAACCTGCGGGAACGAAATTTCCCTGATAGGCGAGTCCGCAGGAGGGTCCCTCCTGAGGATCTGGACGAACATCGAAGGGCGCTCAGAGCGCTTCATCAGCGTGCTATTGCCCAGCAAGAAGTGAACCCAGTTTCATTTGGGCTCACCAATGCATGGTATGATACCATTACAGCAGACAAAAAACACCATCTTGAACATTTCACGAGAGGTATGACATGATCCCCAGCTCAACCCCCTACTGTCACACTTTCCTCCGTGTGTCCACCCCCCCTCCCCCCTCCTCTTCTCTCTTTTGTGTTTCACTCCGGGTTTTCACCCATTAGCTGGTTTTTGTTTCATCAATCATGGTGGTGAAGATGACTTTCGTGTCCAATAGGTTCATTTGTCACATCCACTTCAGTTAGCTGTTCATACCCAGTGTGTCTGTCCAAGGACGTGACAGGTGCACTGGTATGCAGCCGGAGACACAGCTTCCCCATTTATAATTGTTAGGTTCCTCATGCGACACATGCCTGGCTCCAACCAACCCAGATCTCTCCAGCAGTTGTGAGCCACAGTTGGCTTTGTGTGCGAGTGCCAGCTTAGGCATAACAGATCGGGCCCATGGCTCCGTTAATACCTGGTTTCTCAATGGGCTGTCCCGCCGAGAGCTTAGCGTGTACTAAGGTTGCCTCTGCCATGAAAGCCTAGTGCACGCACTCGCTTTTTCGCAGTCTGTGCCTGACAATCATTGATGGGAAAGATGCGTTTGTTGTCTCCAGATGTCGTCTTGATGAACCACTCATTCCCCCACCCTATCCACCAACTAAGGCACTTGAATTAGCTGACTCCTCCATTAGATTTTACCATTTGCAGAGCTACATTAGCTGTTGGTGCCTCTTTCTGTCTTTTTCTTGTTTGAGGTGACTGTTCCCTGCCTGACGTGACCCTCACTCCCCCTCGGATGTTCCTCCTTGGCGCCTTGGTCCAGGTTTTACTGGTCCCTCCCTCGGGGTATCGTTGCTTCCGGCGACGGCCTTGTTGCCTTGCCTCTGTGCTTGGAGTGATTGTTGTGCATTGATTTCTCCTCTTCATTGTGTCTCATGGCATTAAAGGCCTTTGGCCCTGTGTGGGGATCTTTCCCTCTACACCATGTTTCCCGTGTTGTTGGAGTGCTGTGTGCACCCTCACTGAGGTATTCATCATTGTATGATCCGTGGCCCCTTCTTTGAACTCCGCTAAGGCACATTTGTACCCCTTCTGGTGCGGGTGTGTCCCTCTCCCTCTATCCTCTGCTGCCTCCTGGCTCCTCTCCTCGTTCCTTCTGTGTGGCCGGTGTTGTTGTGTGTGCTTTGTCTCGGCCTCTCCCCCTTGTGTGGTTTGCTTCCCCCCATGATGGCAGGGTTCTCTTTGGCGTTTGCGGTGTCTTCTGGTTAACCTGCTGCCTGGATACTGAGGTTACCGCCCTACATCACTGCTCTGTTATTTCACCCTACTACATTGGTCGTAGCTTTAGCTCCTATGAATTCGTTTGCGGTGGGGCAGACTTCTGTCACCGTCCCCCCCTCTCCGTTTTACCTCTTTTTGGTCTTTTTGTGGCGTTAGGCTTTTTGATTCATGTGGCTTTTTCGTTGGCTGTCTGGGGAGGGCCCTTCTCCTTCTGTTTTGTTTCTGCGTTTTCTCCGGGAGGGGCGGTAGATCCCCGGTAGAGCCATGGACCAGGCTGCACTGCAGTGAGCTCTACTGGCGCTGTCCAGTGGTGCTTCCTGCTGTTCAGTCTGGAGCGCCCTCGTGCAGCAAAGCCTGCCAACATGGATCGGTGCGCTGATGGGACGTTGTGATTCTGCTACTGGCTTACTCTAGGGGAGAGTGGCCCTATGCGAGATGCACTGCGAACCTCTGGAACATCTGATTTGCAGCAGTTTTCTTTCGCAGGGACGATGACACCTTGTGAATCCTGCTTGTCAATCTGGTGCTGGTACAGCGAACCTAGTCACCTCTTCAAGTTTGTGGCGTGAGCACGACTGACATGCGAGAGCGGCACAATTGTGTACAGTTCGCTAGTAGCAATCTTTCTTGCTGAAGCCTACCCTCTGCATGAGTGCATTTTATTCATCTGTAAAGACCATACGGAGAGAATCTTTTTTTTAGCGGCTATCGCTTACCATTGGCACCTTTTCAGGTCCTCTTGGCCTCCTACGATTTGACAGCATCTGTGGTGAATTACACATTTTGTCCTGCATGACCTACAGGCTGTCAATCCCTACCCCCCGCGAGGGGAGTATTAAGTCACATCACCACTGCGGCAGTATCTCACGACAGAGATTGGACTCCGACTTCACTTCTCATCATATGACCAACTGTGATAATGAGACTGGCAACTGGTACGAGCTGTACTGTCAACTATTCCTGATTTGCCTACCTATCAGAGAGCTGGAGCGACAGCCACGGATTATAGGCGATGAGATTCTGGGTGATCGTGCACGATATTTTTCGCTCTGCAGCACTTAATTAGTTTGCATGTTTTTGATGATGATACAGTGACTTACGTCACTGTATCCTTGGCAAATCACTGAATGTTTGGTTTGGTTTTTGTTTGGGCCCGGCCCCGTTCTTTGTTGCTTCGCTGTTTTGCTTTTTGGCGAAACGCAAATCTGGCTGGGGGATTTGCGGGTCGTTTTTGGTTGCGTTTTTTTTTGTTGTTTGGCTTGTGTTGATGTGATGATTTGCCAGTGTTTTGGGACCACACGTGTCCTTTTTCTGAATGCTTTTCACCGCTTACTCAATTGTAAGGACCGTGCCTAGTGCGAACGGCCAAACCGGAGGAAAAAAAAGCAATGGATCGGAAGTTGAAGCAGTGGTGACATCCAATCGTGGCGGGCTAGGCCCCGTTACCCATTCATTTCCTCCGAGTCACCAAGGAGGACGTGGGACCACAATCGAAAGACAACCACTACCTAGTCAACAACCTACCAAAGAAGTGTACCTGACCCCCCTTTGCATGAACAACAGTGGAACGAACCGCAGTCCGAACTCAGTGAGTCCACACGCAGGGGTTCACCCAACTTGCCTGACCATCCCAAAGAGAACCCACATAGAAGGGTGGGATCCACCTCCGAGTCACCAGACATGCGGGGACTCGGGTCTGGTGACCCACCATAGTCAACTTCATCTGCCAGATCGGCACCATAGGTAAGTGGCGGAGCTCGTAGCGGGTCAGCTGTTCGGGCAGCAATATGGTCAGCACTATGCGATCTGGACAGCTTCGATGGTGGGCCAGGTTGCTGCATATCCCTGCCCGTGTCCACAGAGCGCGCACGTTTGTGCGATGATGCAATGGGACTTGGCAGTTTGCTTTTTGCAACTTTGCTTGGCGTAGCTGGGAGGGTTGGATCAGTGCTCGCTAGCCAAAGTTCTCGTATCTCAAAGAGGGTCACAGGCACACAATCGCTGTCAATCAGTGCAAAGTTGATGGTCGGAAAGAGGAATACACAAGCATCAAGGATGTACGTCCCAGCCCATGTCGGGTGTACCTTGTGAAGACCAGTGTCAGCCGAAATGTGGACAAAGACAACTGTGGTGAGTTCGCCATATGGACCGACATATCGTAGCCGTTCTTTCCACCAAGCAGCGACCATTGGCCAATGGCTGAGTCCAGGCACAGACTTGACCTTGTCTGATTGCAGATCCCGATTGTCCGTCACCAGATATACCGTGTGGTAGGGCAGAAACGCTGAGCTCTGACTAACCAACCATCGGTACAACTTGTGCCAATCAGGTCCAGGTAAGGTTTCGCTCCCGTCGACCGTGGCAATTTCATAGTCATGCCGATCCGGTGCAGCTGTCTTCTTATGGGGGTCTCCAAATCGCCAGTGCTGCTCAATCGATACATTCAGCCCGTATTCAGTCGAAATGCTCTTGTGCTGTTCAATTGCGTAGAGCAAGTCAAAGAAACTGATATTTGGGTTCTTTTCATACCAAGACTTTGTAACCTGTTCTCTGGAAAGCAGAGACATCACACTGTGAATTCCTGGGCAGCTGATTTGGCTGTAGAAAAGAAGAACGGGGGAGGGAGGGAGGTGTTGAGAATCCTGACACGTCCTTGGTCAGAAGACTCAAGCACACCAATTGGAAAAAACAACAGAAAAACCGACAGGGAGGAACAAAGAGAAAGACAAACAAAGCAGGCAACAACAAGGAAGGGCCAACAGCGCAACACACAACCAAACAAATCAAAAAAAGGGGGGGGGAGAGGGGGGGGCAAGTGTTGAAAAACCTGACACGTCTTTGGCCAGGCAGTTCAAGCACCCAGAGCGCAAACTTGAAGGATCAAATCAAATACCCAGGACACTGAGACTTAGGAGCAATGGCTAAGCTAGGCAGCGCACACGTAGTGAGCGAAAGAGGTGAATCAGGGGGAGGAAGCAGGAAGAAGAAGCTGGAAGCCCTGACAGTCTTTAGTCAGAGAATCCAGGCACGAGAGAGAGAAAAGAAAAGAATGGGAGAGGAGGTGAAGGGAGGCGCTGGTAACCCTGGCACGTCTTTGGCCAGAGAAACCAGACGTCAAATGGAAGGGAGGGAGAAGCAGGATGAAGTGAAATGAGCAATGATGGATACTATCGTGGAATGTGGTCCCTATGCACGAAAGATCAATATGTACTTTGTTGAATGGAGAAGAAGCTGTAGCAATACCCTTCGCCCAATATCCGGGAAGTTGGCTATTTCAATCCCTTAACGTGGTTAGGAGGAGCTGTATGTCCCTTTCCTGGAACTGAGCTAAGGGCAAGACTGGCTACGACTGTCTCTTGAGCCGATGGGATCGCAGGGAGCAGTATCTCTTTGTGACAGAGCACACAGTACTAGTGCATTGCAAACATCATGGTTCAAATGAAACAAAAATTTTTATGCGTACGTTCTTTCGTGTGTCTTAAGATAACAAGCAGGCCAGAGTTCCTTTTTGCCTGATGCCCGCATCCTACTGGGAAAATGGTCATCTGGAGCACGCAATTAGTCAACTTGGTGTAGGAATGTTTCTTCCTGGTTGAGCTCAGGGGGTGTCTGCAGCTCAGGGCGTAGTTGTACTGGTAAAGACAGGCCATCGAGTATTCTGCGCCATCTAAATGTACCCTTTCCACACCACGAGTCCCAGGTCAAACCAAGGAGAGTGGATCCACTCACCGAGTGACGTGGGAACCGAAACCATTCATTTCCACCAAGAATGTACAGCGTAAACCGTACACCCCGAATGGACGTGGAGACGGAACCCATTCATTTCACCCAAGATGATCACCACTCAATCCAAGAGAGACCAACTCATGATGCCCCCATAGGTTCCCGGACTCCAGCGGCTACCGGAGAAGACGATCCAAGAAAGGAGTGGAAAGTCTTAGTCACCTTTTCAGTGACCCCAGTCCCTATGGAGCACAGCTCGGACCTTAGAGCCGAAAAACAAGGTCCTCACTGTGGCCAGACTGTACATTGAGCCCACTCTCCCCGAAGGTTGAGAGTGAACCGGTCGGTGACCCAGTCGTTAGCGATCCCATGTATCCCAGGGGGATACACCTGTCTTGCGACAGGACCCTAACACTGTTAGGGAGGAACCGACGGTCTTGTCCACCGTGAGCTTAGCTACCCAACGATGAATATTGACCGTTAGCCAACGGGTTGCCCCGTTGACCCCTCCTCGAGACAAGTCCCCAAGTCTCTAAGAGGTTCACCGACCTTGCCTGTTCCCCCGTGTCATCATTGGGTGTTGCTACCCTAGACACAAGGTGAGGTGAGACCCGTCGGTCCCGTACCACGTGTGTACCGATCGGTCCGGGAGAACCCCGAGATACCGCACGATCACCCAAGGATGTGCGCAAACACAAACGAGGGTGTGACATGAGGAGCAACCCAACATGTCAACACACGCCGACTAGGGGGTACCAAGGTACCGTGTCAATTCACGGTTCGTTAGGGACGGGGGCCTTCAGCAACTCCCCAGCGCTATACAGTCATGAAGTTTAACGTCCCCCCGGACCCTCTCGGGTCCACCTCCCCCTGTTGAGGACACACACGTTCAGTTGCATATTGCATAGAACCGGTAAATTAACTAATTAATGCGTACAGAGAGTCGCTATCAGGGATAGAAGCCACAAAAGTGAACTGGTGAGATGAAGACAGGAGCCAAGCCGTCACAACACACCATGCCACAGGCATGACCGGACCGTCACAAATACAACCAGATACTCAGAGGGAGGGACGAGCAGAGCACTAAGCGGGCCAGAAGGCACCAAAGGACAACTGAAGGGAGCGGAGGGGGCAGGGGAACAGCGAAGCAAGGAGAGAGCGAGCCAAGCCGAAGCCCTTTTTGTTTGTTTGGCCTCTTGTTGTGTTTGCTGCTTTTGTTCTTGTCTGGTGTTGCTGGTCTGCTCTTCCCGATTTGATGTCTTCTGGGGATGAATTACAATGCACTTCGCTGGTAGATTACATACAGGGGTAGGAGTGAGAAGAAGATTGGTTTGGGGGGAGTGGACAGGGTCACATCCTTATTTCCTCTCGTGGGAAAGGAGGAGCTTCTGGCTTGGGAAAAAAGCGTGCTCCATGGGAATCTACTTCGACAATTGGTGGACTCACTCTAGCTCATCCTGATGAGTTGACTGCTCTGACCCTGGATGAAGTGAAATGCATCCCTTCCTCCCAAATCAATGAGAGGTCATGTGGTGCGGTCTTTGTCACTATGCAAACTTTGAAGCAAATGCAAGGCTTCAGATTATGAAAATATATGGATATACCCGGTGTGCTGTGACTATGTTTGGACTGGAATGCATGCTGCATTTTACTCTGGAATTTGTATCCAAATAGCTGGCTGATGTGATGAGATTTGTTTTTGCCAAGTCTCGCCTACGGACGAGGTACAAGTCATTGTTTTTGGTATTTTCTGGAAAGCTGCATGATGCCATCATGTCTGGACAAGTTTCGTTGACGGTTGAGAACGTTTTCATGGAGAACAACTTTTTCCGAGAATGTGTTTTTGGACGTTGACGGTGAGAATGATGTTTTTGGAAATCGTTTGGAATTTGTTTTGCCTCGCATGATGTATTTGCTCGACAACAACAACTTCCAAACTGCACTTTATTTCAACAGGTTTTGCATGTCAACGTTTTTGAACATGGTTGAGATGGTTTTTGTGGAGAACGTTTATTTCTGGACTGGCGTCGTTTTGCAGAATACTGGAAAGATGCATTTGCAACATATGCAAATGCATGTGGAAGTGGACGAGTTTATTTTCGTTTTGCTTCAGCTGGAATTTGGGATATGATACTCTGGAAGTGAAGTGCATGCTGCATGCGCTCAATGGTTCAAGCATGTTGCACGACAGAATAAAAGAGACAAGGACAACACGGCACAGAGGCTAGCAGACAGCCTAAGACACTTTACCTGTCTTTTCGTGTGTTGCGAGAAAAAGGTGAGAGCGAGGTCAAGTGAGAATTTGTGGGTTTTTGACTTGCGTGTGTTGCAAGTTTATTCATCGGCATCGCCGCTTAGGCTCGGACCCCAACGCGTAGGATTGGCGTTCGCGAGCGTCGCGGCTAGTGGTTGTAAGCCTGAATTTTCGCATGGTAGCGGAGCTTCGGCTCACGCGTAGGACGCGAGTAAGATGATCCAGGGAGGAGGTAATTCAGGAGCTGAGATGCAACCACCAGGATTAGGAATGCCGATGCCACCAGGTTCGCCGACTAGGCTAGAAGCAGGTCAAGCGAATGGTGCTGAAGCGACTTCGCCAACCGGTAATGTAAATGCAGGTGCCCCAGGTCAGGCAGGAGTAGGAATTCTAGGCACGACAGCTGGGAACTTAGTTGGTGCCGGGACCTTAGTTGCTGGTCCGTCAATGCTGCCGATGACTGGGGGGTATGGTCCTGAAAGGAGACAAGGAGGTCTCATGGATCCAAGAAACTACGGAATGTATGGCCAAAGTAGCCCAAGGAATGTGAGTTTGAATGGACAAAGTTTCCAAGGTTTGACAGGTTGCACAGGTTGTGGGTTTCAACAAGGTGCATGTCAAGGTTTTAGTGGATGCACGGGCTGTGGAGTTCAGCAGGGTGCATGCCAAGGTTTTCAACAAGGATGTCAAGGATTTCAAGGTTGCACAGGCTGTGGAGTTCAGCAAGGTGCATGTTTAGGAACTGCATGTTCAGGTCAAGGCTGTGGTCAGGGAATGCCATGTGTTTCAGGTCAAGGACAGAACTTGAGTCAAGGTCTAGGTCAGGTAGGACTGGAACGACAAGGACTGACAGGTTGTCAAGGACCGAATGTTGGCGGTGTGACACCACAGAATGAACGAATGCAGGAAATCCTTAGGATGACGCAAGGTTTGGACCCCATGCAGGTACTGAGGTTGAGACAGGCATTAGGAGAGCAAGTGAACCAAGTGAGGGGTGTGCCTGAGTTGTTTGGTCAAAGGGATGGTATGTTCCCAAATGGATACAATCCAATGCACGTAGGAACCAATGGGGATGGCACGTTAGACGTTTTTGCACGCTCAGAAAAATGGATAGGTAATCCACCAACACCTGAGACAGCAAAATGGAGCAACAGAGAGCTCGAAATCTTGGGGTGGTCAACCTACATCGGAGATTTAGTAGCGTGGTCTATGCAAGCATCCCTGGAGTTCGGTTCAGAGATAGAGCAGGCGTGCAGATGGCCAACAGCTTTGCAATGGCAAGAATTGAGTCCTGCACAGCGAGCCCGAAGCAGGAGACTGATGGCAATTTTGAAAGCTGCTTTCAATGGACACCCTCGGACTGTGACGTTAATTAATGCCTACTCAGAAGGGGTCAACCTGTTGAGTTCAGATGTTGGAGTAAACCCTGATTTGCAGAGTTCAAATGGGTTTGAATTGATAAGACAACTCACCATGGAATACAGTTTGAGAACCCGCAGTGAAGCATTGAGTTTTCGCACGGCCCTTGCGCATAAGAGTTTCAGTTTGCATGCCAGTGAGACAAGCCCAAGCACTGTTGTGACGGACACCATCCGGAAGATCGACTATGAGAATGCACGCTATGGCAAGCTCTTGGGTACTCTTGCAAGTTCAATTGATGCCACTGGGCTGCAAGTTGCAGAGGCAGACTTAGTTGCAGTGTTGTTGAGGTCACTGCCTGAAAGTGTCAGAACGTTTTGTCTGCATCATACCAGTGGGGAGACGTACCAAAGTTTTAGAGCTGCAGCGTTGAGATGGGAACAGCAACAAAGGGCTTTTGCAGAATTCCAACCCAAGAAACAGTTGTACCAGCTAGGGAATGAGTCTGAAAGTGCAGCGGAGTACTATGACATGACAACTAGCGATGGTAATGGGGATTGGAATTTGGATGCAGTAGGAAACTCAGGGCATAGGTGCACGAAATGCGGGAGTAGGAAGCATGGTGCAAGCATGTGTGATGCTGATTTGACAAAAGTGCGTTGTTTCAAGTGCCAGAAATTTGGTCACATCTCGGCCAACTGCCCAGACAAGAGTGTAAAGGGCAAGGGCGACGGGAAAGGGGTGATCAAAGGCAAAGGAAAGACAAAAGGAAAGAGCAAAGGCAAGGCAAAAGGTAAAGGTTTTGGAAAGAAAGGAAAAATGAATGAACTCGGTTATGCAGAAGAAACCGATGGTATGGATGAATGGTATCAAGATGATGGGTCATGGTGGAGTGACCAAACGTGGCTGCAAGCGTCACAGGTGTGGAATGAAACCTGGAGTGACTGGAATGAGGGTTGGACAGCTGACTGGACTGACGGGCAATGGACAGAGGATTGGACCTGGACTGGTCAAGAATCCCAGCAAGAATATGCAAGCAGTAGTCAGCGACCCGAGAACAGTGAAATTCAGTCATTGGTTTTGAGCCCCTTAATTGGAAGAATTTTTGGGGAAATTTCCACCGGTTTAGTTTTGCAAGAGGCAATGGATGAACTTGGCAGCAGTAACAGTCATAGCTCTTGGGGAGACAGTGTTTGTGTTGTTTCTGCAAGTGGTTTATCATGTCCTTTTAATATAGGGCCACCTATGTGCCAATGTGACAACTGTGAATTTCAGGATTGGCAATTAGGAAGAGCGCTGGACAGACACCACCAGATGTTGCAGAAGATGACACATCTTTTCGAGAGTTTGCCACCGTTTTCAGAAATTTTGCCTGCACAGTTTTTTGATGATCCAGAACTCGTTTTTGCTGAAACGGATGCATGTTCAGTTGTTTTTGATCAACCTGGGAATTTGGGAGATGAAATTGATTTTAGCAGCAGTGATGAAGACAGTGACGAACGCCACTGTTTGTGGGATCTCAACTTTGGTTGGTTTGGTTGTGGTGCAGGAACTGAGGACTCAGGATTCCTCTGCGGACTTCTTCAACAAGAATCCAGTTGCACGACACCTCCAAATCTGCATGAACCATGGTTTTTGGGTTTGCAAGGTGAAGGTTCCACAGGTGATGCTGCAGAGTTTTCCCAAGGGTTGGTTTCCGATGTCAACAGCAGAGTTGTTTTAAACAGAACTGCAACCTCAACGTTTTTGAATGTGCATGACACTGTTTCGGCTTCGCATGAACTTCGTAGGTACATGCCAGTTTTGGATCCACTTTTGTCAGAATTCTGGAATGATGGACAGTCAGAGTTTTGGTGGTTACTGGATTCAGGTGCATCTGCCACTGTCATGGCAACTTCTTCCGTGAATGCATATGGTGCATGGGTAGCTGACATGAAACATGAGCAATTTCGTGCTGCCAATGGAAGTAAGGTTGACATCGACGGTACTGCAACAATCACTGTTTGGGTCGGTTTTCGCACTGGTAGGGACAAGGATTGGATACCTGACTACAAATCTGCCAAGTTGAAATGTTTGGTAGGTGGAATTAGTCACAACATCATGTCTACGACGACGTTGTGTGAATGTGGTTGGGAATTCAATCAAGGACCTGATGGGTTTCATGTCAAAGATGTGAAAACTGGTAGGACAGTTGAGGGTTGCATTTACTATGCAGGGTGCCCATGGATCAAATTAGAACCAGCATGGTCTTCAGAATCCCAATTGACTGTTTCCAAGGGTTTGGAACCTCCTCATCCTATTCCAGAAATTTTTGCTGCAAGTAGCAACAGTTTAAATCCACTTTCACGTGCGGCTGCATCTGACTTAGAGCGACATCGTCTTCAAGGACACGTTCCGTATGACCCCAGGTGCACGATCTGTGCGCGTGGGAAATCTACTTTTCATCACAGAAGGAGAAAGGAGGGTTCGTTGGAGACTGAGATCCAGGCGGACTTTGCATTCTTAACGACACGTGGAGAAGTTGTGAATGAAGAGTCAGAGAATACCATCAAAATCTTAGTCCTTACGGAATTAGCTACTAACTGCATAGGATTCGTAGTGACAACAGCCACTGATGCAAGGAAGGTCAAAAGCCAGGTCTGCAAATGGTTAGACCACTTTGGGTTATCATCTTCAACAAGTTCAGTGGTGTTGCATACGGACGCAGAGAGAGCGGTTTCAGAACTGGTAGGGACAAGTTCAGAGAAGTACACATTCATGGTGCGTCGTGCACGCCCTCAGCAACACCAATCCAATGGTGGAGCCGAGCGAGCAGTCAGAAGGTTGAAGGAGTCGTTGGCTGTTCTTCGAGCTGAGATGAACGATGGTGGTGCTGATGTGAACTTTTCTGCACGTGGTTTGTCAGATGTTTGCACGTATATTGCATTGAGTCACAATCATTTTTCAAATGCACATGGGTCAGATTTTTCACCTCTTGAATACTCAACACAACGGAAGTTATCAAAACCAAGTTTTGCAATGTTCGGTTCAACAGTGTTAGCTGAATTGCCAGACAGTCTTCGTGCACAGTCACCAAACGAAACGAGAAGCATTGAAGCATGTTTTGTGCATTCAGGTTTAGACACAGGTCCTGTTGTTCAGGGTGCATTGCGAATTGATGGAGAGTTGGTTTTGAAACGTTTTGTTGCACGGAATGTGAGACCAATCACACCCATTGCATGGAAACACATGATAGGTGACCAATTGTTTGTGGAAGTTGAAGGTGCGGATGTTCAAGTTGCGGAGAGTCAAGATGTGCATATGCAAGCGCCTCCAAACGCGCCCCCAGCAGCAATTGCACCAACACCTGCGCGTTCAGTAGGTGATAGGCCCCCACTTGAACCACCGCGACAACCGCGCGATGCACGCGATGACATCGTTGAATACCCAGATGGAGCTCCCAGTGAACTTGTTAGGGAAATGAAGGAACCTGACAACACTAGGAGGCCAATGCCAAAGAAGCGACCAAGTGAAACTCCTGTGCCAAAACGTTCCACTGGTATCAAAATTGCCCATCAACCACCTTTGCCAACACCGGCAACAGCGAAAGCAGAACCAAAGACACCCGCTGTTGTGTCTAAGTCACCTTCAGTTGTCCCAACTTCGCCTGCGACTTCACCAGCAGACTCTATGCCTGAAGTTAGAGTTTTTCCCAAAACACCAAGATGCCCAGCATGTGACTCTGGAATGGTAGCCCCTGGAATTCGGCACAATGCCGACTGCAAGCGGAGAAGAGCGGCATTTGATGCTGAGAATTCACCAAATGTTGCAGTGGGTAGTCCAGAGAGTGTTGAGGTGAGTAGGGAAAGGTTGCAAGTGCATTTTGAGGATATGGAGGTTGAGACTGAGCAAGACCCAGCTCCGGCTGGCGGTACGACAGAAGGTCAGGTTGAGATGGATGTGGAAGAGACTGGAGGAACTAAAAGGGAGGCTGAGCAACCAGTAGAAGAATTAGAAGCAGAGATGGAGCGTGAAAGAGCCTCCGGGCAACCTATGACTCTTGATTTGCTTTTAATGGATGATGCATGTCAATCAGTAGGACCAGTTTTGTGGAGCCTGGAAGCTGGACCAGAGCGGGCAGTTGCAACAAGCCCCGAGTTGTTTGATGATGAATTGAATTCAATCAAGTTCATGCCAGAACGTGACCATACTTGCGTGAAGGTGAAGCTAGGTGGTACTAATGTTTTGGTGTGGAAGCCCGATGAGGTGATTGATGACAGCTCGTTGATGTAACTTAATGCTGATTTAGGCTTTGAAGGCATGAAGGAAGAGATTGCTAATTTGGAGAAATGTGGAGCGGGAAAGGTGATAGGCCAAGCAGAGGTTGATGCATTGAAGAAGAAGAACCCAAACATGCGTGTGATCCCAAGCCGTTGGGTGTCAGCATACAAGAGTGAGACAAGGGTCAGAGTTAGGATCGTAGCCAAAGACATCAACAAAGGTGTCTCTGCACGAAAATTAGGAATTTCTAGCCCCACTCCAAGCATTGAGGGCTTGCATTTCGTGTTGTCACTGGCTTCGAGACGAGCTCTACGACTTAAAGGTCTTGATGTCTCACACGCATTCATGCATTCTCCTCTACCTCGTGGTCTTGTCATCGTCCTCAAGCTACCGTTATCTGTCTCTATGATGGATGGTTCTCCTGCATATCTCTTGCTCTACAAAGCGCTGAATGGTCTTCGAGATGCGTCACTGCATTGGTTGAATTTGCTCAGTGACTCCATTCGAGGAGTTGGCCTTGTTTCGGATGAAGTTGAACCTTGCATTTACCAGGGTATTGTGCATGGAGAAACTGCATTGTTGGTAGCCTATGTTGATGATCTTCTTCTTTGTTGTCAAACTGCACGTAGTGAGAAGCTGGTTGAGAAAGCAATTGGGAAAGCAGTCCCGTTGAAAGAGACTGGCGTGATCCTACCCGCCGAGCAAGGTGGAGGTGCACTGACTTTTATTGGGAGAAGAATTCAACGAGGAGCAACGGATGATTCATTGTCAATTGGTGTTGACCCAAAGTTTCTGGATACAACCTTTGTGGAATTCAGTGTGAACAAGGGATCCAACACCGTGCCTGATGTTGCAGCAGTGCTTGAAAGAGCCTTGACGGACAAAAGCATGCAACAGCCGTTGTCGGCTGCAGCTTACTCGAGGTTTCGGAGAGCACTTGGCAAGCTGTTATGGATGGCACAGTCACGGCATGATCTGAAATTGTTTCTTAGCCTGATAGGCTCACAGCAAGCTGCTCCTACGCATGGTACTGAAATGGCAATCAAAGCTTTGCTACGTTTTTTGCATGGAGATGTGGGAACTTGTCTGCGGCTTCCATCGCCAAAGTATGAGGAACTTATGATTGGAGCTGCACGACATTGCATTCTGCATTCTTTTTCAGATGCTTCCTTTGCACCATATAGATTCAATGGCAGAAAGGGGATTACAGGTGGTGTGGTTTTCTGCGAAGGTGGACTTGTGCGATCCATTGCACGCCAACAACAGTCAGTTTCACTTTCGTCTTGCGAAGCCGAGCTCTATGCACTGCAAGCTGTATCTCAAGAAAGTGTGGCTTTCAGCCAATTCTGTCAGAGGGTCTATGTTGGTTTGGGAGAGATGCAACCGAAGAGTGTGCCAAAGATTTTGCTCGAATCTGATAGCTCTTCTGCATTGCAATTGCTTGTTGGTCAGGATATTCCGAAGAGAAGCAGGCATGTGGAGATTCGTTTGGCATGGATGAAATCCAAAATGGCTTCTGGAGAACTCGAGATCGAGCACCGAGCAGGGACTGAGAATGTGGCTGACCTGTTTACAAAGTGCTTGAGCACGAAAGACTTCCTACGCCATCGTGCAAGCTTGGATTTTGAGGCTGTGGAAGTACCTGCCAGGGATCTTCGGTCAGTCAACGACCTTCTGCTGATCAATGATGTTGTGTCCAACAAACAGGAGATTGCATTTGTGGAGGTGTGCTGTGGCACGAATTCAGCTCTTCGTGATGCATGTCGAGTTGCTCGAATGCCCTATGTTGGAGTTGTGAAAGAGGTTGAGACCGACGCAATGTTTGCACGAGTGAAACAGTTTGTAGAGGTCCAAGCTCAACTTGGGTATCGCTGGATTCATGTGCATGCCTCTACGCCATGTAGCTCAGGCTCACCGTTGAAGAATTTTGGAACTGGAAGTTTGAGTGAAGCCGATGTTGCGTGGGAAGGTATCATGAAAGCTGTGCCTAAGTATTTGACTCTGGGGAATTCGAGATCATTTGAACTCCCAAGGAACAATAATATTTGGAAGAGAGATGAAACCAAGCATGTTTTGAAGCACTGTGGTTTAGAATTTGAATCGGAAGTGTTTCTTTGCCAAGCCGGATGCAAAGCTGACAACGGTTGCCTGTTGGAAAATGCCTCATTTTTCGAAGCTCGTTTTCAGGTTTTTGCAATGTTTTGACCAAACGTTTTGGATCGTGCACATGTGAAAAGCATGCTGGCGTAATGGATGTCAATTGGGTCCGAACAGGATCCTATACCAAGGAACTTGCTAAGGGAATCTTGGCAGCCGTGAGAGCTGCGCGCCGAGCAGCATGACTTTTCAGACAAAGAGCCAAGGCATGAACTTCCATAGGAATTCATGCAAAACAAACGAAACAGAAGTTTTTTTTGGCATGTCCTGTCTCCGGACAGCGCACAGTTTAAGAGGGGGGACAGGTATGCTGGAGATGTTTTCTAGATTTGTAACTGTAGGTTTGGGAATGTTTGCACGTTTTTGGCATGTTATTTTCAAACCTGCATGGAACAACTTTATTTGCGTTTTTGGCATGTGCTTTATTTCAACCAAGTTTAGACAAACGGCAGTTGATGTGAAGCACGGCAGTCTTGTGGAACACTGCAGTTGATGTCAAACGCAAACAAGACAAACGGCAGTTGATGTGAAGCACAGTCTTTTGGGAGTGCATGTCGTTTGAGAGAGTTTTTTTTTGATGTTCACTTGATGTGAAACAAACGAAACAGACGGCAGTTGATGTAAAACACAGCAGTCTTGTGAAGCACAGAACAGTTGATGTTAATTTTTGGTTTTGCGTTCAAGCACGGAGAGGGAATTCACTGCAGAGATGTCACAACACATGTTCTGACGCGCGACATCAAAGATGTCAGAAAGGAAAACTTCAGGTGACACGACAGTTGAAACCTCTCAGGTTCAGTGCTTGGCCGGACTCTTTTCTTTTTCGGGTGTGTGTGAGGGTTGAAACAGTTTCAGTAATTAATCGCCTAATTGCGCCTTAGAGCCATGGCCAATCGACCTCCACCACCGCCGAATTCAGCTGGCATGGAATGCTACCCTGGGACCGATATGACTGGAGTGGAAATGGAGCTTTTGAGGGAATTGATGCGCAAGGCAGAGCGCAACCAGATGATGACACAGACTCTGTCTTTGCACCAATTAGAACATAAGCATGCTCCTGACCCGCGTCAGGCTGAATGGAATGCACAGAAGGCCGCAGGACAATGGCCAGGATGGAAGGGAAATGGACCGCCTCCAAAGAGTGTGAACCCGCCTGCATCGTCTGGGCGACCACCCAAGATGAACTATGACCCTGACGATGACCCGTGGGCCGCAATTCCAACTGCACCGAAGGCTGACCCGCCTGTTTTGCAGATCTTTGGGAATGTCCAGCAAGGCACACCGCCAATTAATCTTCCACCTGCTGCCACTGCAATGCCTAAGTCTGGGTTTCCAGAACATTCAGCTGCCGCTATGGGGACAGAAGCAGTGTTTCCACCAGCAAAGGCTTCTGCTCCTGCACCAGAGAATTCAGCAGCGAAACAGCTGCCTATTCCGAAGGCAAGCGGGCCCAACAAAGCCGCCAGGAATTCGACTCCCAAGATTGAAGAGGTACCGGAAGAAGTTGATGGGGACGGCACTGGTGGACGCATGGATGAAAGCTTTAAGAGGAATCGAGATGTTTTTGAGGATGACGACGAACTCTTTGGCTTTGAGTATATTCCTGCAGACGTCTCACCGCCGTGGTTCCCGAATCACCTGTGGGGAATTCCAACCACAATTCAGCACAATGCAACGGATTGGAATGACAAGAGTTGGTACCCCAGCTATCAGTCCAGTGACATGGACCCCGCAGTGCCATTTCCAGTGCATGTGCAAGGCATCAAGTCGTGGGCCAGCACGAAGATCAAGCTGAAGAAATGGAGGGACAAAGAAATGTCCTACCATGAATTCATTCTGAAGGTCTTCAATCACGATGATGAGGCCGGGCAATATGCAAAGTGGATTTTGGCACACTATACGCCCAAGATCACAGCTACGCCCAAGTCGCAAGCTCCAGATCTTGCCGCTTTCCTCAAGAAGATGAGAGTGGATGTGTTTTTGTATGCAACGACGGCGTACCGCAGGGAGTTGATGAGTGTGGACTTCGACAAGAAGCCCTAGCCTGGTGTTTCCATGTGCATGCTGATAATTTTTTGCATGATGATGATGCAGCGATGACTGCATAAATCAATGTATCTCTGTCAGATCTATGTCAGTCTGAAATTCTGGACTTCTGGTTTTGCTGGAGTGATTTTTTGGATATACAGTGCAATTCGAGATGATACAATTCAATGCAATCACTGCACGTGGCACTGTCTATAACGAGGGTTTTAGAGTTCACTGCAACTGGAACGGGATCGGGCTGGCAATCTGATTGAATTCAACAGTACTTCATATGTATTTTTGATGCAACGGTCTGGATACTATACCCTTTGAGGTGGACTTTCTGGACAAGCTGATACATACTGCATGGTCAATGTATTCTTGCAACGTCACAGCAAGAGGGGGTATGAAAGTATATGGATATACCCGGTGTGCTGTGACTATGTTTGGACTGGAATGCATGCTGCATTTTACTCTGGAATTTGTATCCAAATAGCTGGCTGATGTGATGAGATTTGTTTTTGCCAAGTCTCGCCTACGGACGAGGTACAAGTCATTGTTTTTGGTATTTTCTGGAAAGCTGCATGATGCCATCATGTCTGGACAAGTTTCGTTGACGGTTGAGAACGTTTTCATGGAGAACAACATTTTTCAAGAATGTGTTTTTTGGACGTTGACGGTGAGGATGATGTTTTTGGAAATCGTTTGGAATTTGTTTTGCCTCGCATGATGTATTTGCTCAACAACAACAACTTCCAAACTGCACTTTATTTCAACAGGTTTTGCATGTCAACGTTTTGAACATGGTTGAGATGGTTTTTGTGGAGAACGTTTATTTCTGGACTGGCGTCGTTTTGCAGAATACTAGAAAGATGCATTTGCAACATATGCAAATGCATGTGGAAGTGGAGGAGTTTATTTTCGTTTTTGCTTCAGCTGGAATTTGGAATATGATACTCTGGAAGTGAAGTGCATGCTGCATGCGCTCAATGGTTCAAGCATGTTGCACGACAGAATAAAAGAGACAAGGACAACACGGCACAGAGGCTAGCAGACAGCCTAAGACACTTTACCTGTCTTTTCGTGTGTTGCGAGAAAAAGGTGAGAGCGAGGTCAAGTGAGAATTTGTGGGTTTTTGACTTGCGTGTGTTGCAAGTTTATTCATCGGCATCGCCGCTTAGGCTCGGACCCCAACGCGTAGGATTGGCGTTCGCGAGCGTCGCGGCTAGTGGTTGGAAGCCTGAATTTTCGCACAGATCGGCAAACGCCCTCCTGGCAATCACCAAGGGCTTCGTGCGGCCCCAAGTTGAATCCCTTGGCTTTGATGAGGACCGAATTATCCAGACCACTCTTACCATCTACGATCCTATTTTGCAAAGCAAGGAGTCTCGAGCCGTCACCTTGACCAACCTTGCCATGAATCCTTGTGACTTCTTTGAGCTGACTGTGACAGGCAAAATCATTAAGATCAGTGAGACTTCCCGGCATGCCATCTTGGCTGAGATCCGGAAGTCCGATTTGGATGAACATTTGTGGAACTCTTATGGCACGATTGATGCCTTCGAGTCCAATATTGAAAATTGTTTGCGGCAGGTGAGTCAGCTGGACAAGTGTGTCCAATATAGATCCTCTGAAAAGAATGGATACCTTTGCAAAAGAATTCAGGTGCCAGATGATTCAAGAGATGATTTGTACAAGTTGTCCGGGAAGTGCAGCATCCAATTTCGTGCCATCCGAGTGCATGACAGTCCTCCGGAGTCAGGCCTTGAAGTTCTTCGGCTTCCACCTACAAAGCTCCCCATGCCCAAAGAAGTGGAGAAGATTTGTCGGTGTCCTGGATACCTTGGCCTGTTCCGCACTCAAAATGGAACATTTGTTCGGGTGATGGACACCAACATTGCCGATGCCCGGCTTTTTCTGTATGGAGAAGTTGATCTCAGGTTCACCCCTTTTAACAGGGGAATCAAGTGCCTCTTGTCGTATCGAACCAGGGTTTTCGTTGCGGGACACTGCTCAAGGAAATCGCTTCGTTTGGGGAAAGCGTGAACTGACCATGTGTCCCGGCCAAGACCATCAACTTTCGGGATCTTTGTCCGGTGTTTGTGTGGGCCCAAACCCCGCCTCCGGCAGAAAGATTCGCGACGTCCCTCCTGTTGCTTCTCTCTATCTGGTTTAATTTGATTGTGCCTGTCTTATTCAAGTCTGCGCTCCCCTGTTCCATGAGCCACACTCCAACTAAGTACCTGATCGGTAGTACCGAATGTCGAGGATTCTATGCATATCCCACCGTTTGGCTCCTCAGTAGCGGTATTATGCAGTAACTGACCAAGACTGTGAATTTATCATTTACCTCATGAATTATTGCTACTCTCTCCCATAATTGTCCTTGGGTGTAATTTCCTCCATAACCACGCAATGGACCTGTCAGAAGTATGTATCACTTTCCCTTTCTAAGACTACACAGGGTACTTCTGTCCAAAGACGTGACAGGGGTCCCTCACATAAACAGTCAATGGACTCCTGTGGTCCCGGAATTCAACCGTCTTACATTCCTCTCCCACATGAATTGTGCTAGTCTGTTGAATTCAAAGAGATCACACAATTTCAGTTACCGGATTGCCTGCCATGGCGTGTGCTACATCGGATACATCGAGCTGTGATGAACGACTTCTACATATTAAACGCGTCATTAATAAGTACACAGCTTGCTGTACTTTACTGGACAACTTGCAGTCCGCCCACTACCACTTGCTCAAGGCGAAGCAACAGGCCAGGGAAGTATTCTGGGTTGACATACCAATGCCAGAAAAGCTTGATGAGAACATTCAAGCGCAAGTCACTTTACTTCACATGATCGCTGACTACAAAGCCCACAGCCCGGGCGGAGGTTGCGGCCCGCCAAGAGGCATGTGGGTAAGAGGGGGAGGTGGACCCGAGAGGGTCCGGGGGGACGTTAAACTGTAGTATAGCGCAGGGGAGTTGCTGAAGGCCCCCGTCCCTAACGAACCGTGAACGGACACGGTACCTTCGTACCCCCTAGTCGGCGTGTGTTGACATGTTGGGTTGCTCCTCATGTCACACCCTCGTTTGTGTTTGCGCACATCCTTGGGTGATCGTGCGGTATCTCGGGGTTCTCCCGGACCGATCGGTACACACGTGGTACGGGACCGACGGGTCTCACCTTACCTTGTGTTTAGGGTAGCAACACCCTATAATGACACGGGGGAACAGGCAAGGTCGGTGAACCTCTTAGAGACTTGGGGACTCGTCTCGAGGAGGGGTCAACGGGGCAACCCGTTGGCTAACGGTCAAAATTCATCGTGGGTAGCCAAGCTCACGGTGGACAAGACCGTCGGTTCCTCCCTAACAGTGTTAGGGTCCTGTTGTGAGACAGGTGCATCCCTCCGGGGATGCATGGGATCGCTAACGACTGGGTCACCGATCGGTCCATTCTCCTTTTTGGAGGGTGGGCTCAATGTACAGTCTGGCCACAGTAAGGACCTAATCCAAGGTTCGAGCTGTGCTCCATTGGGACTGGGGTCACTGAAAAGGTGACTTAGTTCGACCACTCCATTTTTGGTCGTTCTTCTCCTGTACGAGCAGGAGTCCGGGAACCAATGGGGGCATCGTGTGATGGCTTTACCTTCGGTGATTGTGGTGAACACCTTGTGTGGTGGTGGGTGTCCGTGTTCCACGTCCCTTGAGTGGTGATCATCTTGGGTGAAATGAATGGGTTCCTTTTTGGTTCCCACATCACTCGGTGAGTGGATCCACTTGGGAAATGAATGGTCACGGTCACTTACCACCCGGTGTGTGGATCCACTTACCTTAGGTTGGCCTGGGTCACACGGTGTGGAAAGGTGTGCGCCGCCGGCTGCGCCTGGTGCTTGCGCAGGGCCGTGCTTCTGCGTGGTTTTCGCCTTTTTGGCGTGGCCCTGCACCGGGAGGCCAAAGCACACAAGCGATTGTACGTGAAATGGAATACGCTCAAAACGAGCTGTTAGTCCCAGTGGTGTATCCCGATGGCATTGAGATCAGTTCAGATGTAGGCGAAGAACTACATGATGTGAGAGAGAACTGCTTCCCGCGCTCACCTTAGCAATGGTTTTACCATTGACTGAGAAGTGCCAGTGCTATAAAAGAAGCAAGATGATGATGTGCCTCCAAACTCCCTGTTCCCACCTTTCCTGAGCTCTGAGCGACTGGCCAGTACCAAGGTAGCTACGCCGCGTGTAGCGCAATTTTGTCCAGCTATTGAGAAAATAAGAACACGAGTGTTTTCAGCTTGAGTGACATGTTACATTAAAGCTGTACCATTCCGGCAGCCACTGGAATTTT
>CAMXCT020004128.1:19834-45201 GCA_947184155.2 Cladocopium goreaui | reverse complement strand
AATGATGATGATGATGATGATGATGAATGATGAATGATGAATGATGAATGATGAATGACGAATGATGAATGATGAATGATGAATGATGATGATGATGATGACGAGGACGCGGACGAGGACGAGGACGATGGAGAGGACGATGACGATGATGATGACGATGATGACGACGATGATGACGACGATGATGATGACGATGATGATGATGATGATGATGATGATGATGATGGTGGTGATGGTGGTGATGGTGGGAGAGGGGGGGGGGGGCCCTTTCGCGTGAAAAATCACGTGATGTCCTTGAGCAGCCCCCCCAATACTTGCTAAAGCAAGAAGACTCCAGCTAGCTGACGCTAGCTTTCGTGAAAAAAAAATACATGTTGATGAAATGTTGGGAGGTGGCCTGAAGAATCGCTGGTGTACCAGCATGTGGTCAAGCAGCTTCGAAACATCTTCAGCTTCCGTGAGTGGAAGGACCAGGATGAGATCGAGGACTGATGGGGGCTGAACCACTCCGAATACTTAGAAGAAACACAAACAAATTGCACTTCATCGTGGCAGAGGTCCTGAGGACTATTTGAGGCCGGGGGGGTGGATGACGAAAGCTAGCGGGGTACGAGAAAAAATGAAGGGAAGAGGTGAGTTGCCGAGGGACTGTCATCATTGTGTCGCGGAACATATGCACCAGGCCCTGCCACCCCCCCCCCTTCCCCTCCTCCAGGAATGGGCCCCATATACTGGCCACATATAAGATCTTCCCCCTCCCACTGTATGGTCGGTCGGTCTGGTATGGGATGAGTGGTTGGTATTGTATGGATGGTAGGTATGGAATATAAGTCTGTTGGGTATGGTATGTGTTTGATATGACAGTATGTATGGTCTGTATGCTATATATGGTTACTATGACGGGTATGGAATATTTCCTATGTAAGGTGTGGTATGTATGGCATGTATGGTTGCTATTGTATGTATGGTAGGTGTGGTAATTACATTTCATATGTATGGTGTGTATGGTATGTATGATAGATATGATAGGTATGGTATGCATGGCATCATTGACATGTATGGTAGGTACGGTATATGTTAATCACAGGTAGTGTTGTCAAAGTACACAAGAAGTAAATAGGAAGTAGATAAAGTAGGGGGGGGTGTGGTGGGGGGTGTGGCACTGTCCCCCTCCCCCCCTCTGGTGGGGTGGGGGTGTGGTATGGCATATTGGTTATGTATGGTGTGTATGGTCTGTCTGGTATGGCATGTTTGGAAAGTATGGTATGTTTGGTATGTATCGTAGATATGGTATGTATGGCATGAGTGGTTGGTATAGTATGGATGGTAGGTATGGAATGTAAATCTGTTGGGCATGGTATGTTTGGGTATGACAGTATGTATGGTCTGTATGGTATGTATGGTTACTATGACGGGTATGGAATATTTCCTGCGTAAGGTAGTGGTATGTATGGTATGTATGTTTGCTATTGTATGTATGGTGGGTGTGGTAATTACATTTCATATGTGTGGTGTGTATGGTATGTATGATAAATATAATAGGTATGGTATGCATGGCATCATTGACATGTATGGTAGGAACGGTATATGTTAATGCGAATTGGGCATAGGTTATTGATCAAACTTCCTGTTACCACATGGTGGCTCAAGCTGGGGATGGCCGAATGGCACTTGCGCCACAGGTAAAAAATAGGAGTGATCTGCTGAGCCTGCTGCCACTGCATCACGCAGTGGTAGCGGAGCTCTGGCAACGATCCAGGGAATATCTTGCCTCGGTGCTGTCACATGAAGGAAGAGGTCCCCTTGCCGAGGGATGAGCTGATTCTAAGTAGAAAAACTCACTCTCAGCGAGGGGAAAATGTTCCTCCAAGAAATTCATTTCCGTCTTGGGCTTGAAAGGATCGCTTTTGAGGTGATCGCCGGGCTTCTTCGACTTGGTGGGGCACTCACGGGCCCAATGGCCTGTAAGGCCACATGCATTGCAACGAGTTAGCTTTTTCAGCTCAGAGACCGAGACCTCATAGGTGCCAGGACGAAAAATGCCATCCCTGCCAGCCCCAAAACCTCGTGCCAAGTCACGGTTCTTCTTGGCTTCCATGGCTCCAGAGTATGATCTGCCGTTGGAGCGGTGATCTTTGACCATGGTCATGAGGATCTCCTTGGTTTCTGACTCAGTGAGGATAACCGGGTCATTCTCATGGGCGTTCGCGGGGTCCTCCAAATCAGCAAGAATTGCTGGGAGTAGCTCAACAGGCTCCTCCAACTCATTCTCGGTCTCCTGAACGTCGACATACTGAATCTCCTTGGCTGTCTTCTTGTCCAGAAGATAGGTGTTGGTTTTCTTCTTGTCGTTGCCAAGGTTCGAAAGGTCCAGGTCGGTCTCGTGAATCCGAAGCCATTCCTTGACGTCCGAGACGTTCAAGGATCCCTTCGTGAAGTTGAGGAGCAGCGCAACACCTGGGTCAGCAGGACGAAGATCGGCTGGACGACGGTCAGATTCGTCGCTTGGTCGTGATCCATGGGAACAACAGGAGCCGTGGTCTGGTGGCCGTGATCGAGGTCATGATGTGCGAGCACCTGGACTAGAATCGGAGTTCATGCAGGAGCCCGACTACCTGGACTTTTTGCTGGACATCAAGGAGGTTCTGACGGAGCCCTACTTCAAGCTGCCCGAGATGAACATGAGCGGACTACGGCTGGTCCTCCTCCTGAGTGGGATGGCATCACCACTGAGTTCAAGGACCACAAGCTGAAAGCTCGCATCTGGCTTCGAACGAACTACCAGGACTCCCGCAAGGGCTCGTGGTCAGTTGCTGTTGAAGAATTTGTCAAAAGGGCCTTGGGAAGATTTAAAATTTCTGGCCAGTGATGTGACCCCAACAATGGAAACAAGTTGTTGGAACTAATGGACACCAAAGAATATTATGGGAAGAGAAAAGGGAATTCATGTTAGGAGTGTGTGCCCGTTTGACTTTCCACTTGAAGTGAGAGCGTGGTGAAGCAACGCGTCAATTTATGACGCGGTGGGACACGGCAGAGCGCAAGGTGAGGGAACACGATGTCAAGTTGCCTGCGGACTTCCTGGGCTTCCTCATGGTGAATGCGCTGCCGCTGGACTCCGAGAAGATTACAAGGAGCGGCCGTCAATTTTTCATTGTTTTCACATGCAAAAATGTAATTATTCAGGATGTGCAACTTTTCACACTGGCGATTGGTTTGAATACTCTCAATTTGTTGCAACGATCTCAACCTTCTGAACTTCCTATTACCTTTTGTAAGGAGTTGCATCAGTTTCGAAATGTTCATCAAGTTTCATGTACCGCACGATTGGCATGTATTCCAAGCAGTTTGGGACCACGTGGATGTATTCTGAGACCAGCACTTTTTGAAGAACATTCCAGTGCCGACACACCACTTCTTCTTTCACTTCCATTTTTATTACATTGCAAAGCAACCTTGTGTTTGGATAAGCAGCGTGGACTGCCGTTGGTTTCACAACATTTGGGTTTCAGTGTGCCATGCCATCTGGGTCCCACTGGAGCTTTGAGGATCCCTAGTCAAAAATTTACAAGCGATATGATTTCATTTTTATCACAACGTATTCCGAAGACATCGGATGAGTAGAAACTTTTGCAAACTCATCATGTTGGTGGACACCTTGATGAACATGAACATGCCGGCAGTGTCTCCAGCTCTCAATTCGAGAAGACTCCGGCCCGTGGAGCAAGCAAGCCCTTGCGTACCTCTCAATCATGCATGGCATTTGCCACAAGGTCCACATGAACCTAAGATGCCTGGTCCTCGGGGCGGTTTGATGACCCGACAGATCCAGGAGATGGCAGGGCTCTTGGACACAAGCAGCTGGAGAAGGCGATGTTGGCCCTCACCGCAGAATGGCACAAACGAGAAGCCATGAAGCGGCTGAGCAGTTCCAGGTCTCCAACGCCTTCAGGCTGCTCTCCGGCGACAGAGATGGAACCTCCACGGACCCCAACAAGACCTACCAGAAAGGGGACATCTCCATATGCCCTGATTCCAGCGACACCGAAAAGACATCAAGCCAGCATGTGGGATACCCCGAAGGACCTTGATGTGAACAAGGAGACTCCCATGTGCTCATGCGACAAACCTTGCATTCTGTGGGTCTCAAAGACCGAGAAGAATCCGGACCGACTTTTCTGGAGATGCAGTCAGCCGCGGACCCAGCAATTTGCTTCTTTCGATGGCTGACCTATCAACCTCTACATTCTCCAGTTCCGGACTCCACCGAGGAGTACATGCGCAAAAGATTGCGATGTGCCCTCACAAGAATGTGACCCCGCGATGGAACCAACGGCAAGATACTTCGCCACGAGCAGAAGCCCATGGCCAAGTACACCAAGAAGGCAATAAACCGCCGTTCCAGCAGTCCATCCCGATCTTCGATGACAGCCGAGTCGGTCATTCCACCAATGCCGACGCAGGGAGGACAGAGCAACAGTCAGCGACAAGCTGCCCGCGAAGAGTAGCAGGAGTTCCTGTACTGGCGCCGTATGAAGGAGGTGACCGAAGACAGCTCGTCGAGCCCGACATTTCGACATCAGAGCAGGCATCGAGAGCCGGGCTACGACGTCACATTTATGGCAGCCTCAAAGGTTCTGAGAACTATTGGTTGGAAATTCACAGATTACTTTGTGAAACTTCTGAAATTGATGATGATCTTCAATGGCAAATAACATGCAAAGTGATGCGTACCATACTTCAGAACAAGCAGCCTAGTATGAAACATTTATCTGAGATGTACTTGCTACAGCCAAAATAATTGAAGACCGTGGCTGAAGTGTGCAACCCGAACAGATTTGGTCCCAGCACTGATCATTTTGGATTACGTGCTGGACAAGCTTTTGACCTTGAGTTGGGATGGGATCTTTTGAGAACGGAAAAACCTGGTTTTGTGGTTATTTTTCCTCCTTGCACCAAATTTAGCAGGCTTTTAAATTTGTGCTGGCCAAAATGGCAATCCAATCCACAGAAGTTCGATAAACACATCCGAGAACTTCGCAAAGCCCGGAAATTATTGAAATTTTGTGCTGAACTACATTTGCTGTGCAATAGTCTGGGCTTGAGTGTCGTTTTCCAACATCCATGGTCTGCCAATTCATGGGAAGAAACATGTTTACAACAGGTTTACAATCATCAAGATTTTTATTTGGCCCGGTTGGATCAATGTATGTTTGGTCTTACTACTGATCAAGGTGGTTTTATAAGAAAATGTTCTGGATTTTTGACAAACAATTTGACCATTGCCCAACATCCCAATTCGACGTATGACCGTTCGCACCAACACGAGCGCGTCATGGGGCGCGATCGTGGCTCACCGATGAATCGATCTCGCTTGGCTCAAAAGTATCCTCCAGGCCTCGTGAATACCATCTTGATTACCTATGCCACCTCTATCGGCATTGCTCTTAACTTGCTCTACATGATTGAAGGCTCCAAGATGCTGCGGTTTGATGCCTCTTTTGAGAATAACATGGTGATTAGTGGATTGGTCCAACACCCTGAGGAGATTTACAAACTGACCAATAACCAGACCACGGAGATCTACCCCTTGGACGAAGCGATGGAGCCCAAGGAGAACTTTCCAGGAAATCATCCACTGTCTCTGGAGGCACTTGTGAAACGTGCCCATGATGGACTAGGACATCCAGGCAAGGAGAGATTTCTCCGTATCCTTGCCAACAGCAAAGCTAGTTCCAAGGTGATGGAGATTGCAAAATCATTGAAATGCTCGGTGTGTGAAAAGTTCCGACTCCCCCGACCTTCGAGAGCGGCAGCACCTCCGAAGGAGATTGGTTTGAACGAGATTGTGGGGATTGACGCCATCCAATTGAGAGCCCCCTTTTCCAACAAAACCAAGTATTGCATCAACAGTGTCGACTACAGCAGTCACTTCCAGCTGATTGTTCCATTGACGGGACATACTGCCGAAGCCACACGAGCTGGATATCGACTGTGGTTGAAGATTTTTGGAGCTCCTTGCAAGCTTCTTTGCGATCTTGGCCGTGAATTTCAGAAACAATTTGAGACATTGGCTGAAGCCGATGGCAGTGAGCCTTGGAGACACCAGAGCAACGAGGATTTGTGGAACGCCACGGCCAATTCTTCAAAGACATTTTCTACAAGACGGTTGAGCAAACAAAGTGTTCCACATGGGATGACTGGTATCAAACTATTGATTTGGCCTGCAGTACCAAGAACAGATTGTTTACTCGGGGAGGCTATTCCCCGGCTCAACGAGTCTTTAGTTACCAACAACGTATCCCTGATGGACTGATGTCTGATGGCGAAGGTGACCTTGCAGTACAAAGTTTGGCAGCCGCAGGTAACACTGGCGTCACCAGGGTAATGATGATCCGAAAAGCGGCCTCACAGGCCTTTCATGAAGTTGATTGCCAGCAAGCGGTTCGAACTGCAGCTACTCATGGTCCCAGACCTCATTTTGCCTATAAGACTGGTCAAGCCGTGTACTTTTGGCGAAGAGGCACAGATACAGTCAGAAAGCCAGCCATTTACTTTTGGCATGGCCCGGCCAGAGTAGTTACAACACAATTGTCATCCACGGTCTGGCTCTCCTATAATCACCACTTGGTCAAGGTATCACCAGAGAAGCTACGTCCAACATCTGAGGAGGAGTTTTATTCTATCTCTGGATGGCTTAAAGGAGTCTCAAACGCCAAGAAGCAGTTTGAGACGGATAAGATTAAGGGCATAATTGATCTCTCTCAAGAAAATGATGACCTACCTCCTGCAGAACAACAAGACTCCTGGCGTAGAGAAGGCAATTTTTGGATTCGAGTTCATGAACTTCCACGACGGGAACTATTTCGTCCTGATCATGATTTCTCCAAACTACCAGTTCATCTGGACCAATTACTGCCGTGGAGAAAGACGATCATGGCCATCACTGACGGTGATCAGGAGATTCTCGAAGATGAATGGACTCATGGGCAGGATTTTCCCAGTCATGGACATGAATGGACTGGAGAAACATGGTTCGAGGAGAAGCCTGCCCCTGAACCACGAGGGCGTCTCAAGCGACCAGCAGAGCCGCTGGTACCCAGAGCTCGGATCAACCAGAAGGCCAGGATTGATCCAGAGCAGATGATCCCACTGTCACAGGCCCCCATGGCCAAAACTGAACAACCAGCAGTGGTGATACCCTCACCTGAAATCCCAGAGATTGGGACTTCCTGCTCCTGAACCAGAACAACCAGCCCTTCCTGAACCAGAGGCCTCAGGGTCACCATCTATGACTCCGATGGAAGCTCCGGGCGAAGATTCCACTCCTGATGACCGCAAGCGGGTCTTTGATGAAGTTCTCCAACCAGAGAGCGCTTGGGAAGAGTTGCCAGCTTCCAAGCGCACCAGACTTGAATTGCTGGAGATCTACTTCACTACCATCTCCAACAAATCGGCCACAAGACAAAGAAAAGGAAAGGAAGCAACAACCAGAGACTTTCAAGGCCGAGACCGAGAACGACTCATGCGGGCCATCCAGAAGGAGTTCAACAACAATCTGGCGACAGGTGCATATGAACTCCTTTCTCCACAGGAATCAGCCCGAGTTCGAGCACAGAACCCGGAAAAGATCATGAAGTCCCGCTATGTCCTCACAAAGAAGCCTATTGAAGATTTTGCCCTGGAAGATGCCATCTCAGCTGATGAGGTGCTTGACTCATCTGAACCAGATCAACCTGCGAAGGCGAAGTGTCGCCATGTCATGCAGGGCTACTCAGAGGCGGCACTCCTTGACTTGGAGACGAGCACACCTCAGGTGCATCGAGACTCTGTCATTTTTGCTGCTCAAGTTATGGCCAGCATGCGATGGATTCCTGGTTTTGCAGATTTTACACAAGCATTTCACTCTGGTGATCCAATTGATCGGGAGCTCTATGCGGAACAACCTGCCGAAGGACTCCCCAATGCAGAACGAGGCCAGGTCCTTCGCTTGAAAAAGACATGCTATGGACTCACTGATGGACCCTATGCCCCTGGTTCAAACATATTGTGAATTTTATTTGCAACGAACTGGGATATCGGCAATCGGTAGTTGATCCATGCCTTTTCTTTTTGGATTCACCAGCTGACTCAGATGGACATTCTCAGATTGAGGGCATTATAGCTTTGGCAACTGATGATCTATTTCATGGTGGTACCCATCGTCATGCAATGTTGATGGAAAAGGTCAAACAACATTACAAGTTGGGTAAGTTCACATGGCGTGAAGGACGTTTTGTCGGCAAACAAGTCACTCTTCTTTCAGATGGTTCAATTACTTTGGATCAACAATTTTATACTGAAGCACGGGTTGCACCGATCCAGATCTCCAGAGATCGAAAACGGAAAAGATTCTCTGTATTCACACCTGAAGAGATTGAACAACTTCGTGCTTTGGTTGGAACGCTGTCATGGTTATCAAAAGAGACTCGTTGTGATCTTGCAGGTAAAACTGCTCTGATTCAGCAGTCATTTCCTCGGCCTTTGATACGTGATCTCATCAATGCGAACCAGATTGCGAAGGAAGCGTTGGACTTTAAAGAGCTTGGCATCCGAGTGATGCCCATTCCTCTTGATCGACTTCATGCTGGCGTGGTGACTGATGCATCGTGGGGGAACTCCAAGGAATTTGGATCATATCTTGAGACCAGTGCTACCAACGACTGGTGGGAAGAAACAGACCAATCTTGGATCCGCCACCATGTTGATGCACGAACAACAGGGTTTCATCCAGCAGCCTGCGCTGATGGACCAGATCTTCACCAGCTTCTACCAGATCGCCATACTGAGATTAGAAATTCTCAGAGAAGCACCTCCGTCCAGGACATGTGGACCACTAGCGATAGCATCAGATCTATGTCATCAACACCGTGGACCGGAAGAACGACCTTCTATAAGCAGACCGAGGGCAAACTTCTTGATGCCAAGGACATTCATGCCGGTTACGACCAGCTGAATAAGCTCTTCAGCCAGGGTGGTGAGATTGGGTGAGATTGTCATCTTCTATGACAAGGACCTGCCGAAGTCCCAGACCCTCCAGAATGTCTCCTTGGCGTCCTGGAAAAGCCACAGATTGAAGCGGCGAACTGTTAACACCTTGAGCTCTGAGACACAGGCCTTAGTCCGTGGTCTTAGCTCGGTTCATTGGTATCGAGTTCTCATCCTAGAAGCCCGTGGTCTCCATTTGTCAGCCAGAGAATGGCATCGCGAAGTAGCTCAACTTCCATTCATTTGTGTCACTGACTCGAAGTCATTGTATGATACAATTTGCAAATGCACCAATCCTGCCTCACAATGTGAAGATAAGCGTACTTCGATTGACATCTCATTGATCAAGCAAGAGATTGCTGAGCTCAATGGCACGATCGATGGATTGATGGTCGTACTATGTTGGCTGATAGCCTCACCAAAGAGAGCAAAGCAGATCTTCTACGACATGTCATGAAAACTGGCCAATGGAGCATTTTGGAAGAGGGCTCAGCCCTTCAGAGGAAACTCCTCGAAAGAACATCTCGTCATGAGGTGCTTTTTATTTTCTAAGTTTGATCAACATAAAGTATGACCGGTGCGAATTGGGCATAGGTCATTGATCAAACTTCCTGTCACCATATGGTGGCTCAAGCTGGGGATCGCCGAATGGCACTTGCGCCACAGGTAGAAAATAGGAGTGATCTGCTGAGCCTGCTGCCACTGCATCACGCAGTTAAATACAGGTAGTGTTGTCAGAGTACACAAGTAGTAAATAGGAAGTAAATACAGTAGATACATAGTACATGTATATATGACTATAGGTAGCACGTAAGTACTTTGAAGGAGTATGTGTGCTACGTAGGTCACCTAAAGGGTAATAATGAACCTATTAAATGCGAGGCTGGTAGTCAGAAATACTGCAAAGACCTAGCAAATACGAAGCTGGATCTCAGAAATGCTGCCAATAGCTTGCAAATAGTAGGGAATTGGGGTTGCTACCTGGGGACCCAACCCATGGCGGGGGGGGTGGAGAGACGGAGGACGGGACCATATATATGGGGGAGGGGGCAGGGGGGGGCCCTTTCGGGTGAAAAATTACGTGATGTCCTTGGGGAGGCCTGGAATACTTGCTAAAGCAAGAAGACTCTAGCGAGCTGACGCCAGCTGTTGTGATAATGTCAATAATTGCCAATAATGATAAAATGTAATTAAATAACGATGATGATGATAATGATGAATGATGAATGATGAATGATGATGATGATGATAATGATGATGATGATGACGATGACAATGAGGATGACGATGACGATGACGATGATGATGATGTGGTGGTGGTAGGTGGTGGTGGTGGTGGTGGGGGGAGGGGGGGTCCCCTTACGTTCGACACTTGGAAACCATATATTGCAAGCCAAGAGGCTATACGCCAATACTAATCAAAAGGCAGCAAAGCAAACAATAGACGCAAAATGGAAACAATTAATTCTGCCTGCTTCGGGCCGTAATAGGCTTTCCAGAAAAACATGCCGATGAAGCCGCTGGAACCGCTGACACCGATCAGGCCAATTGAACCGATGAGGCCGCTGGAGCCGCAGAGGCCGATGGAGCCGATGAGGCCGCTGAGGCCGATGGAGCCGATGAGACCTCCTGAGCCGATGAGGCCGATGGAGGCCGATGGAGGCGCTGGAGCCGATGGAGCCGCTGGAGCTGATGAGGCCAATGGAGCCGATGAGGCCAATGGAGCCGATGAGGCCGATGAGGCCAATGGAGCCGATGAGGCCAATGGAGCCGATGAGGCCGATGAGGCCAATGGAGCCGATGAGGCTGATGAGGCCAATGGAGCCGATGAGGCCAATGGAGCCGATGAGGCCGATGAGGCCAATGGAGCCGATGAGGCCAATGGAGCCGATGAGGCCGATGAGGCCAATGGAGCCGATGAGGCCAATGGAGCCGATGAGGCCAATGGAGCCGATGAGGCCGATGAGGCCAATGGAGCCGATGAGGCCGATGAGGCCGATGAGGCCAATGGAGCCGATGAGGCCGATGAGGCCAATGGAGCCGATGAGGCTGATGAGGCCGATGAAACCGATAAGGCCGATGGAAACGCTGGAGCCGCTGGAACCGATGAGACTGATGGAGCCGCTGGAGCCGATGGAGTCGATAAGATCCCTCGAGCCGCTGGATCCGATGAGGCCGATAGAGCCGAGGTGATGAGGTCGATGGAGCCGATGGAGCCGATGAGGCCGATCGGTGAACAGGGCGATGATCAGACAGATGGACCAGGCGCGCCATAATGCAAAGCACCCATGCGGTAAAAGTGACACTGCAATATTACCAGTTGTCAAGCAGCGAGCATCATCTCGCCCTTTTGCCTGGGATTAGCCCCCTGAGCCGTCGGGGCTCGTCGTGAAAGAAACCTATTGTCACTGTGAACGACAGGTGAAATGCAAAATGCATGACTGAACCCAATGATCACTTGATTAATAATTCCCAATAATTGTTGTTGGGTTCAGTCACCTTAAGAATACCACTATCCAACAGAGCTAGTAATGGCTGTGCGTTTCCCTGCCTTTTGATAAGACAGTCCACTACCATCTGAGGATATGGTATCCACTTTACTCTGGTGCCAATTTCTGCTAGCGTTTGTCTGATCACCTGTACTTCCAAACCAGTGCGTTTATCGGCAGTGATCCCCGTAGTTTCTTTAGAAAGGTGATCAAACAGCGACTTGGCGTCTACTACGCATATCCCTTGGACTAGTTCCTCATCGCTAGTATCGCTAGCAAAGGCTCTCAGGCGACGATCTTGAAGAGATTTCTCCCACTGCTTGAGATCAAAGCCAAGCGTCGTCAGCTCATTGAAAACGGTCACCGTCCATGACAGCTCTCCCAAACCTCGGCTCAGGCTTTGAGTTTCTGCAGCTAAAGTGGAGTTTGCGACTCTTTGAATCTTTCCTGATTTCCAATAAAGCAACTTGTATCTGCCCTCTCCTTTCTCCAAAACTTCTACATCGTATGCCACTACCGCATACGCTCCTTGAGACTTCCCTTGACTGGCATTGGCAAAACTTGCATCTGTGATGACTCCGCAGCCCAGCCTCTCGGGCCTGATGGGTTGGATTTGAAGGCACAGATCTGACCGGCTCTTCAGCAGGTCGATGGCTTTGTTCAAGTCGCGAATGTCCTGCACAGACAGTCGAGTCAGGTTGGATGCTACCAGGCTTGCGATTGCTGCTGCATCTGGGCGCCCTTCTTTGGCGGCCCATGTTATACTGCCTACTGCTGCTCTTGTTAAATCTCTCTCTTCTGGTGTCGCAATCTCTCCTCAACAAACTTTTGCATATCCACCAAAAATTCTTTCTTTGAGCCTACCCTGATCCTGCGCCCATTGAAGGATGTGCCTTCTGGTGTCTCATCCACAAAAACAAACTTGCCAAACTCAAATCGTGCTCTCAGCTGCTCCATATGCTTGAAAAACGTGCCAGTTCCTAAAATCATCAAATCTTATCAAATTTCAAGAGTAATGCTCTGTGGGGGGGTACGGTCCTCAAAAATGATGGTACGGTAAAGGGTGCGGTACGTTGGGTACGGTGGTACGGTACGGTGGGTACAGTGGGTACGGTACGGTGGGTACGGTGGGTACGGTACGGTGGACCCACCGTACCCACCGTACCCACCGTACCGTACAAACCGTACCCACCGTACCGTACCCACTGTACCCACTGTACCGTACCCACCGTACCCACCGTACCGTACCCACCGTACCCACCGTACCGTACCCACTGTACCCACCGTACCGTACCCACTGTACCCACTGTACCGTACCCATAGAAAGTGTCATATGTACCTACCCGTGCTGAATCATCAGAAAACATGCTTTTCATTCCTCTTGAAATTAGATAAATCAAATCACCAACTTCCACCACCAAAATTCCTTCAAGCTGCCCACGGTGAAACCACTTGTACACCGTGGGATCCATGACTGATTGAGTGAGCCCAGGGTCAAAAATTGCCCTCTTTAGTGTCTTTCGCCAATGCGCCGGCGCATCTCCCAATCCGTATGCTCCTGCTAAGATCTCCATTAGTTGTTGGCTGTGCAAGCCGGGCAATCCTCCACTGGGCTGTCTACAGAACAGCCTGCCTGATGGCCTGACCAAACGATCACTTTGCATGAAGGCGTTTTTCAAATCTCCAATGGCTGTTCTCCATCCAAAAGATGCGGCTATTTGGAGGACGATAGAGAGAGTTGCGGTGGTCACTGTTGGTGCATGCCGCGTCAAGTCTAGCAAGTCTGGGTCTCGATCTCCTCTCACACACCATCGAGATTTTCTGCTGGGAGGTTGGCCGGGCTGGTCGGCTGGTTTCCATCTGCGCACCATTCTTGATGGCAGGATGCGAGGCTGCAGTCCCGCTTCATGAAGTTGCCGGGACACCTCCTCCGATTCCTCAACGCTCATAGTGCGCACTGCACCCGTAGCCTCCACCTTGCTCCACTCAGCCCCATCGGCAACTCGCCACTTCTCCCATTCCTCCTCTGACAAAATGTCTTTGTCAAGGACTTCATCTGAGCCCCTCTTTACCATCAGGTTTACTTCTGTGATCACTTTCCGTAGGCTAAATTCTGTGTAGCCCGTCCACCACCTGAGAGCACCCGCCTCCTTCTTGCCAAGACCTGCTCTCCAATCGGAGTTCTCCATCCTCCTGCTTCCATCTCCATACACTTTGTAGGTCTTTCGCTGTGACGTCAACAGCCCTACAGGTATGGGACACCCTCTGCTATGGCTTGGCGTAAACTTGGCCCTTCTGGCGTGCTGGTGCAGCCTGATCACCTTCATTCTTTCCTCATCATAGATCCAGACGTCCTCCTCCATGGCTGCTTGCCCTTCATCATCATGTGCCACCAAGGTGTCTTTTTCTTCTTCTTCCTCAATTGTGACTCCTCCTCGATAGGGAATCCATCGTGCATCCCTTCTGCCCTCCCACACTCTTCTGGTGGGTTCATATAGGCCTCTTTGACCATCTTTTGGTCTTCGAGTGCCGTCCAACTGCTCGTTGGCTTGAACTGATCTTATGGCCTGTGCCAGTTCAGGATCCACAGGGCCTATCGGCATGCCATCACTTCCTTCTCCTTCAGGTTCACTGGTGGAGGACGATGGGGATGATGAGGAGCTAGAGGATGAGTCCTCTGGTACAGCGATGTCTTGGGGTGCTGATGCTGGTGCTGCTTCTGGCTCTGCTGCTTCAATCCTGGGACGCTGCTGCGGTGGTTCCACTGCTGGTGGATCGTCCTCCATGGGTGGTGTTCCCCAGGATGATATGTCTTGGAAGCTTCTCTTACTGCGCCCTCTGCGCAGGTGTTCTTTGAGTTCGATGAACTCCTGTTTGAGCATGTCTGCTGCTCCCTCGCACACTTCCAGAGCTCTCCTCGCATGCTGATCCAAACATTTGCTCCCTCAATCATCAGCACTGTTCCAGGACCGACCCATTGCGGTCGATTGGCTGCTGCTCCATCTCCCCTTCTCCTTAGTGGAACTCGATATACGTACACCACATTTCCAACCTCAAAACTTCTGCTCACTCGAGGCCTTGCTAAAGCTGATCGCTGAACAACTTCTGTGGCTGTTTGCTTCAAAAAGGCTTCCATTGCAGACTGTCTGATCTGTAGAGATCTCCTCATATCTTCGCTGCTGGAATGAACCAGCAGTTGAGGATCACATGGATCATCGGACCCCAGACTGCCGGGAAGTCGGAGATTGCACCCCAGCTGACGTTGTGCTGGGCTGAAGCCACTTCGGTTGTAAAGCCTGTTCTTTGCTGCCTCCACTGCATAGACGCAGGTCTTCCATTCATCCTTGCTGCTTGGAAGAACCTCCTCCATCACCTTCATCAACGTCTCTTTGGCCAAGCCTCCATGACGCTCAGTCCTCCCCTGCTGCCAGGGTGAGCGTGCACCAATCACCTTCACCAAACAGCCACTCTCTGCCAGCTTCTTGGAAAAGGATCCTACAAACTCTCGACCCTGGTCCATCACTGCTAGCTGAGGGATTCCAAAATTGCGTACCCAGCATTGGTGGAATTTCATCCACACATGTTCTGAGGACATGCTGTCCAGTGGCTCCAGGCTTTGATATCCAGTGCCCCAGTCGGTGATGTTAAGCACCAGAACATTCTGATGTGGTTCTAGAGCAGGAAAGAAGACTACGTCCACCCCCACAGTGTGTCCAGCCTCAAAAGTTCTGGGAACGGTGCCTGGTCGAGCAACCTTGGTTTTTGCTGTGAGTCGCAAATTCCACAGCGAAACTCATTCTTGACATACTTCCACACCTCTGGTCTTGCTCTTGCCATCCGCAGGGCCCTGCAGAATTCATACTTTCCTGGATGTCCCAGGTTGTTGTGCAGTTTCTGCACCAGCTTCTTGTCTTCGCAGTTCATTCCGCCTTCAATGACATCTTCTTCTGCTTCTCCTGGCGCGTCTTCCTCTGCTTCTCTTGGAGGGCCAAGACGCACAGCAGGGGCTCCTGCCGCCTCCACTTCTTCATCCAGCGCATCTTCCAGCTCCTTCTCCTCCTCCTCAATTCTCGCCTTCGGTGGCCCACACCTGTCTCCATGCCGCTGAATCCTCCTCAGCTCCTGTGATCATTGCCTTGCAGAGTGCTCTAGGATAATGCTGTGCTTTGAGTGCTAATCCTCCCATCAGCGCCTCATGTACATGCTGTCCTGAGCATCTCTTGCTCAGGTGTTTTGCTAGGCCCTTCCCGTTCACCAGAAAGTGTGTAGGCTTTTTGTTGAAGTCTTTCTTGACTCTCAAGCCGTAGGCGCATTGATCGGCGCGTACGCGCTCTACGCCCCTCATCTGCGCTGACTTCTCCACGCATGGCTCTTTCCATCCCTTGGATGTTGCTGGATGCTCAAAGATTGCCAATCTTCCACGGTTCACCTGCCATTGGAAGAGCTTCATGGCGAACTCCAAGTGGGAAACGCCTTCTGCCAGCATGATAATTGCTCTGCGCTGTCCCATCTTGGAGTAGTTGAGCTCTTGTATGATGGAAAAAGGGCCACATGGAGGTGACACCAGAAGGACGTCTGGGTCCATGCGCACAAGCTCTTCAAAGCAGCATCTTCGGTCTGCTTGGGTGGTGAAGTCAAAACCGTTGTTAATGTCGTATGCTCCTGCAGATTCATGCCCCATCTCCTGAGCCATCTTCGTGACCCTAGGCATTGAGTATGCTTCTGCCACCACCATTTTGCGCATGCTTCTTTCCACTGCCCTTCTGGATGATCTCGATAGGCTGCGAGATGCTTCTTCGTATCCATCATCAGCCAGCCACTCCCCTTCAGTGGCAAAGACTCCAAGTGCCTTATATCCTGGCACATAGTTGGGCAAAATGCCCTCTTGTGAAACCCACTGTCCTCCTCCAGTGGAAAACCAAAATTGTTGTGAAACTCTCCTTTCATATGCATATGCCTCCTCATCCCTGATCTGCATTGATTGCCACATCCTCCACTGCGCCTCATTCTCCACCATGCAGGCCCAGGGGGCTTCCTTATGTGCTTCCACCTCCTCATCGCTCAGCATCGATCCCAGGAACCAACACCGCTCTCCATATCCTGGTCTGGTGCTTCTGCTGCTTGTTGAATGTTCTCCATGTTCCTCCTCAGTGCTTGTGCTTGTTTGTTGACCTCCTCCTGCAATGCCGGATTGCTCATCAGCTCCTGAATCCTCTCCTCTCCTGCTGCGGCTGTCATCCACACCAGGTTGCTGTGCAAGTGTTCCATCTGCAGCCTGCATTCCTCCATCCGCTGAGCATCGGCCTCCCTGTGCAAGCGCTCGTTCTCCAACATGCGCTCCTGGATTTGGTGCTCCATCTCCTGCTTGAGCTGTGCCTCTCGTCGATATGCCTTCTCCATCTCCTCCTGCCTTAGCATCTCCTGTGTTTCCTCGGGATCCCAAAGGAAGAAGTCGCACAGAGACCGGTGACACCGGTAAAAGTGTCGTCCCTGGTTGGGTCCCTCCTTCTTCACCCTCAGCCGATTGGCCTCCACCTCGCACTTGCACTTGATCATCCGGGGTGCTGTGGTGAGTGTGCTCCTGGGGCTGGTGACCCCGAGACTGGATGCCGTACTTGCTGGCATTCGTGGGGGAGTTGCTGCGGGGCTCCTCAGGGTGCTTGCCGTGGGGCTCCTCAGGGTGCTTGCCGTGGGGCTCCTCAGTGCTGTTTTGGGGAGGGGAGCTGTTGCTGCTGTGGACTTGCCAGAGAAGAGAACCTTTCCTCCCACAGTGACCGTGGGATTGCCCTTCATGAGGTCCGTCATGGCATTGGGATCCACCAGCCATCTCATGTGACATTGCTTGCACCACACTTCCCGCTGGCTCTGATTGCCTGACCCCTGCAACATGCTTGCTGGGTGAGGACACATGTCGGGAGTTGCCGCGGGTGCTTCTTTGCTCTTCCTCACGCCCAATGCTTCTCCATGGCGAATCATCTCCTGGAACACCTCCGCCTTGAACTTCTTCTCCTTGGAGACAGGCTCGTGCTGTGATGAGGGGCCCAAGCCTGGCCCCAGTGACGTACATGGCACTGCAGAGCCAAAGAATGACCCACCTTCTTGCCATGACTCGAGCCTTGCTTGAGCTTCGACAAACACCAGCAGATCGTAGATCTTCTGCAGGACAACCCTCCAATTCCTCCATGCTCTTCGAGGATTTCTCTCCAAACCACCACCAGCAGTCGCAGGAGCCTCCTGCTGACTGACACGGCGCATGCCATGGCCCGCACGACAAAGGTGATGTGATTGAGGGGCGCCCTGCACTCCACTGCTGTAGTGCACTTCAGCAATCATGGCTGTTGGATCGCAAAGAAAATCGGCAGTCTTTCGATGTGCACATGCTGAATCATCAGGAAGACCCCAGCCATTTGAATCAAAATTGAGAACATCAACTGCAACATGGCCAGAGCGGAGATGATGAAGTGGCGTTTTGACTCCAAATTTGTTCAAACCAAGTTCTCCATGACACAAATCAACCACTGCATCAATCGCTTTCAAAAACTTGATGGAGAGCAGCAAGGGGACTTCCTCTGCTACTACCGTTGCTTCGATCAAACCATTGATGCCCCCAACCCCAACGGGAATCTCTGCCACCCCGCATGCTTGAGCGCTGCCCCCAATTCCCCTAGCATGAGCAACTTTGTTGGTGTGCAAAACTTTGAGTCCAACTCGGTTGAGTGCAGCTTCAAGTCTTTCAAGTGATGACCTACCAATCAGACCACCTTGTGCTGCTGTGTCCACCACACCATGCTCTGAGCTGGCGGTGATACCATGAAAATTGGCAGCACTACTGTTGGGGGAACGCAAAACTTGTCGATGGAAAAAGTTCCCTAGAGTCAATGGCTGTCTCGAATCAAAACTCTCAAACAAGTGCACTGCTCTACCCTTCTCCTCACTGACACCCATCTCGCAGAAGCCTGTTTTGCCGCTCATGGACTCTTGTCGCTGTCTCGCTCTGGCATCAGGCTCATTGGGGCATTCTTTGGCCCAATGGCCAATGATACCGCACTTCGCACATCTGGTTCTGAGCTTCAGCATGTCTATGTGCACCTTTGCACCATGGCCCTGGCCACCTCCCTTGAACTGGATGCGACCACTGCCCATGGAGAAGCTCAGCTTGCCGCCCTTGCCACTGCCAGATCCTTTTCCACGGTCACCAGAAGATCGGGAATCGTAGTATCCCCTGCTCGTCCTCTGGTCCTTGATGGCCTTCCGCACTCGCTGATAGGAAGCAAGAGCTTCCTGGACTTCTTCTTCATCCAGAATCTCTTCAAGATCCCGCTCACCAACGTAGACATAGTCTTCTGAATCTTCGTCTTGCTCCTCAAACTCTGCATAGCTCTCTTCCTCGGTGACAAAGTTGCGACTGCCACCTTTCTCCTTCTGAACCTTCTCAAGTTTCCTGATCGCCTTGACTATGTCCTCTCTGTCAAACTTTCCCTGAGTCCATGTAGTGACCTGATCTTCCTGCACCTGAGACAAAGCTGCATGCCTGAAGATCACGTAGCCCTTGACCTGATCTTCCAACTTGATGCCCTCCGAGGCCAACTCGCGAAAGCCGGCGTCCATCCTGATGAGGTACTCGCCCAAGCTTTCCTTGGACTTGCGACCTTCAGCATACACGGCTTTCTCTAACGCCCTTGGTATGGCAGTCTCAAGGTGAGGTTGAAAGTAAACTTTCAGGGCTGCCACTATTTTGTCAATCCCTTGTTCACTGGTGATTTCAGCTATGCTCAATTCATCGATCACTGCCTTTGCCGACCCAGTGAGTTGTCTGAGTACTTTGGCTCCCTGTTTGTTTCGAGGGACATCCGTTTCATGTCTCCAAAGTTCTAACTCTCTGAGATACACTTTGAACCCGTCCTCCTTGCCATCAAACGCAGGAGGTGGATCCCGGTCGCGGTATCCCTCATGAGTGCCACCACTGCCCACTGACGTCGTGGCCGCCACGTCTCCACCAGACATGGCGCGGACAAAACCCTAGGCACCTGTGTCGTACAGCTGCCGCTACCACTGTCAAGCAGCGAGCATCATCTCGCCCTTTTGCCTGGGATTAGCCCCCTGAGCCGTCGGGGCTCGTCGTGAAAGAAACCTGTTGCCACTGTGAACGACAGGTGAAGTGCAAAATGCATGACTGAACCCAATGATCACTTGATTGACACCAGTACAAAGAGAGTTGCAGGTTACAGCTACATGTATCGAGATACCTTAACCCATTCCACCCTACCTACATGCACAACAAGTGGTGCTGCAAAATCCAACGCCAACTGTCAATGGCACGGGGGGGTCCCCCCCTTTTACGTAAAAAAATCACATGATGTCCTTGGGGAGCCCCGGAATACTTGCTAAAGCAAGAAGACTCTAGCTAGCTGACGCTAGCTTTCGTAACATAATTCCTGCAGAGACCACGCAACTTCGAGGTCTATTAGGATCACTTCAGTGGCCATCAATGCAGTCCCAACCACATTGCTCTACATTTCTTCTGGCTAGACAACTTTCTGCCGGACTTATGAAGTCCGTACAAGATACCAACCGCCTTTTAAAGTTCGCCAAGCTCAACTCCGATGTTTCTTTGTGCTACGAGCGCCTATATGGCCTTGAAGACCTACGTCTGGTGACTATGGTTGATGCTGCATTTAGCATCAGACGAGATGGCTTATCTCAAGGAGGATACCTCATAATGCTAATTCCCAAAACTACGTTTGATGGAGTTGAAGGACCTTACCATGTGATTGACTGGTGTTCATCCAAACTGCCCAGGGTGGCCAGATCCAATCTTGGAGCAGAAGCCCAATCAGCCAGTCAAGTGTGCGACAACATGGACTTTGTCTGTCGTTACTACCAGCACCTCCTGGAGCCCAACGAGCCATTAGCGAACATCTTGCACAAACCAAGCCCTTTGGAGTCTACGCTCATCACGGATGTCAAGGCGCTGTATGACAGCTATCACCGTGAAAGCCTCAGCAGTGGTCTCACTGACAAAAGGACAGGGCTGGAGATCAAGGTTCTTCGAGAAAGACTTGAAGCACTTGGCGGCAAGCTCAAATGGATTTCGAGCGAACGGCAGTACGCCGACTCCTTCACCAAGGAGGCAACCAGACAGCTCCTTGCTGATCGCTTGAGGTATGGACGCATCAAGCCGTCCTGGGATCCCAACTACATCGCCGCCAAGAAGAAGAAGCTTGCAGACAGAATTGCAATCAGAGATGAGTTTTCCAAACCTCTGGAGACTGTCCCAGAAGAGACCGAGCTCAATGATGCGACTCCCATCGAAACCTATGCTGAACATCATGAACGAATCATCTATGAGGCCATCGACTATGACGAGATCTTGGAAGATCACGACATGGCTGTTACAGCCCCAGCAGAGCTGCGTCGTGACCATGACGTGAACATCAACGACCTTGTGCCGACCATGGACACGCTGGTTGACCTTGTCCCCTACAACCTGGTGCTGCGGTACAACCTCTGGGCGATTTCATCTCAACCGAGACGTGCCCCTACGTAGACGTCATTCCCGAAGAGAAGTCCTACTTCTGGGACTATGTCTGGGACACAGTGGTGATCCTAGCATTGCTGATCTTCGTGGCTGGCACCTACCTCATGGGTTGGATGCATGGATGGTGGATTGGCCACAACCATGTATTGAGATTGAGGCATATCCGAAGTGATCGCCTTGAAGCTCGCCTTGAAGCTCGCCTTGAGGAGAAGACCATCGAAAATCTGGCATTGAAGGACGAAGTGGAGCAGCTTGTGAGGCAAGTTCAACTACCTGGTGGACCAATTGTGGCCGACCGTGAGGTCAAGCGCTTGCAACAGCAGCTTCGATGTTTAGAATACAGCTTCTGGCAGAAAGATCAACAGTGTGCGTACATGCACAGGACCAAGATGGGCTACACACGCCAGATAGGAAGACTCAGTGCACTCTTCCACAAGGCCAAGGAAGTGGTTGGACGTGCACGTGCAGAAGCCCACAACCATGCGCATAATCGATGCACAGTTGGAAGGCCAATATATCATGCTCCACGTGGACGTGTCTGGCACCTGGATGATCAGTGCCAGCAGCTCTACAGGAGCCAAGTGATAGAACTGTATGCGTGTGACAACTGCGCGTCGTTCTACGTGACGCCCTACATCCACGACATCAGCCAAAGAACTTTGGCCCAGGACATGGATGCCTTCATGGGAAATGATATCAGTGATGAAGACCCCGAGGTCTTAGCTGAAGCGTCAGCGATCTTGGATGAGGAGGCACGACTACGTGCAGCTGGTTCCTTGAGCAGCGCTGGCGTGTGACGTCATTTTCCAGTGCCAAAGAAGCACTCTTTTCCCCTGTGTGAAGTTTGCAGCTGCAATCTGTAGACTTGAGACTTTTCATATCCCCCGCTGCTGTTTTACAACTCAACAGTGGTGGGCAGCTAAAGCCAAACACCTGGCAACGCCTTGCGGCAATTCTTGGAAAAGGGCAGCGCTTTAGGCGCATCTTCCGTTGGGTTGGACTTCGTGGGCCACACCCCGAACTTGACCCCGAATTTTTGAGTTATGTGCAGCTTCAAGCTCTGTAATCCCTTCCGAATATTCGTTTTGCGGCTCCTACATGGAAACTAAGCCAATGACATGTTCTTACTCTTTTTCGCGACTTATTTCATTTCTGAAGTTTCGAAGCCTGCCAGCTATCAACTTCTTGTTGAGGCTGAAGGTTGACCCGTCGAGGCTGCATTCTATGCTGCCAAGTTGGCGGCGGGTTGCAAATTCATGCGTTTGGATCAAACATAATTTTTTGCTGCACCAAAAAAAAATCACATGAGTTTTAAGTAGCAAACCTCAGTATACAAGTAATATATTCCATCTTTGGACAATAGATGAAGGCCACCCAATGTGGGTCAAACCGCCATGACAGATGACCAAACACACGAGGTGAAACAAGCAACGACGCCTGGGAACCAGAACGCGGTCAAAAAAATTGTCTTGCAGAAGGTGAATAAAATTTGACCCGATAGGAGCTGATTCATTGATCAGAGCTGGTGTTGACCAAAGCACTGCCACGCTTTCACACATGAATTGCTGACGCAAACATACACACACCACTCCGACATTGTAGGTCTATGTGTGCGTGGAAATGCCGGTGCCCTTCAGAATATCACATCGAAACATACAGCTCGCCCATCTCACCTGTTTCATTTGCTCCCTCTTTTGCATGCGCATTTAGGCCCAAGTGACGACCTCAACGGCATGATCACGACACAAAGTAGGTCATCTATCACAAAGCGCGCGGAAAGTCAGAGGCACACACGTGAGCACCATATACAAGTTTCTATCTATCCATCAAAAAATATACCTAAATATAAATATAAGTAAATGACTATTGTTCGGAACCCCACGAAAACTCATGTGTGGTTGTTTGGGGGTGCGATGTATGCTAACTTTGATTAAAAAATGACAAATGTTGACCGCAAAGCAGAAACTTGCAGTCGACCCTTGATAATTTGACATCACCCCTTGATGCCGTCTGACTCGGGCAAAACCCACAAATCACACACCACACGCACACACACACAGACATTCAACACGCAAAGACTTTGGGGAGTAAATGGCCTCGTTGGACGCAGGCACATTTATAATCCCTACTGCCATTCTCCCACTGTGCAGCCAAGGAAGCCAAGTGATGCATTGCACCGCAAAGATTGAACGCCTACGGCCACGAATAGAAAAAAAATTGGCAGGACACGACCTGCTCAACAACTGATACTCAAACTGGAAGCTTGCCAAGGATGTTCCACTCCTTGATGCAGGCAAAATGTGTTTTTAGATGCAGATCAACGACAGCGAGACATGAATCGATTTACAAGAACACAACGTCAGAGCTTTGTTCTTTTAAACCTGTCTTTATATTTAATACATTTTGACGACAGGGCTCTGACTGTGAATTCACACGTGAATGCGGAATCCTTTGTTGAAACCCTATTTGCCGAGCACCGCTAACATAGAGGCCGGTTTCATAAACTCATGAAAGCAGCAGATGTCCCACTGTATTGATGAGGGGTTTTGGAACGCACTTTGGTTGCAAACTGGTCAAAAACTGACTGCCTCCGAATGTAATTTCTGCCCTGCGCTTGGACTCCCAAGTTTGGAAAATATAGTTGGCCACCCGCCTGATTCGAGCGAAACCTCTCCGTGTGTTTTATCCCTGCATCCCTGCCCAGCCTTTTTCAAGCCTGTCCATCTTATGTTTGATGCTGTTTTGCTCTTTGATGACTTTCCTTGGTGCACATGACGAAGAAAGGCACCAAATCAATTTGTTACGGTCGAAGGCCATGCAGTCCACGTCGCGGGGACAATGATGTAAGGAAAAAGATAAAACACGTTAAAACACCCTTCCACACGCTCCTTGCACAGCCAAGACGCATAAGGTCCAAACTTTTTGCCGTACCTGTTGCAGCTGGAATGCAGGACGCCAATTTAATATACGTAAAACGGAAGCAACAAACATAGCCCCACAAGGCAAAACTCCGAGCTAACAATACATCCTTGGGTGGCCGATGTTCCAGCTTTCCAAGTTTTTGCAGTCATCGCAGTAATACTCTGTAGAACTCTGTAGAACTCTGTTGACTTTTCGGCGCTGAACGTTTTTCTGTGATAGGCTGTTGAAGATGGTGCGCATCGATACACCTGTCAGCCATTGTAAGGCTGGTGGTTTGTTTTTTTGGCTAAGTGTGAGGTATAACGTTGGTGTGCAAGAAAATGCAGAATTGGAGATGCAGGGGTGGCAGTGAGAACTTGCGCGGCATTTTTTGAAATCGCAGCTCCCCCACACCTTGGCACGATACTGTCACAATCACATCAAATGACCAACAACGACCATCACATCATACTGGTCATTGATTGGACTGGCAAGATTTGCATTGGTTGAACTGGTTGGATTGCCTGGTTCTTTTCGGTGATGAGATCTGATGAGTAATGCCGGCAACTGACGAATAACACAACCTCAACATAGACGTCATCCAAAAAAGTTTCCTCTTGAGAACCTAACATGTAGCCAGTTAAGGCTGTCTAAGATATTGAAATGTATAGATGGGTGTGGCTATGTGGGGATGGCGATGGATTTCGTTTTTCAGTTTGAACTGATTTTGTATGATTTGACTTTCCTTGGCTTTATTTGATTGAAGCTGAACCGGCTTGCTTCAGTTGGAATTCAACTGAAATCCAACTCGCCTCTAAATTGGCGTCGGCACCCGCATCACTTAGGGCAACACCAAACGCATCACTTCAGGCAACATCCAGAAATCACACACTCCTCACACTTTGGACGCTCACTTTGGGCAACACGGATTTCATCACTTTGGGCAACACGGCAAACATCGTTCTTATCATCATTACTTGACTCAGCCATTTAGGTTTTGGTTCGGGGGGGAGGGGTCATTCTACTTACACCACTACTTGACTCAGCCATTTAGGGTTTGGTTCGGGGGGGGTCATTCTACTTACATCATTACCTGACTCAGCCATTTAGGGTTTGTTTGGGGTGGAGGGGTCATTCTACTTACATCATTGCTTGATTGAGCCATTTAGGGTTTGGTTGGGGGGGGGAGGGGTCATTCTACTTACATCATTACTTTCCTCAGCCATTTAGGGTTTGTTTGGGGGGGAGAGGTCATTCTACTTACATCATTACTTGACTCAGCCATTTAGGGTTTGTTTGGGGGGGGGGTCATTCTACTTACTTACATCATTACTTGACTCAGCCATTTAGGGTTTGGTTGGGGGGGAGGGGTCATTCTACTTACATCATTGCTTGATTGAGCCATTTAGGTT
>CAMXCT020004128.1:0-13585 GCA_947184155.2 Cladocopium goreaui | reverse complement strand
CGGAACCATGCAATATGAATGCGCCGCAAGATGAACATGAACTATACACACATGGGCGTTGAATGGCCTGGGGGCAAACACATTTCACTTTCGACACTTTCATGGCCTGAACAAGAGATGCGTATTTCTAGTGGTACTTTTGTCTGGTCATGCATTTTTGACCTTAGTTTAGGTCGGGGCCGAGACAAATACACAGCTACACGTTGCTGCAAGCAATGCATCTCCAAGAGCATGTTGCTCCCACACTACGCTGCCTTGAGAAGTTACATCACCACAAGCGTCAACTGTACAGTACACATCGAAAGTACGTTTTCGACGGTTGGTGAACAGAAAAGCAATGAAAAGCGATGAAAAACAATGAGAAACAATGTACAATACATAACATATTCCCGAAATACACCAAGTATATCTACGTATGTAAGCTTGATCTCCTCTTGAGCACCTGTCCTGCAACAATTCCCAAGCTTCGCTGACATCTCGGATGTCCTCAGGTAAAGTTTAACCGATGTGAGAATGGTGAATGAATGGTGAATGGTGGATGGGGCTCTTGCGAAACACCTCTGATGGATGGGAAAACATGTGGAAACCGGGCCAAAGGCAATTTGGGTCAAGAGAGCTCGGCAATGTCACAGCGCGTGCCAAGGTACTAACTCCATCGCGCCAAGCCAAGCCTTCAACTCGCTGTCTGCCAAGATTTCCTGACAAATGGGTATCATTATTCATCCACATGGTTACAGGATGTTAGATGGATGGGTTTCAGATCCCAAAACTACGAAAAACTCCCAGCAACCCTCACCTGGCCCACACCCACCACGATGCTTGTTTGCAGCTGCCCGCATCTGAACGCGTTAAAACTAGAATCATTCAGTAATGATTGCACGCATAAAACGAGAAAATTGAGAAAACACATTTTCCAATTTCCCAATGCTTGATCGTGGTTGCTGCTGCAATCTATCGCGCATGCATATGCAAAAGCTTCTGTGTGTAAAGGCGTCTCTGTATATCTACTTCTGTGACCTTCTGTGTGTAAAAACTGCTCTGTGCAAAGGCTTGCCTGTGTAAAAACTTCTGTGTGTAAAAGTGCCTGTGTGTGACAACAGTGTCTGTGTGTAAAGGCTTCTCTGTGCAAAAGCTTCTGTGCGTAGAAGCTGCTCTGTGTGTAAAAACGTCTGTGTCTAAAAACTTCTTTGTGTCAAAACTGCTCTGTGTAGGAGCTTGTCTGTAAAGCGCCTTTGTGTGAAAGGTGCTCTGTGTAAGAGCTTCCCTGCGTAAAAACTTCTGGTTATAAAAACTGCTCTGTATAAAGGCTTCTCTGTGTAAAAACTTCGGTCTGTCTGTCTGGCTACCTTTCTATCTGTCTATCAATCTATCTATATCTGCCTGTCTATCTATATCTGCCTGTCTATCTATCTTTCTTTTTGTCTATCTATCTATCTATCTATCTATCTATCCACCTACCCCTTTCCCATCCAATCATCATCCGCTCCCACCATCCCAAGTCATCACCTTCGTCTCATAACAATCGGCTTAACGTGTGGGGTTATCTGGTCCTTTAATTTTGCAAATTGTTTTTTTGATTCTGCCTATTGAAAACCAATACTAAATGCGCCGAGAACAAATTAACAGGGCGAGGCCTTAATGATATAAGTAATATTAAGTAATTAAACAGAACAAATCTGCCCCGGAAGCAGGCCGGACCAGGGATCCTTCAAATGGTGCTGTTTCAAAACCATTTCAGACTGTTCCAGACTTGGTTTTGGAAGCAGGCTTTATTAAACGGGTGGCCGAGCCATGTGTGTGCATGTGGTTTACTTGGTTCCTTATGTTGACGTGCTATCAATAAACCCACCCCAAACACTGCTTGAAAACGGAAATATAACTGGAAATCCCTTTGCATTTTCGTATTTCCAAATGAATTGCCTACTTGAAAACGAATTTTGACATAGGTTTACCTTTGCATTTTAATATTCCCAAATGAACTGCTTGAATGAAAATGCAAGTGGACTTCTCTTTTGGTTTCATTGTCACAAAAAAATGAATTGCCTAATTGAAAACGAATATGTAAATGGACTTTTCTTTGCATTTTAAGATTCCCACATGAAGTGCCTAAGTGAAAACGAATATACAAATGGACTTCTCTTTGCAGTTTTGGATTCCCAAATGAATTGCTTAATTGAAAATTAATATATAAGTAGATTTCCTTTCCGTTGTAATATTCTCACATGGCTTCCCTAATTGAAAACGAGTATAGAAATGGATTTTTCTTTGCGTTTTAGTATTCCGAAATGAATTGCCCAATTGAAAACGAATACGTAAGAGTATGCTTGTTTTCTGTTAAATATTGTCGAACAATTGCCGAATAAAATTTGAATACGTAGGTGAATTTTGGTTTTCCTTTTCAATTTTCCGGAGTGAATTGCCTATTTGAAAACAAATGCATAAGTGGATTTTTGTTTTCATTGTAGCATTGCCGAGCAAATTGCCTACTTGAAAACGAATAAGAAGAGAGGTTCTGTGTTTTCATTTTAATATTGCTGAACAAACTGCATAATCACAATCCAATACGTAATTAAGTAGACTTTTGTTAATATTTTAATGTTGCTCAACACAACTGCCACATTAAAACGAATACATGAGTGGACTTTTCTTTTCATTTTAGTTTTGAAAAATAAAGGGATATTTGCCTTCATGAGTTCCAAGCCACAATATTGCCAAACACACTAGTTTCAACGGCTTTTTGGTGTTGACACATCGTGTTGCGAAGGTAAGATATTTTCCGGTCGCAAAAGCTGTTTTATTAGTTCCCAGCCACACTATGTCAAAAACTCTAGTTTCAACGGCTTTTTGGTGTTGACACATCGTGCTGCGAAGGTAAGATATTTTTTTCTCGTCGCAAAAGCTGTGTTTATTAGTTCCAAGCCGCGCATTATGTCAAAAACACTAGTTTCAACGGCTTTTGGGTGTTGACACATCGTGTTGCGAAGGTAAGATTTTGTCTGGTCGCAAAAGCTGTGTTTATTAGTTCCAAGCCACACTATGTCAAAAACACAGAGATGGCAACAACAGTTGTCCAATTTCAGCTGACGACTCCTGACGACTCTGACGACCTCGATCGCTGACGACTCCTGACGACCCCTGACGACCCCTGACGACCCCTGACGACCCCTGACGACCCCTGACGACCCCTGACGACCCCTGACGACTCTGACGACTCCTGACGACTGACGACCCCTGACGACCCCTGACGACCCCTGACGACTCCTGACGACCCCTGACGACCCCTGACGACCCCTGACGACTCCTGACGACTCCTGACGACTCCTGACGACTCCTGACGACCCCTGACGACCCCTGACGACCCCTGACGACCCCTGACGACCCCTGACGACTCCTGACGACTCCTGACGACCCCTGACGACCCCTGACGACCCCTGACGACCCCTGACGACCCCTGACGACCCCTGACGACCCCGGACGACCCCTGACGACCCCTGACCGACTGCCACAGGAGATCTTTGTCCGTTTTGATGCCCCTGTCTCTGACCTTTGTTCGTGTGTTGAACGTATTGGTTTGTAGGGTGGATGGGCGGGGAATTTCAACAATTTACCCCACATATTCTGTTGAGCGTATTGCTTTGTGAGGTCGAATCATGTTAAATCTATAACAATGACTCATATGCTAAACCTATTGCTTTGTAGGGTCGATGGAGATAAGTTTCAAAAATGGCTCAAGATGCCAATGTTCTTCACATGTTCAACATATTGGCTTGCTGTAGGAGAAGGAATTAACGAATATAAGAATGATTACATTTCATTTTGTTCATATATTCAACGTAATAATTTCCAGGGGAAGGAAAAGACACCTTAAACATGGTTCATGATGCCAAGTTGTTTTATATGTTGAACGTAGTGTTTTGGTTGGGGACAGCGGGGAAAAAACATAACAATGACTCAAGATTCCAAATTGGTTGATATGTTGAGCGTAGCGTTTTAAAAGGGATGGGGGGAGATGGAGGGAGTGCATTCAAACTTCAAAACAACGACTCAACATGTCAACTTTGTTCATATATTACAGGTACTGCTTTGTACTTTGTGGAGTCGCCGAGAGGTTATAAATTGCAAAAATAACCCCACATGTCAATTTTCTGCACTTGTTCAACCGTTTGCTTTGTAGGGTCGAGGGGGGCTAAATTTTAAGAATAACTCGACGTGTCAACTTTCACCGTCACCGTAAAAAAAACTCGACGTGTCAACTTTCACCGTTTTTTTTAACGTATTGCTTTGTAGGGTCGAGGGACTGTAAATTTCAAAAATGACTCAAGATGCCTTTCTTTCCATGTGTTCAACGTATTGTCTTGTTGCAGGGGAAGGCAAGGAACATTTTGACATAAGTAAAGATGCCATGCTGGTTCATACACTAAACATAGCGTTTCGTAGGGGACAGGGCAGGTAAATCCAAAAGAATGAATCAACATGTCAACTTGATCCATATGTTGAATGTATTGCCGTGTATGGTCCAGTGGGCGTAGATTCCAAACATGACTCGAAGTTCCAATTTTGTTCGTTCAACGTCTTGCTTTGTGGTAGGGGAAGGTAAAGACATTTCAAACATGACTCAGGATGCCAAGTCGGTTCATATGTCGAACAAAGTGTTTTGTAGGGGGCCGGAAGGTAAATCTATAGCAATGACTCAACATGTCAACTTTTTTCATATGTTGAATCAACCGTATGGTTTTGAAGGTTCGAGGGGGGGGGTAAATTTTCAAAATGACACCACGTGGTAACTTTCCGCATACAATGAACGTATTGTTTTGTAGGGTCGAGGGGGGTAAATTCGCAACAACGATTCCACGTGTCAACTTTCTTCCAACGTTGAACATATTGCTTTGTAGGACCGAAAAAGGGAATAAACTGAAAAATTGGTAACTTGAGAAATGACTCAAGCTGAGAATTGCCCCCATGTGTTCAAGATATTGTTCTTGTGGGGGAGGGCGGATGACAAAAGATGACTTAACGTTTCAACTTTGTTCCTATCTTCAAGGTTCTGACTTGCATGGAAAAGGACATGTTAAACACGTCTCAAGATGCCAAACAGGTTTGTTTGTTGAACGACTTTGAACGTATATTCTTGTAGGGCACAGGGGAGTAGATCTTTAACAATGACTCAACATGCCAAGTTTGTTCATTTGTTGAAGGGGGTGCTAGCTAGGTGGGGTCGAGGAGATGTAGATTTTAAAAATGACTCCGCATGGCAAGTTTCTTCATACCTTAAACCATTTGTCCGGCAGGGTCGAAGGGACGGAAATCCCAAGCATCACTCGACATGCGAAATCTCTCCATATGTTCAACGTGTTGTTTTGTAGGGTCGATGGGCTGTAAATTTCAAAAATGACTCAAGATTCCTTTTTTTCATGTGTTCAATGTATGGTTTTGTTGTAGGGGAAGGCAATGAACATTTCAACATAAGCCAAGATGCCATGCTGATTCATACGTTAAACAAAATGTTTTGCAGGGGACAGGGCAGGTAAATCCAATAGAATGAATCAACATGTCAACTTGATCCATATGTTGAATGTATTGATTTGTAGGGTCAAGGTGTTGGTAAAATTCCAAAATGTTCAACTATTTTCTTTGTAGGGTCGAGAAGGGTAAATTTGAAAACTGACGCGACATGTAAGCTTTCTCGGTATGCAAAAGGTTTTATTTTGTAGGGTCAGTCGAGGGGTTGTAAATTGCAAAATGACTCCAGATGCCATTTTTCTTCATGTGTTCAATGTATGAATTGGAAAGGGAGGGGGGTGAAATGTTTCAAGACAAATCAACATTTCAACTTTGTTCATACGTATATTCAACGTATTGATTTTTGAGGAATAAAGAATACTTTTTGAACATGACTCAGGATGCCACGTTGGTTCATATGTTGAACGTAGTGCTTTCAAGAAGACAGCGGCGAAATCTACAAAATGACTCAATATGCCAATTTTCTTTACATGTTTAACGTACTGCCGTGTAGGGTCGGGGGGTCGTAACTTTCAAAAATGACTCAAGATGAATTGTCTTAATTTGTTCAACGTATTGTTTTGTTGAAGGGAAAGGAAATGACATTTGAATCATGACTCGAGATGCCAAGTTAGCTCTAATGTTGAACGGACGTAGTGTTTTGTAGGGGACGGGCGGGCAAGTTTGTAGCAATGACCCGACTCAACATGTCAACTTCATGGTAAGGTCAGGGGGGGAATAAATTTCAAAACTGGCTCAAGATCTCAATTTGTTTCATGTGTTCAACATTCATATTGTTTTGTGGCGGGGGGAGGCATAAAAAAAATGAACTGACTTAAGCCTTCATCTGTGTTCATAGTCAACGTGTTGCTTTGCAAGGGAGGAAACGAGATTTTAAACTCAACTCAAGATGCTACGTTGGTTCATATGTTCAACTATGTTAAACGTAGTGTTTTGATGAGGTAAACCGACTTGAGAGGGGGGGACGAAAGGTAGGGGGGGAAAAGGCAGGAGGGAGAGGCAAGAGAAGGTGCGACTGTTTGTAACGCAAGCACGCCGACGACGACGACGACGACTACTACTACTACTACTACTACTACTATGAGGACTACTACTACTACTACTACTGCTATGAGGACTACTACTACTACTACTACTACTACTACCACGGCTACTACTACTACGACGACGACGACGACTACTACTACTACTACTACTACTGCTACTACGAGGACTACTACTACTACTATGAGGACTACTACTACTACTACTATGAGGACTACTACTACTACTACTATGAGGACTACTACTACTACTATGAGGACTACTACTACTACGACGACGACGACTACTTCTACTACTATGACTACTACTACTATGACGACTACTACTACTACTACGACTACTACTACTACTACTACCACGGCTACTACTACTACGACGACCACTACTACTACTACTGCTACTACTACTACTACTGCTACTACTATTACTATTACTATTACTTCTACTACTACGACTGCTACTACTACTACTACTACCACTACCACTACCACTACCACTACTACTACTACGCCCAGGCCCGTTACACTTTACATTCAATTGAGAAGATCAACAAGGGTATTAGGGAATATTAAACTCCCACCCCTGTTAAACTTTACATTGAATTGGGAAGATCAACAAGGGTATTAGGGAATATTAAACTCCCACCCCCGTTAAACTTTGCATTCAATTGGGAAGATCAACAAATGTATTAGGGAATATTAAACTCCCACCCCGGTTAAACTTTACATTCAATTGCGAAGATCAACAAGCGGATTCATGACTTCGTGGAAATTGCGTTGAAGAGTTTGCCGATTTCTAACGTTAGATGTATAAGGTAGGCATTTTGGACAAGAATCGGTTGGAAAGAAACTTTTGGAGTTTGAAAAGCTCACCCAAGCAGCTGGAATGTTTGTGTGCTTGTTGTTGGTGAATCGTTATTCTTGTAGGTATACCGTGTTGTCAGCACGCGGACTCGTTGGACGGGCCTCCAGGGAGTCGACTGAGCTAGTTGTTGACGCTGTGGAGGCGCTTCCGCCACGACTACATAAAGTATCGTTTTTTTGTTCTGTACAATGACGTTCCGAACTCCGAATACGTGGACCCGGTGGAGGGGCCTCCAAAGGGTCAACCAAGTGAGGGGTTGACTCTGTGGAGGCTCTCCCACCGGATCCACAGAAACTATTGTTTTTGGTTAGTTGTTGCCTTTGTGATTTCTAGCAAGTTTACATAAAGTCCAACCGGGTCCACAGAAACTAATGTTTTTGGTTAGTTGTTGACCTTGTGATTTCTACCAAGTATACATAAAATATCATTTTTTGTTCTGTACAAGTACGTTCCGAACTCCGAATAGGTGGGCCCGGTGGAGGGGCCTCCAGAGGGTCAACCAAGTGAGGGGTTGACTCTGTGGAGGCTCTCCCACCGGGTCCACAGAAACTATTGTTTTTGGTTAGTTGTTGACTTTGTGATTTCTAGCAAGTTTACATAAAGTCCAACCGGGTCCACAGAAACTAATGTTTTTGGTTCGTTGTTGACCTTGTGATTTCTACTAAGTATGCATAAAGTATTGTTTTTTGTTCTGTACAAGTACGTTCCGAACTCCGAATACGTGGACCCGGTGGAGGGGCCTCCAGAGGGTCAACCAAGTTAGGGGTTGACTCTGTGGAGGTTCTCCCACTAACAAGGGTATTAGGGAATATTAAACTCCCACCCCGGTTAAACTTTACATTGGAATATTAAACTCCCACCCCCGTTAAACTTTGCATTCAATTGGGAAGATCAACAAATGTATTAGGGTATATTAAACTCCCACCCCCGTTAAACTTTACATTCAATTGCGAAGATCAACAAGGGTATTAGGGAATATTAAGCTCCCATCCCCGTTAAACTTTGCATTCAATTGGGAAGATCAACAAGGGTATTAGGGAATAGTAAACTCCTACCCCCGTTAAACTTTACAGTCAATTGGGATGTTGATGATGTTGATGATGTTGATGTTGTTGCTGATGATGCTGATGATGATGTTGATGAAATGAGGGAAAAATTCGTCATCCGTTTGCCCAAACGAACGACACGGGGAATCTCACAAAACATTGGCCCTGCGCAGTCAAAACGCACTTTCCCGGGCAGCACATCCGTCCTGGCCGTAGTACTACCACTACTACCACTACTACTACTACTACTTTTACTACTACTACTACTACTACTACGACTACTACTACTACGACGACGACGACGACTACGACTACGACTACTACTACTATCATTCGTATGGCACCTATCTCACTAGAATTTACCAAAGAACAGAAAACATCATTTTTTCGGGGTTGCGCTTCATCTCGCCTCGATGAAGCACAACCAAGTGCTTGGGAGCACAACCAAAGTCATTTATCGCACAAACATGAGCTTGGTTGCGCCCCCAAACGCTAGGTTGCGCTTCATCTCGCCTCGATGAAGCACAACCTTGGAAAAAGATATTTTTTTTATCTTCTTTGGTAAATTTATGTCATCCAGACCGTAGCATATTCTAACTTCGCGAAAAACGCGAAAAAAGCGAAAAAAGTATCAACGTCGGAAAAGCGAAAAAGCAAAGCAGCAAAATCTAAAAAACACAAAAGCAGAATAAAAGAAGAAAAAAAAAGGAAAAACACGGAGAGGCTCAAAGGGAAAAATGAAACAAGAGTTACATTTTTTGTTTTTTCACGCTTTCTTTCAAGTTTTTCGACAGGCAAAATAATCTATGGTCTGGAAGACATAAATTTACCAAAGAAGATAAAAAAATATCATTTTCCAAGGTTGTGCTTCATCGAGGGGAGATGAAGCGCAACCCAGCGTTTGGGGGCGCAACCAAGCTCATTTTTGTGCGATAAATGACTTTGGCTGTGCTCCCAAGCACTTGGTTGTGCTTCATCGAGGCGAGATGAAGCGCAACCCCGAAAAAAATGATGTTTTATGTTCTTTGGTAAATTCTAGTGAGATAGGTGCCATGCGAATGATATGAATAGGGGTCAGCATGATGTTAACGTTTATGTTCATCGTGGCACACCCAGTGGCGAAATGCTTTGATCCAAACATATCCGACGGCGACATGATGACATGATACACTCCACTACACCACCACACTACATTTCACTACTCTACATTGCACTGAATGACACTGCACCACAAATAGACAGGTAGACAGGTAGACAGATAGACAGATAGACCGATAGACAGATAGACAGATAGACAGATAGACAGACAGACAGACAGACAGATAGATAGATAGATAGATAGATAGACAGACAGATAGCCAGGTAGACAGATAGATAGATGAAAGAGAGAGAGAGATAGATAGATAGACAGACAGATAGATAGATAAGTAGATAGATAAATAGATAGATAGAGAGAGTTTTGAGCGATAGATGGGTGGAGAGATAGAGAGATAGATAGATAGAAAGATAGGCAGATAGATAGATAGGTAGATAGATAGACAGACAGATAGATAGATAGATAGATGGCTAGATAGATTGATAGATAGATAGATAGATAGATAGGTAGATAGAAAGACAGATAGGCAGATAGACAGGTAGACAGATAGACAGATGAAAGAGAGAGAGAGAGATAGATAGATAGATAGAGAGATAGATAGATGGCTAGACAGATAGATAGATCGATGGATAGATAGATAGATAGATCGATCGATAGAAAGATAGATAGATCGATAGATAGATAGATAGATAAGTATATAGATAGAGAGATAGATAGATAGATAGATAGATAGATAGATAGATAGGTAGATAAATAGATATATATGTATAGATAGATAGATCGATAGATAGATAGATAGAAGGATAGATAGGTAGGTAGGTAGGTAGATAGATAGATAGGTAGATAGGATGATAGATCCAATAGATAGATAGAGAAGATTCGATGATACATGAGATAGTAGATTATGTAGATATATAGATAGATAGATTAGCTCGATAGATAGATAGATAGATAGATAGATAGATAGATAGATAGATAGATAGATAGATAGATAGATAGATAGATAGATAGATAGATAGATAGTTCGGGGAACAATATAACACTATTGGCCTTCTGCTTTTTTATTCGCGGGTGCTGTGAGACCAGGGGTTCAACATTGAATTTAAAAAACTCAATGGGCGCAATTGAAAATGAATGAAAAAAAAGGATCTCACAAACTCAGTTCGGTAAAAAATCTTGTCTTGGGAGGGGCTTTATTATTAACCTCCCAACATTACTCTGTGTGTGTGCTTGTGATTGTTCCACTTTTCTTTTTTAGGTGGTGTACTTACTGGTGTGGCTGATTGAACAGAGCAATTACTGGATTCATTGTCACACAACGAGGAAAATCAAGCCTTAAAAGCGTCCATCTTGCCTTTGTTGTTTTTTTTAGGTGCTTGTTGAACCCTTATTGACCCTGTGCCATTCCATCTTTCGGCCATGTTGGGCCTATGCCAGGCTTATGCTGACGCTTTGTGGCATTTGTTGAAAGCTAATTGATCCCATGTCAGGCCATCTTCCCTCTATGTTGGCTCTATGCTGCGTTTATTTCATCTTCTAGGAAACAGATTCGGAAAAATTTGCCTATTCCAAGAACACAGAAAGTACACATTTCTGGGCCAAACATGAGCTCAATTTCGTCCATGTCGTCCACTTTTCAGACGCTTGTTGAGCCCCATGTCAGGTCATCTTGCAGGTTTGTTGTGCCATTGTTGCGCGTATGTTGCTTTTTGTTGGCTTTGGACTTGCTGGCCCCAAGTACGTCCATGGCAGCTATGTTGGGCCTACATATCTTGGAATCATCTTGCAAGGGCCTGGTCCAGGCCTGGGTGCCTGCCTGTTCTTATGCCCGCCGGGCGTAAGCGCAGGCGGGGCTTTGGCAGCGCAGGTTTGGCAGGGTAAAGGCTGTTTTTGCATCATTTTAGGCCCAAAACCTATTCGATGAAGGGCCTGCCTGTTCTTATGCCCGGCGGGCATAAGCGCAGGCGGGTGAAAAGGAGACATTTCATCCACAGGATTGTTTTGCCGTGGATTCCCATGAGAAATGGAAATTTCATCCATGGAATGGAGCCAGTTTGCAATGAAATGGCCAATTTGAAATGAAATCGAGCCAGTCTGGGGTAACTGGGGGTGTAAGCCAAGTACATAGACGACAGTCCATTTGGATGACTTAGTAAACCAGAGCTATGAAACATTATAAGTGGTATGACGTGTCCAGTGTTGCTTTCTTGCTTGGCTGTGACGAATTCAGAGCCAACAAATGCCCCACAGAATTACGACCGAGTTTGTGAGCGGAGTAGAAAAACTCGGCCGTATTTTTTTTTCCTTCTACAATGCCCGAGAAAGGATTCTAGGTGTATGTTGCAGACCATGGGGCCAGTTGACTATGGCCACTAACCAGATAACTCCTTTGTATCCATGTATGTTTGTAAATATGTCTGTCTGTCTGTCTGTCTGTATGTATGTATGAATGAATGTAATGTTATGTAATGTGATGTAATGTTATGTCACATTAAGTCGTGTAATGTTATGTTATGTTACATCATGTATGTCTGTATGTATGTATGTATGTATGTATGTGATGTAATGTTTTTCACACTAAGTCATATAATGTTATGTTATGTTACATCATGTATGTCTGTATGTATGTATGTATGTATGTGCGTATGTCTGTGTGTATGTATGTATGTATGTATGTGTGTATGTATGTATGTATGTATGTATGTATGTATGTATGTATGTATGTATGTATGTATGTATGTATGTATGTATGTTGCGTATGTCTGTTGTGTATGTAGGCGGTCTCGTGGTGTATGTTATGTATTATGAGTATGCTATATATATAGATAGATGGATAGATAGATAGATAGAGAGATAGACGGATATAGATAGATAGATAGATAAATAAACAAATAGATGGATAGATAGATAGACAGATAGAAGCATCGATCGATAAATAGATAGATCGATAGCTAAATAGATCGATAAAAAGATAGATAGATAGATAGATAGATAGATAGATAGATAGATAGATCGATAGGTAGATAGATAGATACATAGAAGGATAGATAGATAAATAGATACATAGATAGACAACTAAATAGATAGATACATGGATAGATAGATGGATAAGGAGGTAAGTACATAGTCAGAGAAAAAGAAAGAAAGAGATGCGGACCAGGGGGGAATCGAATGGGGGGGGGCCAAGAACACAGAAAGTACACATTTCTGGGCCAAACATGAGCTCAATTTCGTCCATGTCGTCCACTTTTCAGACGCTTGTTGAGCCCCATGTCAGGTCATCTTGCAGGTTTGTTGTGCCATTGTTGCGCGTATGTTGCTTTTTGTTGGCTTTTGAATTGCTGGCCCCAAGTACGTCCATGGCAGCTATGTTGGGCCTACATATCTTGGAATCATCTTGCAAGGGCCTGGTCCAGGCCTGGGTGCCTGCCTGTTCTTATGCCCGCCGGGCGTAAGCGCAGGCGGGGCTTTGGCAGCGCAGGTTTGGCAGGGTAAAGGCTGTTTTTTCATCATTTTAGGCCCAAAACCTGTTCGATGAAGGGCCTGCCTGTTCTTATGCCCGGCGGGCATAAGCGCAGGCGGGTGAAAAGGAGACATTTCATCCACAGGGTTGTTTTGCCGTGGATTCCCATGAGAAAGGGAAATTTCATCCATGGAATGGAGCCAGTTTGCAATGAAATGGCCAATTTGAAATGAAATGGAGCCAGTCTGGGGTAACTGGGGGGTGTAAGCCAAGTACATAGACGACAGTCCATTTGGATGACTTAGTAAACCAGAGCTATGAAACATTATAAGTGGTATGACGTGTCCAGTGTTGCTTTCTTGCTTGGCTGTGACGAATTCAGAGCCAACAAATGCCCCACAGAATTACGACCGAGTTTGTGAGCGGAGTAGAAAAACTCGGTCGTAATTTTTTTTCCTTCTACAATGCACGAGAAAAGATTCTAGGTGTATGTTGCAGACCATGGGGCCAGTTGACTATGGCCACTAACCAGATAACTCCTTTGTATCCATG
>CAMXCT020004127.1:0-45211 GCA_947184155.2 Cladocopium goreaui | reverse complement strand
AGTTTTTCACATGTCCGCATGTCACATGTTATTTTTGGTTTTATTTTCACATGCGTTTTTTTCTGCGCGTAACTTGGAAGGATGACTTCTAGACTTGGCGTCTTAGCCGGTAACTTATATATATATAATATAGGCTTGTCTGAAAATGAGTAATTTACGTCATTTTCAACATGACATGAAATGTCACCACCGGATGAGGGAATTCGTTTTTTTTGTTTCATGGCTTATTCACCACGAGAACAATTTTTTTCAAACCAACCAACTCAAAACAAATCAGTTTGAGTGAGTTCGTTTGTTTTGTTTGTAAGAAGCAGTCACAACATGTGACATCTTTGTTTTGCTTCAAGGGAAGCAACCATGTGATTTCGGTTTTGCTGGTTGTTTACGACGTTTTTGACGGGGAGACGTTGTAGTAAGGTGTAACTCGTTGTTTCGCGGGAAGTAGACTGCACGCACGCGAGCATAAAGATCCTTATTTGGGATTCTACATATTTGCAGCCTGCTACCGCAAAACGTCAAAAATATCCAGTTTGCAGCTGTCACATTTTCACCTGGGAGCCTGCCACCGCAAAAAAAAAATCTAAAAAGGTTCAGTTTTCAACTGCCGCACTCACCTGGGAGCCTGCCACCGCAAAAACGTCAATAATATCGAGTTTGCAGCTGTCACATTTTCACCTGGGAGCCTGCCACCGGAAAAAAAAAAACAGGAAAAATCAACTTGCAGCTGTCGCATTCTCACCTGGAAGTAAACCAACAAAAAATTCCCAGTTTCCTGAAATCTGGTAGATGAACTTTTGTCGAGGTGGGATAGAATAAGGTTTTTTAAAAATCATATTAATCTTCCTTTGTGTGAAAAAAAAGTCCTAATCTATCCCACCTTCTGTTTTGCAATCTGGATTTGACATTTTTTTGATGGCAGGCCCCCAGATGATACACTTGCAAGCTGCACATTTGTTCATTTTTTGTGGTGGCAGACTACCAGATGACTGTGGTAGTTGAAAGTTGAAAGCTAACCTTCTTTACTTTTTTTTTTGGCGGTGGCAGGCCCCCAGGCGAAAATGTGACAGCTGCAAACTGGATATTCTTGGCGTTTAGGCGGGGGCAGGCTCCCAGATGAGAATGCGACACTTGCAAGCTGCACATTTGTTCCCTTTTTCGGGTGGCAGGCGCCCAGATGAGCGTGACAGTTGCAAACTGAAATTTCTTGACCTTTTTTTTGCGGTGGCAGGCTCCCAAGTGAAAATGTGACAGCTGCAAGCTGGATATTCTTGATTTTTTTGCGGTGGCAGGCTCCCAGCTGAACCTTCTTGACCTTTCTTTTGCGGTGGCAGGCTCCCAAGCGAAAATGTGACAGCTGCAAGCTGGATACGCTTGACGTTTTTGCGGTGGCAGGCTCCCAGATGAGCGTGGCAGTTTAAAACTAAACCTTCTTTACCTTTTTTTGCGGTGGCAGGCTCCCAGGTGAAAATGTGACAGCTGCAAGCTGGATATTCTTGACGTTTTTGCGGTGGCAGGCTCCCAGATAAGTGTGGCGGTTGAAAGCTGAACCTTCTTTGCTTTTTTTTTTGCGGTGGCAGGCTCCCAGGTGAAAATGTGACAGCTGCAAGCTGCCTATTCTTGACGTTTTTGCGGTGGCAGGCTCCCAGATGAGTGTGGCAGTGAAAACTTAAACCTTTCTTTACTTTTTTCTCGGTGGCAAGGCTCCCAGGTGAAAATTGACAGCTGCAGCTGCCTATTCTTGACGGTTTTCGGGTGGCAGGCCCCTAGGAGTGTGGCAGTTGAAAACTAAACCTTCTTACATTTTTTTTGCGTCGGGGGCAGGAGACTCCCAGTGAACTGGTGACAAATGTGACAGACTGCAAGTTGGATTATTCTGCAAGTTTTTTTGCGTGGGTGCAGGCTCCTAGATGAAAATGCGACACTTGCAAGCTACACCTTCTGTGGTTTTTTGCGGTGGCAGGTTCCCAGATGAGTGCGTCAGTTGAAAGCTGAACCTTCTTAACCTTTTTTTTGGCGGTGGCAGACTCCCAGGTGAAAATGTGCATTTTTGCGGTGGCAGGCCCCCAGATGAGTGCAGCAGTTGAAAGCTGGACCTTTTTTTTTTCCCCGGCGACAGGTTGTAACATTCGCTTCGGGGTCCTGGTATGAGGTTGTGGTATGAGGCAGGCCCTTGCGTAGCAACGTAGTGCGTATAGAGTTGTTTCTTCTACCAAAACAAGTTCCTGTTGCTGCAGCTGCGATAATGTCTAGCCTGATCTGTTCTTGTTGTTTCTGGCAAGCAGAACTGGCGATGAGGGATGAATTTAACGTTGGGCTAAGGTGCTTAAACGTTCAAGATACCACAAAAGGTTTTTGGTTCATTTTGACAGCAGAACGGTGGTCATGGAAGTCCAAAACATCTAAGGAGTGTGTAACAACTCACCTGCCGAATGGACGCAAGGGTTGCGATGCAGCTTTTAGCGTGAGCCTCAAATTTTTGTGGAAGAAGTGGGCCGTTTTTGGCAAGCAGAACTGGCGATGAGGGATGAATTTAACGTTGGGCTAAGGTGCTTAAACGTTCAAGATACCACAAAAGGTTTTGGTTCATTTTGACAGCAGAACGGTGGTCATGGAAGGCCAAAACATCTAAGGAGTGTGTAACAACTCACCTGCCGAATGGACGCAAGGGTTGCGATGCAGCTTTTGGCGTGAGCCTCAAATTTTTGTGGAAGAAGTGGGCCGTTTTTGGCAAGCAGAACTGGCGATGAGGGATGAATTTAACGGTGGGCTAAGGTGCTTAAATGTTCCAGATGCCACAACAGGTTTTTCTTCATTTTGACAGCAGAACGGTGGTCATGGAAGTCCAATACATCTAAGGAGCGTGTAACAACTCACCTGCCGAATGGACGCCAGGGTTGCGATGCAGCTTTTGGCGTGAGCCTGAGCGAACCAGCCTCTCGTGCAAATGTTTGTGGAAGAAGGGGGCCGTTTTTTGGCAAGCAGAACTGGCGATGAGGGATGAATTTAACGTTGGGCTAAGGTGCTCAAACGTTCCAGATGCCACAACAGGTTTTTCTTCATTTTGACAGCAGAACGGTGGTCATGGAAGTCCAAAACATCTAAGGAGTGTGTAACAACTCACCTGCCGAATGGATGTTCCGCATCTTTGCTTCGATCCTCGAAAGGAAGCAGCCCGAGGGAATACATCTGAGTGTTGGTTGCTTGATTTTGATTTTCAGTACGGTGGTTTCACGTTGTGCAATTTTTCTTTGGCAACTCGGACCTGTTCAGTCGATGGTTTCATTTGTGGTGGACTGTTGTTTGAGACTGATTTGATTTTATTTCTCGACGTGGCGTAACCCGACGATTAGCGCGGCGAATATATATATATATGTCTATACATCTGAGTTTGCATGTCTCTTCATGATTGCGTAGTACGACGCGCGTTTGTGGAAGGCCCAGTACTGTTTGTTGGCAGGGGCAGCTGCTTAGTTGAAAGAAAAGCCGCAGGGGATCCCCTTGAACCCCTGCAGTCAATGTTGACATGCCGCGGACTTTTCAGAATAAATGTTTGATGTCTATCGAGGAGACCTCCCAGAATGAAAGCCTTTCATGTCTATTGATGTCTGTTTCGATCGGTATTTCAAAACATTGAACAAATTTCAAACATTGGACGGCAGGGTCGCCAGGGGATTGGGTGTGGTCACTTTTCTACGGGGTCTATAGCAACGAAATGAGAAACGCAGAAATAGATAAGAGGGACGGAAGTTAATTACATTAGCAGAAAGCGATAGAAGAATGTAGACGTAGCTGGACACAGCAGGCGTGGTTTGAATTGTGTGCCCCTGGTTGAATTGTGGCCCTGATACCGTCAGTGCGCACGATTGCTTTCAGTACAGATCTACGTCGATACGATTTGCGTGCAATGAGCACCGCTGCCCACACCACAAGATTAAAAGGAGTTGCTGTGTGCCGTAATGCTTTGAGGTTCTCTGGCCCACCTTGACTTTTGTCACTTAACGCTGACTGCAGGGGTTTGCAGGGGACTTGGGACTGGCCCAGATGTTATCATTGTATGAGAGCTGGAATGAAAACATTTCGCCTTGCAGCCATCCTGTGAAGGCTCCACCGACCTTTGCATGCTCTTCGAGAATATCCTTCACTATTTCCGATTGGCTGCATTGTCTTTGCCGTGATGGGGCCATTTTTGGAATCGAAATATAGGCCCTATTTAGGGGTTCATGGTTTGTTCTGTGATAGTATCTTCAGCGGGGGTGTGCCACTCAGTGCATTGGAGGATCTTCTCAAGCGCGCAAAGCTGCGCCACACGGTTTGTTTGGTTCATTTTTTGCGGGGGTGCCTTTGCAGATGTAGGAAATAGGCTTTGGTCCCCCCGCCTTGTCAGGCGCCGCCGTGCCTTTGGTGTCGGAGCGGCGCGGTGCTTTCAGCACTGTTTCAACAAAAATGCCACGGAACTTTTTTGGAACCATCCGGATTACTTGAGACTTATAAGCTTGAGGCCATGTGCAGTTTTTGCCGCAAGAGCAGCATCCCTACTTGTGCTTTTCCATTTGGTGGCTTGGAGGCCTTGGATGAACATGCCGCGAATGCCAAATGGCATTCAACACACAGTTGGTTTTTCCAATGGCTTCGGCAGCGGCAAGAGAAAGCGGCAAAGCCGCAGACTTTTCCCCGTTGGGCTGACATTGCCATGGTTGGAGAAGGTCCGTGCGGCCTACTTGATGTCTGGCTGCGACCTTGCAATCACTTTGTTTGCCGCCCAAAAATTCAGTGGCTTACGCCCAGAGGACGCTGACTACCCCACGCTGGACTTAGTGGAGGAAATCGCGGTCTCTATGCCTCTTGATGCGAGTATCCGCGTCCGAGTTCGCAAGGAGGTGGCTGAAGTTTTGTTGGTCAAAGAGATTGAAAAGCTTAATCTTCGAGGAGTGGTTCCAAGTTTGGCGGCTGTGTACGCCATGTACGAAGCATTTGAGCCGTCCAGTCGCTGCATTGGCTATCGTGGAAGAATTGCATGGGTGCAGCGCTTTCGCAAGCGCTGGGGTTTATCTCGTCGAGCATGGTCGTGCCAACCTGAAATTGAAAAGGGCAAGGTGGGGCCCCAAATCTGGGGCCGCTGAGCGGCCCCAAAACTAGATCTTTTTTATGTAGGGGAACTAAAACTGGGGTCATTTTGGGGGGCCAGGAAGTGGGGTCGTTTTCGTTGTGCAGGTGGCAATTTTTTGGCAATGGTTGCAACATTTGCAACGCAGAACTACACTGGACCGACCGCTTCTTTTGTTGAACTTAGACGAGACTTGCATGCGCTTTCCAGAGAAACCGCGCGTGGGACTGGTAGCGTCCAAAGATCGTGGTTGGACTTCCCATGCAGGGGCAAAGCTTCTGAGACGCGGCAGCGCAACATTCGTTGCTGTGCTTTGTGAAAATGAAGCCGTGCAAAAGTGCTTGCCTTCCTTTGTGCTTTGCAACAAGCACTTGTGCCCCAAAAAGCTTTACGAAGACTTACTTGCTGCAGCCCCACCTTCCTTATGTATATGGAGATTAGCTTCGTCGTGGAACACATCTGTTGTCATGTGTGAAATTTTGGAGGTGCTAGCAGCTGCTTTGAGGCCTTGGCAGCAGTTCTGCCAGCCAACTCTGACCATGGACCTGGCTCCGTGCCATCACGCAGTCCGTGCTGCAAAAGGCACGAAGCCTGCAACTCTTTATAGCTTGCGTGCCAACTGGTCTCACTCCTCAACTTCAGGTGGCAGATGTCTTTTGTTTCAGAGCCTTCAAGGCTTTTTTTGCTGGTGAAATTCAAAAGCTGCGGGCCGAGGGTCACGAAGTGACCAAAGCCTTGTTTTTCCAGATTTTTTCAAAGTGCCTGCTGGCTGCAGGCACGTTCCTTGGCTTAAAGATTTAAGCATTTGATTTGCATTGATGGAAAATCAATCTTTGGACCAAGGACCGTCAAGCACTGGGCTTAACCCGCAGTGCAGGACCGTGCCGACGCAACCAGATAGCCTCTCTCTGGCGAGACAACGCGTACAAGCAAACCTATTCCCTGCTGTTCACTAGTGTAGATTGTTTGATTTGTGAATACAATGACAGAAAAGGTGCGGGAGGTACTGAAAAAAGGAAACAGTCCAGACAGTTAAAACATGGAGCCGTTACGTTTTGCTGGTGCCTGACCAGCATTTGTTCAGTGTGGAAACAGCTGCGCTGGCTAACTGTGCATGCCTGTTCAATGGCTCTGATTGAATTTGTAGAGACGAAAAACCCTGCTGTTGCGCCAGTAGTGACCCCACTGTGACCTCCATAGGCTCCATGGCTGACGGCGCGCATGATTTGGCAGCTGCGACCTCTATGGGCTCTATGGCTGACGGTGCAGATGTGACCTCCTCCGTGGCTGCGCCTGTGATCTCTACTACTATGACTGACGTGCTGGGCGACCTTAAGCGGAGAAGGCAGGAGTTGAAAGCTTCGCTGAAAGACGTCAGCAAAACGCTGAAAAGCGAAAGCAAAAAGCATAAGAGACTCATCGCCAAAGCTGGGCGATTGAGCAAAGAGGACTTGTTTTTTTTGATGGCACGCCAAACTCAGGCGAGTGTGTAGTCTTTTCAACCTTGGCTACATTGTAGTTTCTTCACTGGGGCGCCAGTTAGTGCGCACCGCTGGGGAACAGCAAAGCTTTGGTTTTCTTCACCTTAGCGACGGTTAGTGCGCATGACAAAAGGTGTTAATGACTTTCAAGGTTGCATCAATGAACAGCAGCATCTGTGTTTGAAGGCTCGATGTTCAACCTGTTGTATGACATAGTGTTTAGATGAGTAACTGACGTTCTGCAATGCGACGATGGTTAAGCTGCTTTTTTGCGAGGAACATCCCGCCCCATGAAGCGACCAGGATTCACTTCACAACGGAGGCCGGCTTACTTCCTCCAGAAGCATTTCTAGTTGAGTGTTTTTTGTAAGTTTTAGCGGCGTCGGAAACGCTTGTTGCTGAGTGCACGGACTCAATACTCTGATGTGGTCATTTGCTTGTCTCGTTTCCCTTTATTTACTATTTTCCTCCTCTTCTCACGTGGAACCACAAACAAAACATCATTGGAGATTTGTGCAAATGATGATTTTTTTATTTGGGCAGTTCGACTTCATCTTTGAGGGCTGAAGTGCCCTTGTGTGCCTGGGTGTGTCAATTAGATGCGCGGGCCCAGCAGTGCAACTACTTTTGCAGCCACTTGGCAGGGAGATACCATTGAAGAGTGGCCCATTTTCACGACATGTTGTCTATTTGCCCGCCGTTTTGAATCAACGCTGAAAATTGTGGTGTAATGTGTGGGTGGACATAACACAAAATGCTTGGTGTGAAAGTCATGTGCATTTTGACTGAGCAGGCTCGCACAAAATGCTTGCCTTGGAATACGGGTCCGGCATTTTCCCTGCAAATTTCCACACGAAATGCCTCTTATCACATGTCCATGTGCATTTCGCCTGCGCGGGCTCGCGCAAAACGCTGGGGGTCGTTTGCAGTTGACTTGTCAATAGCGGTTTATAGATAGGTTAAGCGTTGCGCTTGACCATTTGGACTTTGGTTTGGAGACCCGGCAGGCTTTCTGAAACAGAGTGTGCCACCCTGTCTGATTTCCCGCTCTTTGTTGGGACCTAGCACGTGACGCTTAGATCGGCTTGAACACAGCGATCATCCATGAAGCTGGCGTGAAACTATCGCGTTTCCGTCTTGTATTTTAAATGTCAGATGTTCAGTTGGAGATGTTCCAAACTTGTGAGCTGATTCACAAACATGAATGCACCAACTGTCAGTTTAAACAAACGTGCAACGATCAATGAATGTTGCTTGTCATTTAACATGTGTAATGCAAACGGGGTCACTCATTTCTTTTTCTCAAGAAATGTTTGGATTCAAGTGGGTTTTGTGTCACCGTGCCAGTGTGATCCAGCTTGGAACAATTTAAGATTTTCCCCATGCTTTGACAGGAAAAAGAAAACTGAATGTGCAAGTGTGTTTCAGCTTCAACTTGTCGACGGCAGTTTTTCACATGTCCGCATGTCACATGTTATTTTTGGTTTTATTTTCACATGCGTTTTTTTCTGCGCGTAACTTGGAAGGATGACTTCTAGACTTGGCGTCTTAGCCGATAACTTATATATATATAATATAGGTTTGTCTGAAAATGAGTAATTTACGTCATTTTCAACGTGACATGAAATGTCACCACCGGATGAGCGGAATTCGTTTTTTTGTTTCATGGCTTATTCACCACGAGAACAAAACCAACCAACTCAAAACAAATCAGTTTGAGTGAGTTCGTTTGTTTTGTTTGTAAGAAGCATTCACAACATGTGACATCTTTGTTTTGCTTCAAGGGAAGCAACCATGTGATTTCGGTTTTGCTGGTTGTTTACGACGTTTTTGACGGGGAGACGTTGTAGTAAGGTGTAACTCGTTGTTTCGCGGTAAGTAGACTGCACGCACGCGAGCATAAAGATCCTTATTTGGGATTCTACATATTTGCAGCCTGCTACCGCAAAAACGTCAAAAATATCCAGTTTGCAGCTGTCACATTTTCACCTGGGAGCCTGCCACCGCAAAAAAAAATCTAAAAAGGTTCAGTTTTCAACTGCCGCACGCACCTGGGAGCCTGCCACCGCAAAAACGTCAATAATATCGAGTTTGCAGCTGTCACATTTTCACCTGGGAGCCTGCCACCGGAAAAAAAATAACAGGAAAAATCAACTTGCAGCTGTCGCATTCTCACCTGGAAGTAAACCAACAAAAAATTCCCAGTTTCCTGAAATCTGGTAGATGAACTTTTGTCGAGGTGGGATAGAATAAGGTTTTTTTTAAATCATATCAATCTTCCTTTGTGTGAAAAAAAAGTTCTAATCTATCCCACCTTCTGTTTTGCAATCTGGATTTGACATTTTTTTGATGGCAGGCCCCCAGATGATACACTTGCAAGCTGCACATTTGTTCATTTTTTGTGGTGGCAGACTCCCAGATGACTGTGGTAGTTGAAAGTTGAAAGCTAACCTTCTTTACTTTTTTTTTGGGCGGTGGCAGGCCCCCAGGCGAAAATGTGACAGCTGCAAACTGGATATTCTTGACGTTTAGGCGGTGGCAGGCTCCCAGATGAGAATGCGACACTTGCAAGCTGCACATTTGTTCCCTTTTTCGGGTGGCAGGCGCCCAGATGAGCGTGACAGTTGCAAACTGAAATTTCTTGACCTTTTTTTTTTTGCGGTGGCAGGCTCCCAAGTGAAAATGTGACAGCTGCAAGCTGGATATTCTTGATTTTTTTGCGGTGGCAGGCTCCCAGCTGAACCTTCTTGACCTTTCTTTTGCGGTGGCAGGCTCCCAAGCGAAAATGTGACAGCTGCAAGCTGGATATGCTTGACGTTTTTGCGGTGGCAGGCTCCCAGATGAGCGTGGCAGTTAAAAACTAAACCTTCTTTACCTTTTTTTTCGGTGGCAGGCTCCCAGGTGAAAATGTGACAGCTGCAAGCTGGATATTCTTGACTTTTTTGCGGTGGCAGGCTCCCAGATAAGTGTGGCGGTTGAAAGATGAACCTTTTTTGCTCTTTTTTTTGGCGGTGGCAAGCTCCCAGGTGAAAATGTGACAGCTGCAAGCTGCCTATTCTTGACGTTTTTGCGGTGGCAGGCTCCCAGATGAGTGTGGCAGTTGAAAACTAAACCTTCTTTACTTTTTTTCGGTGGCAGGCTCCCAGGTGAAAATGTGACAGCTGCAAGCTGGATATTCTTGACGTTTTTGCGGTGGCAGGCTCCCAGATGAGTGTGGCAGTTGAAAACTAAACCTTCTTTCCTTTTTTTTTGCGGTGGCAGGCTCCCAGGTGAAAATGTGACAGCTGCAAGCTGGATATTCTTGACGTTTTTGCGGTGGCAGGCTCCCAGATGAAAATGCGACACTTGCAAGCTACACCTTCTGTGGTTTTTTGCGGTGGCAGGTTCCCAGATGAGTGCGTCAGTTGAAAGCTGAACCTTCTTAACCTTTTTTTTTGCGGTGGCAGACTCCCAGGTGAAAATGTGCATTTTTGCGGTGGCAGGCCCCCAGATGAGTGCAGCAGTTGAAAGCTGGACTTTTTTTTTTCCCGGCGACAGGTTGTAACATTCGCTTCGGGGTCCTGGTATGAGGTTGTGGTATGAGGCAGGCCCTTGCGTAGCAACGTAGTGCGTATAGAGTTGTTTCTTCTACCAAAACAAGTTCCTGTTGCTGCAGCTGCGATAATGTCTAGCCTGATCTGTTCTTGTTGTTTCTGGCAAGCAGAACTGGCGATGAGGGATGAATTTAACGTTGGGCTAAGGTGCTTAAACGTTCAAGATACCACAAAAGGTTTTGGTTCATTTTGACAGCAGAACGGTGGTCATGGAAGTCCAAAACATCTAAGGAGTGTGTAACAACTCACCTGCCGAATGGACGCAAGGGTTGCGATGCAGCTTTTGGCGTGAGCCTCAAATTTTTGTGGAAGAAGTGGGCCGTTTTTGGCAAGCAGAACTGGCGATGAGGGATGAATTTAACGTTGGGCTAAGGTGCTTAAACGTTCAAGATACCACAAAGGTTTTTGTTCATTTTGACAGCAGAACGGTGGTCATGGAAGTCCAAAACATCTAAGGAGTGTGTAACAACTCACCTGCCGAATGGACGCCAGGGTTGCGATGCAGCTTTTGGCGTGAGCCTCAAATTTTTGTGGAAGAGTGGGCCGTTTTTGGCAAGCAGAACTGGCGATGAGGGATGAATTTAACGTTGGGCTAAGGTGCTTAAATGTTCCAGATGCCACAACAGGTTTTTTTCATTTTGACAGCAGAACGGTGGTCATGGAAGTCCAATACATCTAAGGAGCGTGTAACAACTCACCTGCCGAATGGACGCCAGGGTTGCGATGCAGCTTTTGGCGTGAGCCTGAGCGAACCAGCCTCTCGTGCAAATGTTTGTGGAAGAAGTGGGCCGTTTTTTTGGCAAGCAGAACTGGCGATGAGGGATGAATTTAACGTTGGGCTAAGGTGCTCAAACGTTCCAGATGCCACAACAGGTTTTTCTTCATTTTGACAGCAGAACGGTGGTCATGGAAGTCCAAAACATCTAAGGAGTGTGTAACAACTCACCTGCCGAATGGATGTTCCGCATCTTTGCTTCGATCCTCGAAAGGAAGCAGCCCGAGGGAATACATCTGAGTGTTGGTTGCTTGATTTTGATTTTCAGTACGGTGGTTTCACGTTGTGCAATTTTTCTTTGGCAACTCGGACCTGTTCAGTCGATGGTTTCATTTGTGGTGGACTGTTGTTTGAGACTGATTTGATTTTATTTCTCGACGTGGCGTAACCCGACGATTAGCGCGGCGAATATATATATATATATGTCTATACATCTGATATATATATATGTCTATACATCTGAGTTTGCATGTCTCTTCATGATTGCGTAGTACGACGCGCGTTTGTGGAAGGCCCAGTACTGTTTGTTGGCAGGTGCAGCTGCTTAGTTGAAAGAAAAGCCGCAGGGGATCCCCTTGAACCCCTGCAGTCAATGTTGACATGCCGCGGACTTTTCAGAATAAATGTTTGATGTCTATCGAGGAGACCTCCCAGAATGAAAGCCTTTCATGTCTATTGATGTCTGTTCGATCGGTATTCAAACATTGACAAATTTCAACATTGACCGCAGGGGTCGCAGGGGATTGGGTGTGGTCACATTTTTCTAGGGGTCTCTAGCAAACGAAATGAGAACGCAGAAATAGATAAGATGGGACGGAATTAATTACATTAGCAGAAAAAGCGACTAGAAGAATGTAGACGTAGCTGACACAGCATGCTGTGGTGAATTGTGGCCCCTGATACCGTCAGTGCGCACGATGCTTCAGTACAGATCTTACGTCGATTTCGTGCAGAGCACAGCTGCCCACACCACAAGATTAAAAGGCGTGCTGTGTGCCGTCATGCTTTTGGGTTCTCTGGCCCACCTTGCTTTTGTCACTTTAACGCTGACTGCAGGGGTTGCAGGGGACTTGGACTGGCCCAGATGTTATCATTGTAATGAGGAGCTGGAATGAAACATTTCGCCTGCAGCCATCCTGTGAAGGCTCCACCGACCTTTGCATGCTCTTCGAGAATATCCTTCACTATTTCCGATTGGCTACATTGTCTTTGCCGTGATGGGGCCATTTTTGGAATCGAAATATAGGCCCTATTTAGGGGTTCATGGTTTGTTCTGTGATAGTACTTCGTTTGATTGCACGGAGCTCATATGGTCGGGTGACATTCAAGCAATGCAGGTACTGGATTGCCTGAGCAAGACAGCAACGGGCGCCATGGCTTGATATGCTTTGACATCTCACTACACTACCATGCAATGTTTAAAGACACAAAATGACAAACAACCCATAACAAGATAATTAGTATAACCGCCCCCCCGCCTCCCGTCCCATGCTCGATTCTGCATGCTGAGAACATGGTAGCCGCAGCGGGCAGTAATCAACCATGAGTACCCCATGGTGACAACGCCGCTCAACTTTACTGTCACCAATATATCTTGTGCTGGCAATCCTATGCTGGCTCCAGCATGTCGACTGGAAAAGGGGAGTGGCAGGCAGTTATCAACCATGAGTACCCCATGGTGACAACGCCGTTCAAGTTAGTTGAAGTTGGATGCTGATTGCTCTTCGTGGAACTTGGGTACTTTGTGTCATTTGGTGCGTTTTATTGGAACTGTTCGTGTGGTGTAGTGCGAAGGTCTCGACTGCTACTGGCACCACTCGCGCTCGCAGTGGCAGAGGGTGGCTCACTACTCTCCGCAGGTTTCATCATTTGGGCTATGAGCGGGTGAGTATGCTTATTGCGCAGGATGCGTGTCATTTCGCGGGTGAATGCCGCAGGGTCATCAACTAATTGCTTTGCTTCCTCCAGTGGCTTGTCCAGAACAATGGCAATAAGCATTTCCCTGCCATCTTTGTGGATGATGGTCGGTCGTCCAGCTTGTATCTCGGCAAGGATTGCTACTGCCTTGTTTTCGCACAGAGTGCGCTCCCATTCTTCCAGTGCCCTTTGCGCTAGGGTATCAGTCTGTGGTGGGGCTTTCAGGGTATTCTAACGCTTGTATGAAGGGGCTGTCCGGAGGAATGGGGGGCAGAAAATGCCGAATGGCCGATACGGCACGCTGAAGGTCATCTGCCTGAAACTTCATAGGAAGTGGTCGTTTTTTATTTACTGCAGGTTCGGAGTCAGCCCAATAGCTGTTCCAGCGTATATCCAGGTTTTGGTTCCATATATTTGCGGTTCCACACTGCATGATGGGACCATTGAGGCGCGTCATGGTTGATTTCAACAGAGTCTCGTTTCATGTCGTATTCCTTGAGCATATCGTCTAATTCTTGCAAACTAGCAGTTCTGTGAATGCAACATTGTCTGACAGCGCCATCGATGTGGAGTGGCATCCTACTGGCATGTGGGAGTCTTCCAGGAGCCCATCGCCATTTTGCTCTATGATTGTACCCAACATGGGGACATCAATAGTTGCTTTCAGGCTGGCTTGTGCGCGTTTGCACTTCCATGTATCAGGTGCCAACAGGCCCCTGCTAGCCAACAGCTCAAGCGACTGGAATTGCGGTTGGTCAGTCGCTGGTAACACTTCTTCTTTGATGACTAACTTGAGACCATGAAGTGGTTGGGCTTGCTCCTTGTGAGGGTCTTGAGATTGCTGAGAGGTAGGGTCCTTGGTGTTGTGTCCTCAAACCAAGTAGGGCGGACTGACTGGACTCCTATGGGGCTGCCAGAACTCACAGTTTGATGCTTTCTCTGCGTAGGCTACTGGGGAGGCCCGTATTTGCGTGTCTAATTTTTCTTGCCTTTTTCGGGCCCAAAAATAGACCCTTCTGAATGACAGGCAGAAGTAAAAGATGTCCAAACGACCACCTCTTGGACTCCTGAGCTGGCACAAGTGCATGTGACAGGCCCGGCATCCCCCCTTCCCCCCCGAAACAAAGATCAAAGTGCAGATGCTGCAAGAATCATATCTTATTTTTCTCAATCATTGTTTGGAGGGGTGCACGGGAACGTGCCCAAATTTGAGAAATTGTGGTGGATAAGATTCCAGTCTAAACCACTTCGGATGGAATAACAGTGCGGTCAATTTCTGTTATTTTGCGTCTAAAAAATAGATAGAGAAAAACCGGGGTGCAAAGGTGCAACTTTCGGAAGTGTGAATAAGAAACTATACAGATTCTCTTTCCTACCCTGAAAAAGTTGCACCTTTGCACCCTTCAAAATTTGGCAATGTACAGGGAAAGTGTTTCTACATTTATTGATCTTCTTGTCACTTTAGGAGAAGCACCTTGCCATGTCCAGAGGGTTCGTTTTTAGCACCTGAAATCAGCAGACTTTTTGGAGACACGGTGGGGGCCTCCCTTGTTCGAGGCCCTGGTTGCCAACTCGTAGTTGCTATGGTGTGACGCTGATGTTTGTGGCCTGATTCCAACAATGCGCCTCAAGAGAGTATTTGAATGGGGCGTCAAACAAGCCCCCAGGGAGGCACCAGATTCAGAATGCTGAGGGCCCAGTTTTGGACCCTTGCGCAAAGCAAATATATTTCAGAAGGGACCCAAAAGTGGACCCTCTTAGGATCGAAAGTGGTCCCTCCTGGCGGGCCTGTTTTTGGTCCCTTCATTTTGTCAGATGTGCTGAAGCTTTGCAAGCTGCTATGTGCGCAAAATGTCAAGCTTGAAGCTACTTTAACACAAACAGCATCCGTGGCAGGAATCTTGAACTGTTCGAGGCCCTGGTTGCCAACTCGTAGTTGCTATGGTGTGACGCTGATGTTTGTGGCCTGATTCCAACAATGCGCCTCAAGAGAGTATTTGAATAGGGCGTCAAACAAGCCCCCAGGGAGGCACCAGATTCAGAATGCTGAGGGCCCAGTTTTGGGCCCTTGCGCAAAGCAAATATATTTCAGAAGGGACCCAAAAGTGGACCCTCTTAGGACCCTCTTAGAATCAAAAGTGGTCCCTCCTGGCGGGCCTGTTTTTGGTCCCTTCATTTTGTCAGATGTGCTGAAGCTTTGCAAGCTGCTATTTGCGCAAAATGTCAAGCTTGAAGCTACTTTAACACAAACAGCATCCGTGGCAGGAATCTTGAACTGGGGAGGCCCGTATTTGCGTGTCTAATTTTTCTTGACTTTTTCGGGCCCCAAAATAGACCCTTCTGAATGACAGGCAGAAGTAAAAGCCGTCCAAACGACCACCTCTTGGACTCCTGAGCTGGCACAAGTGCATGTGACAGGCCCGGCATCCCCCCTCCCCCCCCGAAACAAAGATCAAAGTGCAGATGCTGCAAAGAATCATTATCTTATTTTTCTCAATCATTGTTTGGAGGGGGTGCGGGGGAACGTGCCCAAATTTGAGAAATTGTGGCGGATAAGGTTCCAGTCTAACCACTTCGGATGGAATAACTTTTCTGTTATTTTGCGTCTAAAAAATAGATAGAGAAAAACCAGGGTGCAAAGGTGCAACTTTCGGAAGTGTGAATAAGAAACTATACAGGTTCTGTTTCCTACACTGAAAAAGTTGCCCCTTTGCACCCTTCAAAATTTGGCAATGTACAGGGAAAGTGTTTCCACATTTGCTGATCTTTCTGTCACTTTAGGAGCAGCACCTCGCCATGTCCAGAGGGTTCGGTTTTAGCACCTGAAATCAGCAGACTTTTTGGAGACACGGTGGGGGCCTCCCTTGTTCGAGGCCCTGGTTGCCAACTCGTAGTTGCTATGATGTGTGACGCTGCTGTTTGTGGCCTGATTCCAACAACGCGCCTCAAGAGAGTATTTGAATAGGGCGTCAAACAAGCCCCCAGGGAGGCACCAGATTCAGAATGCTGAGGGCCCAGTTTTGGACCCTTGCGCAAAGCAAATATATTTCAGAAGGGACCCAAAAGTGGACCCTCTTAGGATCGAAAGTGGTCCCTCCTGGCGGGCCTGTTTTTGGTCCCTTCATTTTGTCAGATGCTGAAGCTTTGCAAGCTGCTATGTGCGCAAAATGTCAAGCTTGAAGCTACTTTAACACAAACAGCATCCGTGGCAGGAATCTTGAACTGGGGAGGCCCGTATTTGCGTGTCTAATTTTTCTTGACTTTTTCGGGCCCAAAAATAGACCCTTCTGAATGACAGGCAGAAGTAAAAGATGTCCAAACGACCACCTCTTGGACTCCTGAGCTGGCACAAGTGCATGTGACAGGCCCGGCATCCCCCCTTCCCCCCGAAACAAAGATCAAAGTGCAGATGCTGCAAGAATCATATCTTATTTTTCTCAATCATTGTTTGGAGGGGTGCAGGGGAACGTGCCCAAATTTGAGAAATTGTGGTGGATAAGATTCCAGTCTAAACCACTTCGGATGGAATAACAGCGCGGTCAATTTCTGTTATTTTGCGTCTGAAAAATAGATAGAGAAAAACCGGGGTGCAAAGGTGCAACTTTCGGAAGTGTGAATAAGAAACTATACAGATTCTCTTTCCTACCCTGAAAAAGTTGCACCTTTGCACCCTTCAAAATTTGGCAATGTACAGGGAAAGTGTTTCTACATTTATTGATCTTCTTGTCACTTTAGGAGAAGCACCTTGCCATGTCCAGAGGGTTCGTTTTTAGCACCTGAAATCAGCAGACTTTTTGGAGACACGGTGGGGGCCTCCCTTGTTCGAGGCCCTGGTTGCCAACTCGTAGTTGCTATGATGTGTGACGCTGATGTTTGTGGCCTGATTCCAACAACGCGCCTCAAGAAAGCATTTGAATGGGGCGTCAAACAAGCCCCCAGGGAAGCACCAGATTCAGAATGCTGAGGGCCCAGTTTTGGACCCTTGCGCAAAGCAAATATATTTCAGAAGGGACCCAAAAGTGGACCCTCTTAGGATCGAAAGTGGTCCCTCCTGGCAGGCCTGTTTTTGGTCCCTTCATTTTGTCAGATGTGCTGAAGCTTTGCAAGCTGCTATGTGCGCAAAATGTCAAGCTTGAAGCTACTTTAACACAAACAGCATCCGTGGCAGGAATCTTGAACTGGGGAGGCCCGTATTTGCGTGTCTAATTTTTCTTGACTTTTTCGGGCCCAAAAATAGACCCTTCTGAATGACAGGCAGAAGTAAAAGCCGTCCAAACGACCACCTCTTGGACTCCTGAGCTGGCACAAGTGCATGTGACAGGCCCGGCATCCCCCCTTCCCCCCCGAAACAAAGATCAAAGTGCAGATGCTGCAAAGAATCATTATCTTATTTTTCTCAATCATTGTTTGGAGGGGGTGCGGGGGAACGTGCCCAAATTTGAGAAATTGTGGCGGATAAGGTTCCAGTCTAACCACTTCGGATGGAATAACAGCGCGGTCAATTTCTGTTATTTTGCGTCTAAAAAATAGATAGAGAAAAACCAGGGTGCAAAGGTGCAACTTTCGGAAGTGTGAATAAGAAACTATACAGGTTCTGTTTCCTACACTGAAAAAGTTGCACCTTTGCACCCTTCAAAATTTGGCAATGTACAGGGAAAGTGTTTCCACATTTGCTGATCTTTCTGTCACTTTAGGAGCAGCACCTCGCCATGTCCAGAGGGTTCGTTTTTAGCACCTGAAATCAGCAGACTTTTTGGAGACACGGTGGGGGCCTCCCTTGTTCGAGGCCCTGGTTGCCAACTCGTAGTTGCTATGATGTGTGACGCTGATGTTTGTGGCCTGATTCCAACAACGCGCCTCAAGAAAGCATTTGAATGGGGCGTCAAACAAGCCCCCAGGGAGGCACCAGATTCAGAATGCTGAGGGCCCAGTTTTGGACCCTTGCGCAAAGCAAATATATTTCAGAAGGGACCCAAAAGTGGACCCTCTTAGGATCGAAAGTGGTCCCTCCTGGCGGGCCTGTTTTTGGTCCCTTCATTTTGTCAGATGTGCTGAAGCTTTGCAAGCTGCTATGTGCGCAAAATGTCAAGCTTGAAGCTACTTTAACACAAACAGCATCCGTGGCAGGAATCTTGAACTGGGGAGGCCCGTATTTGCGTGTCTAATTTTTCTTGACTTTTTCGGGCCCAAAAATAGACCCTTCTGAATGACAGGCAGAAGTAAAAGCCGTCCAAACGACCACCTCTTGGACTCCTGAGCTGGCACAAGTGCATGTGACAGGCCCGGCATCCCCCCTTCCCCCCCGAAACAAAGATCAAAGTGCAGATGCTGCAAAGAATCATTATCTTATTTTTCTCAATCATTGTTTGGAGGGGTGCAGGGGAACGTGCCCAAATTTGAGAAATTGTGGCGGATAAGGTTCCAGTCTAACCACTTCGGATGGAATAACAGCGCGGTCAATTTCTGTTATTTTGCGTCTAAAAAATAGATAGAGAAAAACCAGGGTGCAAAGGTGCAACTTTCGGAAGTGTGAATAAGAAACTATACAGGTTCTGTTTCCTACCCTGAAAAAGTTGCACCTTTGCACCCTTCAAAATTTGGCAATGTACAGGGAAAGTGTTTCTACATTTATTGATCTTCTTGTCACTTTAGGAGAAGCACCTTGCCATGTCCAGAGGGTTCGTTTTTAGCACCTGAAATCAGCAGACTTTTTGGAGACACGGTGGGGGCCTCCCTTGTTCGAGGCCCTGGTTGCCAACTCGTAGTTGCTATGGTGTGACGCTGATGTTTGTGGCCTGATTCCAACAATGCGCCTCAAGAAGAGTATTTGAATGGGGCGTCAAACAAGCCCCCAGGGAGGCACCAGATTCAGAATGCTGAGGGCCCAGTTTTGGACCCTTGCGCAAAGCAAATATATTTCAGAAGGGACCCAAAAGTGGACCCTCTTAGGATCGAAAGTGGTCCCTCCTGGCGGGCCTGTTTTTGGTCCCTTCATTTTGTCAGATGTGCTGACTGCTATGTGCGCAAAATGTCAAGCTTGAAGCTGCTTTAACACAAACAGCATCCGTGGCAGGAATCTTGAACTGGGGAGGCCCGTATTTGCGTGTCTAATTTTTCTTGCCTTTTTCGGGCCCAAAAATAGACCCTTCTGAATGACAGGCAGAAGTAAAAGATGTCCAAACGACCACCTCTTGGACTCCTGAGCTGGCACAAGTGCATGTGACAGGCCCGGCATCCCCCCTTCCCCCCCGAAACAAAGATCAAAGTGCAGATGCTGCAAGAATCATATCTTATTTTTCTCAATCATTGTTTGGAGGGGTGCAGGGGAACGCGCCCGAATTTGAGAAATTGTGGTGGATAAGATTCCAGTCTAAACCACTTCGGATGGAATAACAGCGCGGTCAATTTCTGTTATTTTGCGTCTAAAATATAGATAGAGAAAAACCGGGGTGCAAAGGTGCAACTTTCGGAAGTGTGAATAAGAAACTATACAGATTCTCTTTCCTACCCTGAAAAAGTTGCACCTTTGCACCCTTCAAAATTTGGCAATGTACAGGGAAAGTGTTTCTACATTTATTGATCTTCTTGTCACTTTAGGAGAAGCACCTTGCCATGTCCAGAGGGTTCGTTTTTAGCACCTGAAATCAGCAGACTTTTTGGAGACACGGTGGGGGCCTCCCTTGTATGATGGACAGGCGGGATCATCCATGCTGGCACAAAGACTGTGATGAACTGCACATTCCAAATGACCTGCAAATTCTGCGGCTTCACTTCAGGCGTGATGCATCTTACCTGGCCATCGATCACTCTGGTATATGACTCAGAGCGGTCAAAGGACGCTGTGACTTTCAGGCCTAAGTAAAGTTCCCTGAACCAGTATTCCTTGAGCATCATGAAGGAAAGATGAGGTGCCCTCACTTCCATTACGTGTCTGGCTGGCATTAACAGAGTTACCATCCATTCAGCTAAGAATTCAATCATCTTGACTTCAAGTTTGGGGAGGATGGCTTGAACTGCTCGGAGGGCGCCTGCAATGTCCGGAACATGTTTACGTGAGGGAAGTCCTACTGTGCGCTTGGCGTACTCGTCCGCAAAATAAAGTCTGCACAATTTTGAGACCCATTGGCTCGGTTTCTCCATATCGATGGTAATTTTGGCTAAGGGCCATGGGTCTGGGAGCGTCGATAGGCAATGCAATAACTCAGAGGTGAGGTCTGCTGATATTACTGGGAGGGCTTCTCCTTGTGGGCGATAATCAACAGGAGGTCCAACCATGCCTTTACTTCTTTGCGTGTGGGTGCGGGCGGCACTATGCACAGCTTGGATGGTGGTTTCGTATTGGTTGACCATGGCTCTCAGGTATTTACATGCGCGGACAGCTGCTTTTCTTGTGCTCGGGCCATCCTCTGGCTGGTTCTTGGCGGCTACTGCAAGAATGTCCCTCGCTTCTTCTTCTGGCGACCGTTTGGGTTCCGCATCAGGTGTAGGTGCATCAGGAGCAGTACCTTGAACTGGTGCCTCTGCTGCGCGTGGCAGGTGGTCTGGGATTGGCAAGTTTGGGTGTAATCGCCATCCATCAAAGAAATATATGCCAGGCAGGGACAGGATCTCCTGGTCTGGGCCTGTCTGCGCTACTACATTCCCGGTGCGTGCTTTATACAGTCCTACGGCGGTGCATAACCTGCTGCTTCAACATGGCTTCCAGTCCGCTTGGTATGGCGGGCTAAGAATTTCCACTACCTCCTCTGCAGCAGGAGCGACAGCGCGCATTGCGGTCATTGTTCAAACAGGTGTCGGGTTTCTAAGTGGTGGTCGCAGGGATGCATCAGCAGACGAGCGTGAGGACTGTTATGGAAGAGCAACCGTAGTGCTCACAAGAGCCATTGAACATACCTACATTGTCTCGCCTCTCGATATGGCAGGCATGATTGGCATGGCTCAGACACTAGGAGTTTATCATTATGGCTACTTCACGCTGAAAGGTCGAGATATTCAGTACCATGGCCCTTCAACCTACCCCACTGACAAAAGTGCCGTACTGGATTGGAGATTAGTGGCTCCATTTATTTCCCAAGATAAACCTCCCCTTGCTATCCGATAGTGACCTCCAATGGCACACGAGTGTGGCGACGCTATCGGCTGGTGGTGGCATGCAGAGACAAGCTTCGTCTTCCCCCTGAGGTCCTTGCTGCACTAGAATCCCGCACGCGTGACCATGTGCTGACGACCAGCAGGTTTTTCCCATGCTCAATTGATCGTGAATACTTGTATGGTTATGCTGCTGATGGGCACAGATCTCCTCTCTGGCTATGTGCATTTTTTTTCCGTCCAACGCCTCCGAGGCTTTCGCCAGGTCGTTACACAAGCTTTTACTTGCCGGAAATTGAATTGACATGCATGAAAAGCCACAAAAGAGAGCTGGTGTGGACCTTTACATAGTCCATAAAGCTATCCGATTGCCGAGAGCGAGCACAAACCAACAAAAAAGCAAACGTCCTCTCTGGCTATGTGCAGCCTATAATGGGTCCCCAGCACTTGTTCATCGACATAGAGGCCACAAGGTTTTCTTTCACGTGGGTATACAGGATCGACAACTTGTCGTAATACCAGGTATCCACCACTTCGATGCCCATCGGTTGCAACCGGAACTCTTGGCCACATTGGATTGCCAGTTTGATCCAGGGTCCATGAAATTTGCAAGCCCCGAAGGTGCAGGAGACACAGTGAATGACCCTTCCTCGGATGAGGAAGCAGCCTCTACCGATGCCGAGAGTGATCCAGAGGACCCTACAGTTGCGTGGTGCCCACCCATCCCTGATGCAGCTGAGGATCCATCTGAAGACGAAATCGTGAGTGCAGCTGACCAGCTAGCAATCTTGATTACTAATGTCCAACCCAACGGAAACCCGTTTTGCATACCCGAAAATCTTGGAATTCTCCCGCCACTGTGGCTACAAGCGAGATTGACGTTGTCTTTGACTGCCATCCAAGAAAAGTTTACGCGCATTTTACTAAGTGTGGCCTGTGAACTGTGGTTGCGTGGGCAAAGTGCCAGTGTGGAGGATGTCCTCCTGCAGACGGCAAGGGCTCTCACAATTCGATTGGCAGAAAAACTTGCCCAAGCGATGAGCACGTTGATGAGATCAGCTGAGTCCATGGTGACTCCAGAAACTGAATGCCTGTTGTATGCCACGTACTGGTTTCGGCCCATCCTGTCTGAGCTCATCGGCTCGGCCCGAGAGAGCTCTGAGATGAACCGGAGTCGAGCTTCAAGGGTTGTGGTGCACTCAGGTACTCCAAATTCCTCTGGTGCTGTGGCAATTAGCAGGACTGCTAGAGCTGCTGCAATCAGGCTGCTGTGTGCGTCCAGCTGGCATGATATTCGGCAGTGAAGCACACGCCCCAGGGCAGCAGGCAGCTCGTAGTCTTGCGGAGTGGATGTCCATGGGCCACTATGCGACTTATTTGCGAGTCGCAGCAAACTGAAGAGATCAGACTCAGGATCTTGGCTCGCATCGGGCCAAAGCCGCGCCATACGTGCCGGCGGAAGATAGTCTCCTGACTTATCTAGTGCTCGGAGCCCTAACGGCCGCTGCAACAGTTTGCGACGATTGACAGCCGCTGCTCGGCCTTTTGACAATCCGCCTGGAGTTTGCCTATGATCACCAATGAAAACAGTCAGGGTTGGTTGTTGAATAACAGCGAGAGCTGCAATTTCATGGTAGTTGCCATACTGTTGACTTTCATCCATGAAGGCAAGCCAGGTACGAGAGATCCAATGGCCAAAGCTGGAGTAGCGCATTGCCATTTCCGCAGTGGCCGAGCCACCTGTTGCAATGAGTACATTCTTGTGAGCGATGATTCTATTGCGGTCACTGCATCGGACGTCAATCTTGGAGGCATATGCTGTTCCTTTGCCTTCCTCCATGCGTCCAATTAGCCTTCCAAAGCTCTTGATTGTGGGGGGCGCGAGATCACTTAATTGATCCGCAAGTGCTTTGGCAGCTACATTTTCTTTCGTATAGATGATGGCAACAAATTCCTTGAGTTCGCAGCTCAATGCAATGAGCAGGACCGCAAGGGACCGCGTTTTGCCAGCACCAAAGACCCCTGCAATACATAAGTCAGATCTTCCTGTCAGAATGGCCAGTAACAGTGCAATGGAAACTGTCAAGACATGTCCATCCCCGTGGGCTGCTAACGGAAGGAGATACTCACAGTAGTAACTGTCATGGGCCCCATCCATTGATATTGTGGCTGGTGTCAAAAACCGTTTCAATATTCTGACTAATGCATCCGTCAGCTGCGTTTTGCGCTCGCTGGCCATGCGGCGAGCAGGTATATGCGGCTGCACGATGCCCATTGCCAATGGTAGGCGCGACTGGTTCGCTTGCGCAAACACTAAGAGTTCATGGCGGCTACGCGTGTCTCCCAGAAAGGCTAGCTCCTCCCATACAACGGTCATAGACACGTAGTCTTCAATGGGTTTCGGCCAGTCCTTTGCAGGATCAAAGTAACTCATTGTTTTGAGATACTGGTCCAAAAGCCGCCCACAAAAGGTCCGAGCAATGGGTAGCGAGACGATAACGAGCTCCAGCAACTTCGGGGCAATGCGCTTGATCGCTCGCTGTGCAGGGTTCTTGCTGGTTCCGCTAGACATCACCTTTTCATGTACAATTAATATGACACACCGCTGCTGAGTGTCTGGTAACTGGAGAACACCCAGTAATGCTCTGCCCGCCATCACATTGGCTTCCAAGTTGCCTAGATTCCCAGCTTCACAAAGTTCTCGCGGCGAGGTCATTGGAACATCCGACGGTGCACTGAAGAGCAGGAGCGGGGCACCATCAGTATGTAGGTGAACAACATGAAACCCAGCATAAGCCTCGTATTGGTAGGTGAGCTGCAAACGTGTTCCAGTTTGTCCTCGCTTCTTCTGCTGAGCAAGTTCCACACTGACCCAGGGCTGCAGATGCTGAAGCTGCCGGCCCGCATGATAAGCGTCTAGTTGCGGAAGCACCATGTCCAGTAGGAAGATGAGGGTTCGTAATGAAAAACCACGCAGGAATTCCGCCAGTAGGTTGCGAACTAGCAACCCGCCCTCATCGTGGGATCCTCCCGGTGTGGGAATCATCGCAATCAGAACTGCTTGTAGGTCAGCTTCCGTATCAGGCTGACCATCCCGAATGTCCCGTCCACTAATGGGTATATTCTGTAGCTCCGTGTTCCCTTCTCCAGCTGCTACTAACAAAGCACTTAGAGTCGTCTTGAGGTGCTCAGGAAGGTCAAAGCTAACCCATGAGAGTACACGCAGCAATCCCTCGCACCGTACCCCATGTGGAATAACTTGTGGGGTGGTGATTTGTAGCCTCTGGATTTCGTGGACTCCTTCGTCAATGTCAATGAAGAGCAAGTGGCCATAGGAATGTTTGGCACGCCCACTCCAGGTGGGGTGCCCTTCTATAAGAACAACCTGATAATTAAATTCTGTCAGAGAAGCAGGTCTCCACACACAGAGCCGGTCCTCTAGGCAGTGCACCAGTGTGACTCGGCGTTCGCCTGTGGCAAGTCGCAGCATCTCAGGCGGCGTCGCAATCGCAGCAACTTTAGTGAGGCCAGGGAACGCAGCAAATTCACTCAGGATCTCGTGGACTGCTAATCCCGTATAGGACCCTGCCGAGAAACCATACACGTTAATGTCCCTACCACCTCTGTTATCCGCTGTAGTGACCAAGTGTGGAAAACATGACTTCAGAAAAAGCTGTTTCCCTTGCGGATGGTAGCAGCGGAAAATCTGCATAATTGCTGTTGACCAGGTCGGATGCGGTGGCCTGGCGTGGGCTGGCCGGATGTTCGCAGCCTCAATGAGGCGAATCGCTCTCGTGAGCAGCAGCTGTGGATCAGAGAACTGTTCAGGGAGGAAATCTCGCCAAGCTGTCCATCCATCAGCAGTGGAAAGGAGCTGGTATACCGCATATTCGTGCACTGTTTTGGTGAGGCCTAATTGGGTGATATGTTCTTCCCAATTATCTGTCATCGCAAGCGATGGGCCATACACCTTTGTTTGCGCAAGATTTTGCAGGAAAATATCATATTCGTGTTCACCACTAAGAAGGCCACCCCCTAATCCGCTGCAATGCACTTCAAGGGGTCGGTCTTGCATTGGGGCGTCATCTTGCCAGACTTCTACGAGGGAAAAAACCCAGGATGCCCAGTCAAACGAGCCCTTGAGTGCAGCAGGCATCGCAGCTTCAGGTTGTCTTCCTATGTAGTTTTGTTTGGACAATTCTCCAACATCTACAGTCTGCTCATTGACAGTGATTTCCCACTTGGCCATTTCTCGGAAAGGTAACGGAAGACCAAACTTCAGGTGAGCTGCTTGCTGCAGCGCCGTACATGAGGGTTCCGATTGTTCCTTTCGTTGCCACAATCCACACAGCAAAGTCAGTTGAGCTTGGGACAGAGGAGGAGGAGGCACTTTGGCATGCAACCGCAGTCCAACCACTGGAAGGAAATTGTGATGTAGCCATTGGGGCTTCCATTCATGCGTGCCAAATAAAGCAGCGGCCAGCGGCAACCAGCCGAATTGGGCGAGGTCAGCGAGACTGCTCGGCATTCTTTTCTTGGCACTGGTGCCAAATCCATGTAGGATAACAGGACGCATGTAATGTGGCTCGATTGCCATGGCTTGGTACATCTTGTCTCCTGGTAGCACTCGTACGCTGACCTCACCGGGCAGCAGGCTAAGGGTCGGAAGGGCCCCTTGCTCGTAGGCGGGCCGAGCCCATTTATGGAAGTTGGGTTGTCTGCCTTGGTAGCCATCAAGGATCTTCCGTAGATGACCATGGCGCGGCCAGACACCAGAGGCAGGGACAGGAAAAGTAACTAGTCCAGACCACTGGCCTAACAAGCTCCACGCATGGCACCAATCTGCAGTAACCCTTGTGGATGTGCCAAGCAGAGGAGAGCCAAGTAATCCACTGGCAACTGCTTGCTCAACGTCTGCAGGTGGATATGTAGTAGCTAGGTAGGCTTCGACATGTCTGTGGTAAGCACTGGTAACAACGCGGGCAATTTCATCAGGATCTGTGTCTGAGTCATCCAAGACAGTAACAGGTACAGGACCCTCATGACCCGAAGCTAATACAATGACCAGACCAGCATTGATTTCAGTGAAAGCCTCACTCACAAGGATGACTCCTTTGGGTCTAGGCGCAGTGGCCGTTTCATCCACGGCTACTTTGTCTTTCCGAGTGGGTTTGGTTGACCCAGCCGGAGAAGAGTCATCGCTGCTGGACGTCACTCGACGAGACATACGGGGACTCGGGTCTGGCGAATCACCATAGTCAACTTCGTCTGCCAAATTGGCACCGTAGGTGAACGGAGAGGCTCGTAGTGGATCTGCTTTTCGGCAAGCAAGATGGTCCGCACTATGCGACCTAGACAGCTTCGATGGTGGACCAGGCTGTTGCATGTCCCTTCCCGTGTCCACAGATCGCGCACGTTTGTGCGATGACGCAATGGGGCTTGACAGTTTGCTCTTTGCAACTGTGCTTGATGCTGCTGAATGGGTTGGGTCAGTGCTCGCCAGCCAAAGTTCCCGTATCTCAAAGAGAGTCACTGGCACACAGTCGCTGTCAATCAGTGCAAAGTTGATGGCCGGGAAGAGGAACACACACGCATCAAGGATGTACGTCCCTGCCCATGTCGGGTGTACCTTATGGAGACCGGTGTCAGCTGAAATGTGGACAAAGACAACTGTGGTGAGTTCTCCATATGGGCCGACATAGCGTAACCGTTCTTTCCACCAAGCAGCGACCATTGGCCAATGACTGAGTCCAGGCTCAGACTTGACCTTATCCGATTGCAAATCACGATTGTCCGTCACCAAATATACCGTGTGGTAAGGCAAGAAAGCACGGCTTTGACTAACCAACCATCGGTACAGCTTATGCCAGTCAGGTCCAGGTAAGGTTTCTCTCCCACCTACCATTGCAATTTCATAGTCATGTCGATCGGGTGCAGCGGTCTTCTTATGGGGGTCTCCAAGCCTCCAGTGCTGCTCAATGGATACATTCAGCCCATACTCAGTCGAGATGCTCTTGTGCTGTTCAAGCGCGAAGAGCAAATCAAAGAAGCTGATGTTAGGGTTCTTTGCATACCAGGATTTCAAAACTTGTTCTCTGGAAAGCAGAGACATCGCACTGTGCAGTTGCTGCGTAGCCGTTCTAAGTGTAAAGGTAATATGGAGAGGGAGGGGAGGTGTTGAGAATCCTGACACGTCTTTGGTCAGAAGACTCAAGCACTTTAGTCAGAATTGAATGGCAATTAAACGAAGAGAAGGAAGACCCAAAGCGAGACCACCAAGACAGAAAGCAACAAGGGGAGACCAACAAACAAAACAAAACAAAGGACACCGACCCAACACACACAAACCAAAAGCAAGGGGGGGAAGGGGCAGGTGTTGAAAAACCTGACACGTCTTTGGCCAGGCAGTTCAAGCACCTTGATACGAAGCAGGAGAGGCAAACAAAAGCCCGAACCCACAAATTGATACACGACAGCCGAGTGAGGCGGCGCACGCAGCAGTGAGGGAGAAATGTGCACTCAAGGCAAAGAAAGGGAAGTAAAAAGCTGGAAGCCCTGACAGTCTTTAGTCAGAAAATCCAGGCACAAGAGTGAAAAAAGAGGGGGAGAGAGGGAAAGGGAGGGAGCAAATCACAGCGAGCCAACGAGCAAAAGAGGAAGAGAACCCGCAAAAACCAACCAGAGGGGGGAGAAGGGTGTGAGGAAGAGGCACTGGTAGCCCTGGCGCGTCTTTGGCCAGAAAAACCAGATGCCAGATGGGGAGGAGAACGATGAGTCAGGTAAAGGGATGGAACGCAGCAAGGGGTGCTGTCGCGAAACAAGATCCTAATGCAAAAAGATCAGGATATACACTGTGGTGTGAAACAAACAACAAGCCCGTAGCAAAACACTTGCCCAATAACCAGAAAGGTTAGTGATATGAATCCTTCTCCGAGGTTAGGAGGTGCTCTATATTTCCCTTTTCTGGAACTACGCTGTGGCAGCTGGTCTGTCTGCAGCTTTTGCATTTGAGCCAATGGATCGCAGGGAGCGTTAGCTACAATGCAGCAGAGCACACAAAGCTTGCGTACCTAAGGACAGCATGGTTCAGCTGAGAAATGCGGCTGTGTGTGCGCTGCTCGTTCATTTTTCTCTAGGATCTCAAACAGGCCGGAATACAGCCTTGACCTGGTGCCAGCCTCTCACTGGGAAAATGTTCATCTTCGAGCACACAACTAATCGATTTCGTTCAGGAATGTTGCCTCCCGGTCGAGCTCAGGGGGTGGTTGCAGCTCATTTCGTACTCGTTCTGGTAAGGACAGTCCTTCAAGTATTCTGCGCCAGCGAAACGTAGCAAAGTTTGTTTGTCGAGACTGTTTCTCAATGATATGTTGGTATTTCCAAACAGTTTGCTTCATGATTGTGGTGGCCTTATCTGTCAGAGTTGTGGGTTTCACTCGCGCCAAAGAGGATTGCTCACTTCTACACTCGTCTGTGGCGCTACACCCTTGCTGTAACATATCAATGACCGTGTCTTCAGCACTTTGCGCAGCAGCAGCTTGCACAGCGTTGAAGACTTCTTTTCGGGCAGGGTGACCATGCCATTGCAATGAATGGGAAAGCACGGAAGCAATCGGAATCTCCTGCCACGGGTCCGCTTGTGCGTCTAGGAGCAGCTGTACATTTGTCCTGTGCCGATGAAGGACAGCAAGGAAGAGGGGTGGTAGCGCTCCTTGTACGGGTGTCACCGAGGCACCAGCCTCAAGCAAGGTTTGAACAAGCTGTGAGCTGCCCAACTCAACTGCTAATTCCAACATGGTGGTAGGTTGCCTTTTGGGCGGGATGATATTGGGGTCAGCTTGGGCTTGTAGCAGTAGATAAGTTAAACTGGCCCCATGTCGAGGGAAGCAGTGGCCAGCTGTAGGCTGGCAAGCATACGGATCAGCAGAGTGGTCTCGAAGAATAGCAGAAGCTACTAAGGTGCTGGTATGCCCTCCCTCGGTCGCCTCGTCCATAAGGCCCAAGCCCTTGCCAAGAAAATAACTTACATCCATCACGTCTTTGTGGTGAATGGCTGTCATGAGGTCTTGATATTGCTGTGCTGATGGGACTTGCAATGATTGCACTATATAGCACAGGATTGCCTCATTTGTACAAGTGTCAAGTGGAACAGCTCTGAGTGGCGACTGGATTACTGACGAGTCGTCTGCGTAGAGGACCACTTGGAAAGGTGAATCCAACCTAAGCACCCTCGCCGTCTGTTTCATAATATCCCATACCAGAGTTGTCTGTTCCGAGACCTCAATCGTCAGGGCAGTTTCACCAAGAATCCCATGGCGGACACGGAGTCGCATACTTACCCCGTAAAAGGAGTGGAGGCAACCCTGACAGTCTTTAGCCAGAGAAGCCTCGCACTTATAGCTGCACCCACAAATCTCGTACATGTAAGGGCTAAGAAGGATACTGAGGGACATACTTAAAAATATAACTGTCAACAAAAAGGTCTGACCCTAGCTAGTTGAGCCGGAATTGCTGTGCAGGTCAAATATGGAAACATTGCTACATGGTCTCATGGACATGCAAGACAACACAGTTTATACATAAGAGCCATTTAGATGCTGCAGACGCGCGCTGTAGAGCCTGTCTGTGACAACAAAGGACTAACAGGTCAGGCAATCTAGTTAGTATGAGACTTGCCTTGTATACGGAAGCTTTGATGATGGTCACAAATCCGGTGCTTTTATTTGAGCAAGCAAATGATTGCAGGCCCTCGATCAGGCATCATGGCAAAAGGCCTCATGCTCACCAAAGACACCTACTGCATGAGTGCAATGGAAAAATAACACACACAATGTGTTACATGCATTCTTAGCTGTTGCACTCTAATCAACTTTTACTGAGCTCTGAACATGCAGACCATCTAGTACAGTTACCATCTTTTCACGTCCTGCATCCTCGAGGTGAGGGGGGGCCACAGTCTTCGCTGCGGTTCCTTCGGACTTTATACAGCATGCAGATATCAAAGTCAAGCACCACTCAGTTTTGACTTCCCTCGGTGGCCGGATCTGTGCAAGATTCAGTCGGAGCAGCTGAAGCAACTTGCGCCGAGTCTTCCTCTTTAGCTGTGGCTTGTTCGTGCTCGATCTGCACTAAATTGCTCACAACTTCTTCCATTTGAGTGGCTGCCTCCATGACAACCGATAAGAGAGTGCGTGCATAAGCAAGCTGTTTACCAGCACGGGCCCGGCCTTCTGCGGCAGGTCCTAGTGGCGGTACCTCCCCATGCCGCCACATTGTGACTTTGCTGGTTGTATGTGTAGGCATTGCAGTCTTAGACTCAGACTGATCAGCAAAAGTCGCATTGAGTTTCTGCAGATCACGCGCGCTGTAATTCCCAGACGGGTCAAACTGTTGTGTACTAGTTTGTCCCGAGGGATCAGAGTACTTTCTCTTGCCATGAAGGTTCTCTTCTTTTCGCGGCATAAGCTTCATGGCACTCTTGTGTTCAAAGCCAGTTCTGAAAGTTTCATGACCTGCAGAACTACAGCGGGATTCTCTGTTGAGGGCTATAGTTTTGTCCGTCACCTTGCCTGCGCTATTGGTCATTTCAGTGAAGTGCCAGCACGGTGTACGATTTGCCAGGATATTGTGTTCATGCATTCTGTCAACATAGAAATGATTCAATTTCTCGTTGTGTTGGTGGTTCGTGATGACAGCAAATCTTCGGGGGCTCACCCAGATCCAGAGGTCTTCCTGAAAGGACTCTGTGGCATAAAAAGGCCATATCTGTCGGCCTCCCATCTCTACAAACCAGTAGTTGGTATAGACATCATCACTGGCCTCCGTATCTACGTGGCAGAAGTCGTGTGACAATTTGGCGGAGCTGGACCCTGGATAGGCCCAGTCCGGCGGGCTCTTCATGTCGTCATTGAGGACAATATTCCAGCATTCTCCATTGATGTACATTCTATATTCATAGAAAGACCACGCATGGAGCTGCTTTGCGTGCTCATAACAGCCCTGCTGCCGATAGACCTGAATGCCATCGTATTCCGTGACGTAGGACTCTTTGTACTCAGGTCGCTGGTGTGCACTGTGAGCCTCAGTATCATTACTGCCTCCAGCTGGGCACACTTGGTCAGATCCAGTCAGTGGGCCTGCCTTCAGCGTGACCTTATCACCAATCCAGTGCGCCATGACTGTCCACCGGAGTACAGCCAGGTATGGCGGAGGTAGGAATAGAGAGCAGGTAGGGGAAAAGAGGAAACAGGCACAGATGACGGGTAGGGATGGACCAGTGAGTACACCAGAGGTGCCAACAATCAACGGGACCAGCAGAGGTAACAAAAGGAGACAGACAAAGGGAGGGGAGGAAGAAGAAAGCAAAAGAGAGGGAAGGTAAAGTAGGGAAAGGGTACTCCCCTGACACGTCTTTAGTCAGAGGAGTGGGAGCCCTGTAAATGGGAACGTGGTTTGAGCCACATGTATGCGACAGGGTATACAACACTGCTGTTAGATCTCAATCTTTGGAGCTTGACCAATGTGGGCACGTGTACTCATGAGCACCTCTGCTGATCATGCTCTCTGTCGTGATGGAAACACAACTCTCTTTTTGTCAGAATTTACTAATTGGTGATATTACACCTGGACATGATAGGATTAGCCCCTGCTTCGAGCCGGTTGATTCATCAGAAACTGGTTAAACAGTGAGTAAGTTGAGTGTAACTGTGCTGTACATGAGCTGTGGCTATGTACATCGTAGATGAATCTGTGAGGCCTATTCCTTCACGGAAGAGCTGTTCAAGCATCAAATTATCAAGGCGGTCTACCGTCTCTTCTTTGATCGAGAAAACGCAGGGGGTCCTGTGCATGAGTCCATTGGATATGAGTAGGTAGTCTTGGATTTGTTGCTCTTCAAGTCTGAGTACTGCATGCGTAGCAGTGTGTGCGATCCATGTCTCAGCATCAGGCATTCGTAGGTGTAAAATTAACAGTTCGATGTTGTCACCTATGATTCCAGAAGGAGGTCTTGCTTCGAGCGATATTGCTCCAATAACTCCATCCACTACATCCAAGTGCTTCATTTCGTCACCATGGCTAACAGTGTGCGCTGCGTGGCTAAGTCTCTATGTCTAGCGGTAACTGCTCGAAAACATCAAGTGAACTCAACGGATGTATACTGAGTGGTATTCATTGGATTTGTGTTGTGAGGTAGCAACTCTTGAGCACATGATGGTCAGCAAAGGTAATGGGTGGCCCGTAAATCATGTCAATTCCACAAATCTGAGATACGGCGGCTCTAAAACCCCAGCCATCTCACTTTTTGTTACAGGAGGACGACCTCCGGCGCACTCAACTCTCTGTCAGGACTGCGAGTGGCCGCAGTGGGCGGATCCTGCACGAGAAAACTAAATCTTATGGCGGGAGCCATCATTCTGGCAACTTCCGCTAGGAGTGTGCTTGGTTGGAGTCTTTGCACTGTTGTATTGGTTCCAGCTGCTGTGGTGGTCCAGATGCGGAGGTTGGGTGGCAATCCTGTCCGTAATAGGAGAAAAGCAACTTCAACTACTGTATCAGCTGCTTGCCGCATGGTCCTGCGGTCCAAAAAACCGCCCAGGGTCGCAGTGATATGTATTGTCTGGATAATCAGCCGAAATGGTCGGGCATCTATTGGCACTGGTGCAAGTCCCGCCTGATCGGTCATGCCTCCATCAGCAGCTGGAACTAGGTATAAGTGGTTGACCCACACACCTCGTGTTGACGGGCGACTAAAGCCTGCCACTTGGACTATGTCCTCGTATGATGCCGCTAGTGCTATCAAGAGCTGCTGTGTGATGCGCTGTCCGTCCAATTCAACCAGCTGGAGGTCAGCTTCTAAGATGTTGTAGATCAATTGCAGTCCATGTGCTTCTTCTGGAAAAAAGGTGACACATCCACTCTGCACTAGCCGTACTGTGCGCCTGAGGTCTCGCACAGCTACCATAAGTTCTTGCGCTGCTTCCAAGCTATATAAGATCATCTTTACTGGCATAGAGAAATGGTGTTCTTCACCACGGAGTCGCACATAATCCATGGCAGTACGAGTAGTGAAAGTGGGGGACACTATATACAGATTGCTAATTGCAAGTATGGTGAAAGTGAGAATTCGAATGGCAGTTAGTCGATGTTGTTGTCGGTCAGTTGCAATCCCGACACGTCTTTGGTCGGAAAGACAACGTGACCGTCATGGTTACCGTATGTAATGGCAGGCATGTTAAATATTGGGTCATGCCGGTCATGCCTCTATGATGACTGTCTCGCTAGGGTATCTCTGCCAGTGTGATGGGGAAGATTGATTTTGTTCCTATCCCATGGTCACTGAAATGCGCTCACATCTAATCTTTACACCCTTGACTTAGAGAAGAGCCTAGGACACCAAGCAAGTTACCCATTGTGTACGAGTTAATACTGGAAAACAGGTACAAACAAGCTAGATGCGGGTTGGGGGTCATCCTAAGCCCGTTATGAACATTCCATAAACTCATCGTCATAGAAATGTCAGCTGACTTGCTAGTGGGCAGGGGAGATTGCTTTGCTAGGCATGACAGCTTAGGGGGCATGACACCTGTGAGCAGACATAAAGGCAAGTTCACACTGCAGTCACCGCCAGTAATATCAAGAGGAGGATGAATGTGCCCCTACTAGGTGAGCATGCGGTTCAGTTCCCTTACAGGTTATTTGCGTGACATGCGAGAATCACCACAGGAAAAGCAGACCAGTGAAACAACTTTTTGATTACCTGACGATCACCTTCACCGGACTCCTGCTTAAATCACTGGGCCTCACAGGTCGTTGAAGATGGTTGCATACGCTTCACTGAGGGCATACCAGTTTTGCTGTAGTCGATAAAGTGCTCGGTTGGCTTCTTGTACAAGGTCATTATGTTGCATTTGCAGCGCTTGGATGCCTTCACTGAGTTGGAAAATCCGATCCGCTTCATCTTCATGATTAGGAAAATGGCCTGCTATTGCATTTTGGCACTCTTGCGAGAGCCGGAAATCAAAGCACGGTCGATCATCTTCATGGACAGCACTGTTAATTCGTGATTGCTCACTCAGTGCGATTCCTTCTAGGGTAGGCTGCAGCGTTTCGATGCGATTGCCTAGTATATTGTTAGCATGCATGATTTCTGCAATAATAGCACATTGTTGGGCATTCTTCGCAACTATTGCAAAACGTCTGGAATTGGCCCAGCATGCATATCCGTTGTGTCGCACCTCTGCTGCAAAGGGATAGAAACCTCCATAGCCTGCGATATTCAACCAAGCCTGCAGGTAGACCTCGTCACACTCGCGAGGAATGACCTTATGGAATCCATGGGGCAATGACGCCCCCATCACTACTGTCGTCTCCTCCGGAAGCCATGACTCATCTTCAGCCCATAGGATGTTTCATTTTTCTCCATTGAGCCATGTGCATACTTCCATCAAGTTAAATACCCTGCACTCTATGTTGACATTGTGACATAGCCTATGAATCGGATACTTGCCGCGATGTAGGTTCGTCAACATATTTGGAGTGCTTTGTATGGTTTCAACGTTATAACCTTTCCAATGGTAGTTCCTCAGAAATGTCATAAGCGCGGTCGACATGGCTACACAAGTGGAGCGCTTGCCAGGTGCAGTCCCGACACGTCTTTGGTCGGAAAAGCACCGTGGCTTGGCAGCTAAGGATAACCTATACTGTTTATGGTGGCGTCAGGCAACATTGTCAGCATCATTGAAAGTAGCATATCTTTGGGTCAGCTGTATTGTCTGAACTCTGTTTGAGCCGATAGACTACGTGTGCTAGGACAATGTAGTGAACTTCGTCACCCTGTAGTGGAAATCTAGTGGCTGTCAGCATGGAAGAGCTCTGATATAACCTAGCACTAAAGCTGAAAGCACACGTGATCTCATTTTCTCAATGGCTGAACAAAACTGCGCGATGCGCGGCGTAACCACATTGGGACTAGCCAGCCTCTCATAGCTCAGCAAGTTGGGAACAGGGAGCTTGTAGGCACAGTGTCATCTTGCTTCTTTTATAGTGCTAGCAATCCCAGTCTTTGGTATACCCATTGCTAAGGTGAGCGCGGGAAGCAGTTCTCTCTCACATCATGTAATTCTTCGCCTACACTTGAACTGATCTCAATGCCATCGGGATAAACCACTGGGACTAACAGCTCGGTTTGGGCGTATTCCATCTCACGTACGATGTGAGCTTTGTAGTCAGCTATCATGTGAAGTAACGTGACTTGCGCTTGAATGTTCTCATCAAGCCTTTCTGGCATTGGTATGTCGACCCAGAATACTTCCCTGGCCTGTTGCTTCGCCTTGAGCAAATGGTAGTGGGCGGATTGTAGATTGTCCAGTAAGGTACAGCAAGCCGTGTACTTATTAATGACACGTTTGATGTGTAGAAGTCGTTCGTCACAGCTTGATGCATCCGATGTTGCGCACGCCATGGCAGGCAGACCGATAGCTAGAATTGTGTAATCTCTTTCGAATCCACCACTCTCGCGCAATTTATGTGGGGGAGAAATGTAGGATGGTTGAATTACGAGAACAAAAGAGACCATTAGATGTTTATGTGAGGGACCCCTGTCACGTCTTTGGACAGAAGTACCCTGAGCAATCTTAGAAATGGAAAGCGATTACGTACTTCTCATTGGTCCATTGAGTGGTTATAGAGGAAACTACAACACACGGACGATTATGGGAGATAGTTAATATAATTCCTGAGGTAAATGAAGATCTCACAAGCTTGGTCATTTACCTCATAGTGCCGCTACTGAGGAGCCAAAAGGTGAAGTGTGCATAGAGTCCTCGACAATCGGTACTGCCAATCAAGTACATAGTTTGAGTGTGGCTATGGACCAAAGAAGAGCAGACTTGAATACTAAACAAAAAAGGCACCAGCAAACAAACCAGATAGAGAGAAGCGAGAGGAGTGAGAGTAAGTAGAGTGCCAATTAGTATCTCGTTACCTATTATCGAAATCAAGGAGAGAAAGAGGAGTAGTACACAATTGGCATGACAACTCCTCAGTTGACCGGTCATTTTGCCCTCTGCGCTAATGACTGTTTTATGGCACAAATACAATGTGCAGTAATAGGTCCGCTCATTCATCCAACTTTCGCTTCACAGAGCTCTGACTCTGTTGCCTGCCGTGCTTCTCTTGTCGACGACTTGCTTCCCATCTTTGAAAGATTTTGGCTCGATCGATGGCAGTCAGAGATTTCCGGTCAGTCTGTTCTTCACAAGATTCTCGTTTTGGGACTGCGTGATTCCCTTCCTCTTTTGCCAGGAATAGGATAGCTTCATCCAGCGCCCCTAATGCCAATTTCAGTTGCTTGACAGCTTTCTCCGTGTCCATGCCGGCTAGGCTTACATTGTCAGTTGCCTTAGCCAGGCCATTTCGCAGCTGAGTGACTTGATGGGATAACGGGTTCGCTGAGCAAGGCAATGGCTTCTGTCTAGGTCTCTCGGTCTCCGTGCTCATTGGCAGAGATAGGGAGTAAAGAATTAACTACCTGCGAGCAAGAAAACGGCTCGTACGTTGCAAACATATGCCTTACCTCATAGCAGTTAAGCAGAGAAAGGTGCTCCAAGAAGTAGATGCAGGGTCTACAGCACGTATCAAGCTCATTAGTCAGAAGGGCTCTATGCGTCTGACACAACCGAAAAAAGAATACCCAAGCGTGAGCTCCATTTGACTAAAGTACATAGGATGGGTATCTAGGTTGCTCTACGTCGTTTGGCCATGCGTTCCGTAAAGGTATTGTAGCCTGATGTTGGTGCTTGTGTGTTCCATCGGATGGGTCTCGTCCCGAAAAGCTCACTCTCGATGTTTCTTTTCCTTCCGGTACGTGGGAGGGGGGGGGATTTGTGGCCACGTCGACATCATCGAGAGTTTGTATAAGAGCTTGAGCATCTGCGGCAAGTTCACGTAAACTGAAAAGGGGGGGATCGCATGAGTCAAGCTGTAATTGATGGAGCATTGCCCGTTCTGCTTCATAAATTAAATGTGGAGAGATTTCTTTTGGGAGCCAGAGTCCGTCATGAAGCCAAATTGCTGATGTTACGTGACACCTTCTCGTTAGTTCCTTGTAGTAAGAGATCATAATGTGCTCTTCATACCATTCAAGAGTTCGAAAGGCAGCACCTCTGACATGAGCAGCGTATTGTGGCCTCCTTAGGGGCAGGTGGTCGTTAACAAGCGCTTGTGTTGCTGTTTCAATTTGTAGACTGAGGTGATATAGAGCTGGAGGACATGGGATATGGTGTTCTCTTTCTATTTTGGCACACGCTTCTCTTGCCCCTGCATTCATTACAATTAGCGGGTGTCGCTTAACGACAGCGGACCGCTGATTCGGCGATACCAACCCTAAAAGATCGGTAAGTATTGCTCGAAGATCTACTATGTGTGGGAGGTGGCTGCTGCGAAGGAGTCGTCTCATGATTTCATAGAAAGCGCCAACCATGTCCACTTCCTGGTGCGTAGTTCCAAATAGTAGTAGTTGCACCTTTCGTGGAAGTCTTTGAGCACAAGGACCTCTGCCGTACAGTCGGCCAAGACAGTCTGTTGCAGATGCCGTATACTCTACTACTCGAGGTTTCGTGAGATTGGCAGTGCCCGCCAGATAAGCCTCTACATCTTTGGTATATTGCTGGTTCGCAGCGTGCACAATAAATTTATTTACCAATTCTAGCCTTATGTTCGGGACCTCAGTAAGTAGTAGAATAGTAACACCTAGAGGCCTCTCTTCCAGTACAACGGCTCCAGACCGCATAGCCAACTGATAAGGTGCTTCAACAGCGATTTCAGTAGGCTCGTTAACATTAGCTGGGAAGGCCTGGGCCGCTCTGCTAGCCACACCAGCAAGATAATCTGCAAGTATATTGGCTTCTCTTGGGCGGTATACCCATTTTCCGTAGTCAAAAAACCTTGATTGTTTCCGGCGAATTTGCTGTATAATAGGCTGTAGGTCTATCCTACGAAAGCGTCCTGCGAAGGCTAGGTGCTTAACGATGGGGAGGATATCCCCTTGTAGATAGGCCTGGTCAACTGCGTAGCTTCTGTGTACCATTTCTTCACACAAAAGGTCTGTTGCAAGATTAGCTGACACCGCCTCAGCAAAGATATTATCTGGGCAGCTAGGTAATGCAACAGCTCTCCACTTGAGCAAAGTTAGTCCTTCTCGTTGGAGTTCTAAGAGAGCAGCGCCCGCTCCACCTGTTCCCTTATCAGCATGACAGGGCCCGTCAAATTGTACTAGTAGTGTAGTTTTGTCAGATTTAAGATAGCTGCTGAGCACTTCATCGGTGCCTATAGGCTGCAATGCCGTAAGACGGCCATGATAATCACCACACTCACACTGGAAAGTGGAGAGCGAGACATTTGGGGAGATTCCTGTTCCGAACTGGATAGCTTGCTGAATTAATTGTAGCGGTTCAGAGCCCAAGGGGACGATAGCAATGATTTGATTGGTTTCCACTGATTCACGCGTAATGCATACCCGAGCTGGGGCAAGGGCACACGAGATGTGGAGTGGGGGTTTGTCACAGCACCAAATTAGCGAGTCATCAACAGAACAGTGGGCGGAAACTAATTGTGTCCTTACATGCTGCATACGAAGGTCCAGGGGTAGCTCTGTTTGTACTCTTTGAACAAGGTTGTGTATCCAGGTATTCATGGGGATAAGGGGAGCAGAGACCTGATGTCTCATTGCACCTGATTCCCGTAGTAGCAACCTGAATTGATGAACTACTCGCGAGGCTATTGCTAAGTGCTTAACGCTTTTCCTTGACCCTTCGGCCAGCGACAGTATTGAATCATCTCCTGTCAGGCTTCGTAGTGCGCTAATAGGTACTACACACCATCGAACCCAATGCCCTACAGTATTGTCTCCCTTTGCACATGCGATGCATTTTTCCCAGTCTTCTCTTACTGGCAATTCTTCTTGCATGGGGGGTTCTCTGTGTGATGCCTCAAGCAGTCTGACAAGGGAGTCTGTCGTAAAGGCCGTCAGCTGTTTGGTTACTATACATGTTTCACAAATTGCGGTTTGATAGCCGCCGAGTGGGTATGCACGGCCAAAGTTTGCACAGAGAGCACATCTTTTTTGCCGGCTTTGGCCACGTCGTGCTAACCACTCATCATCATCCTCATTGACTGCCCAGCGTAGCAAGGTGAACCTAGTAATACTAGGAATCCATCGCTTGTTGGCCTCGCAAGCATGACTGAGCCATGCCCAGCTGATTCCTCCCGTCCATCCTGCTGTTAGCACCTTGTTACGGATATAGTGAGATGCAAGTTGCATCATGTGATGGAGCACACATTTTTTGACTGCGTTTATTCGTTGTTTGATTGTACCACTTCCTGACACCGCTCTTGTTAGGACATCTTCCCCAACGACACGTGCCCACGCTTGCCATAGTATCCTCACTTCGTGTGTTTGTCTGTTCACTGCCGGTGGACTTTCAACATAAAGTTCATGAACCTTTCCTCCTTTTCGCAGAAATAGCCCTAATGCAGAAACAAGGATACTTACACCCGGGTCAAGTAGTGGTGCAATTTTACACAGTCGAAATACAAAAGCAAGGAGGTCATGTCTAATCCAACTGCGTCCTAGTAAGAGTTCCGTTGCTGCCGCGCGTAGCATTTGAAGATCTTCCGTGGCGGCACCAAAATAGGATGTAGTATATAGTACCACACTTTGTGCAAACGTATTGAAAGCAATGCTCTTAGAGACAACCGAGAGAACTGGTTGCCGAAACAGCCTGAGCCGATATATAAACTTTTCGGCAGCTTTAGGATTGATTTGTTTGAGTGTAGTAGGGTGTGTAGTTACTGTCCATAAGTCACGATCAGACAATTGTGCACGCCCCAGTAGTAATAGCCCGAGTGAGGTCGCAACTCCTTGGATGCAGTGTGCCCCAAAACCTGACTGATCTAACTGACGGAGCACCCAGCTTGGAAGCGGACTGTTGATTACTAAAGCTGTTTTGCACCTACAGTTACACTCCAATGCCAACAATGAGCATATGGGTGTATAGTCAGTTCCGTTGAGGATACCGCAAGCTTCTCGAGGGGTCAACCCAATACACTTGTCGGCTCGTGCAAGTATGAGTGTCTTTTGGGAAAGGATAGCCGATAAGATTGCTGCTCGTGCGGTGGGGTATTTCTTCTGCCGGAGAATAGCTTCACTTTCGATCCGCCCAGGCAGGGATTGGACTGAAAAGGGGAGACAATCAGAGCTAATAGCTTGCCAACAGGCATGCTGGTCAATTTGAAAACCTGCCGACCAGCAACATTGATAGCATTTGTGGACTCTACTTACCCAGGTAATGTCATGTCCTGGTCCTGCAATCGTGTTGTCGTCAATGTATCCCTGAACGCTAATGACCCGGGGGATACGATTCATATAGTGATATATCGGGTCCATTGCCAAACAGAAGAGGAACACTGAGAAAGACCTTCCCATGTCAACTCCCACATGCACCGCCCTAGGCGGCAGAAGTCTGCCTTGAACTTTATGGCGGATGAGCCTTCCAAATAGGATGTATTTGGCATAATTACATACCCATGTCGGTGCATTGCGCATTCGTAGGATATGTAAGATCCAATAGGGATTAACCCGCTCAAAGGCCTTGGATAGATCAACTAGTAGCGCAGCCACGGGAGTATTGCTGTCCAGTAAGGCTTGTATGGCATGGACTGCGTGCTGCGGTTCTTTAAAGCAGTTCATGACTACTTGCGAGGGATGCATATATGCACAAGTTGCTTTCATAACTACAGCAGCAATGGTGCCATCAACAAGTCTATCACAAGTATTGGGCATTCCTAAGGGCCTGAAGTAGTCAGCAGTCGGACCTACTTTTGCCTTGGGTATCCAAACCCCTACTTGTACCGGTGCAGCTCGTAGGCCTGCTAGCATTTTCATCATTAGCTGATCTAAGACTGGGTAGCTATCTTCAGGGGAGAGCCTCCATGCAGAGTAGGGGATTCCATCAGGGCCAGGGGCTGAATCTTTAGTGCCAAGGAGTGTATGGAGAAAGTCCTGTTTCTGGGGAAGTTCAATACTTGGCCACGGCGGGGCAGTCTGGTATTCCTGTAAAATGGGTTCCCATTCTTGTAGAGAGTCTTGAGGCTTAACAAACCAAAAGTTCCGCGTGTCCAGCATGGCTTCGTCCAGCATCTGGGAGGTGGTGCACTGTTCTCCCTGCTGATTGAGGATCGGCCCATTATAGATGACGCCCTTGGGGCAAATAGATCGTAACCGATTCCAAAACGTAATGTTATTGCCGATACCTCTGGCTTGTTGATTTACCTGTTCAAGAGCGGGATATTGCCGAGTCATCGTGATCTGGTCTAGAAAATCAAAAATCTGCTTCAACAGGTCACTTCGAATAGTTATTTTCCCTGGATATAGCTCACTAACCCCGTTAGAAGTAAATATATGGTAAGTGGCAGTCTGAAGTGCCTGGAATTGTTTTGCAGGTACATGTAACACCTCAGCTCGAATTTTAAGGAATTTCCGCAGAAGTTCATGCTCGGGAATTCGAGGATGATCCGATGGAATAGGTTGTTGTCTCCACCAAGACCAAAGGGTGGACACAAACTCAACTTCATCGGTTTGGGGTAGTCTTTGGATCCTTCTTATCAGCTCCTGTAGATCGTTAGGAACCATGTAGGGGTTAGCCTCGTTCTTTCCAGGGCAAAACACGTTAGTTGGGATGGTTTGATGGACTGGGTCTTTCATGTCACTTTTGACTCTTGGTCGAACTACAAAGGTCGCGGTGAGTTGGTAATGTCCACTTAGGTGATGTCGCCGATTGGCCGCTACCATCACATCTATTTGGGCTGCAGCTATATAATCAGTAGGACATAGTATTCTGTCAAGTGCTGAACTGCCAGTAGGGCTTTCAAAGGTGTGAAGTTGTGGATGCGTGTCGAGCACTTGCGCGTGGACTAATAATTCATTCCAAAGGTCCGGGCAACTGGCATCCACCTGGTTAAAGTCTCCCCCCATATAGAGGGGAAAGTCTACTTTACTGGTCTTGACCCAGGCGATTAATTCTTTCAGCTCAGAAACCTTGGTTTGTGGATGTAGATACACTGACAAGAGTCCGATAGTAGAGTATCTGTCTTGGATTACTGCGAGGACAATGCGACCTGGGATGACAACTTCTGTTCGGTCAAGTTTCCACCCTGGTGGAATTAGGGCTGCCACACCACCCGACACTCCACCTCTTTCTGTTAACAATCCTTGGGTGTGTGCAACTTGAATACCTGGTATGTTATGGTGCAAGACCTGATGGGTTTCAGCATGCCATCTGGTTTCTTGTAGTAAGACCGGGCCTGTCCGTAGAAGTCGCTTAACGAGGCGCATTTTGGCATCCCCTGCTCTGGTTGCAAGTGTCCACCCTGATACATTCCACACATGTAATCGTTTGAGCCTGAATGGAAGATCTTGCCTAATAGCTTTTCGGTATTCGAGAATGCCTCTTCCTATTTCTTCTACCGCAAGAGAGGGTAACGTTCGGGAGTCACACATAAGTTGCTGATAGAAATCATCAACACCCTGATGGAAAAGTGCGGCAACATGTTGCAAGGTTAGCTTCCACCATGGTGTTCGGACATGGAGTATATTGGGCAATATTGATAGGTCCCGTATCTTTGATAGATATGGCGGGCATTGAGTCCCTGTTTCAAATAGGTAAGTCGTTTTGACACATCGCGTAAGCATCTTGAGCAGAGTACGGAGCAGTGGAGCAGGCAGGTTCCGCAGAATCATCATCATTTTGAGTAATAGAAATCAATTTACTCCCTCCGTTGGGGCTTCTCCAAGTGCGAAGAGCAGCCTGCTCCACTCCTCCGTACTCGCAAAGATAAGATATTCGCCTAATAGGTCCAGTGTATGCGATTGTATGAACTGAGTTCCAAGTTGCCTGGGCATTCGTCGCATGGACGATGACTGCGCATACCACATTGGTGACCATACGACAGGGGTGGCAACTTTGTACGCAACAAAGGACTTAGAGTCTGCAATATCTTGAACTTGGTGATTGTCGACCACATGTATGGCGATCCATTGTGGAATGGCACCACTAGCATCTCGCGCTAATACACCTATAATACTTAAGCCGCCTGTGCCATCCAGACCACCGAGTAAATGGATGACAGTGCTAGCGGGCGAGGCGTTGTGCATAAAACACTGCGGGGCACCAAGCGTGTGCAGATAACACAAGGCACAGAAAGGGCACTGTAAAGCCGCAAATTCACTAAGATGTATATAGTGTTGTCCATTATCAATTCGAGCAAGTATCGGGTAGGTCGCAAATGCATGATAAGAAACTTGCACCACATCAGCAAATATCTTTGGCATGTTGGCATGAATGAGAAAGTCTTTACTTTGTCGATAGTCAAATGCGACCGTTCCAAAGCGAAACAGTTGATCAGGCTCATGAGAAAGCAACAAGAATAGCAGGCAAGGTCGTTGTACCCCAACGCAGATAAGGGGAGGTTGCATAATTTTTGGTGCCCAAATAATGAAACCGTAGGGAAATTGGTGCTTTACACTGAGCGTTGCAATCTGGAAAACAACAAAGTTGTTTGATAGCAGTAAGTTGTTCAGCACCAGTATATTCTTTCAACAGTTCAATATGCTTTGCTTTGATCTCTTGAGCTTCAGAATGAAATCCAAGACCATTTTTAACAGCCAAGTACAGCATGTGCGCTGATAGGGTAACATTTTCATATGTGTTTGAGGACTCTAGTACCCAATCAATCCGAGTTTGGGTCATAATGTTGCTCAACCCTTTGTCGCCAAAGGGGGGTTTACCCTCACTGTGGGTTCCATGACACTTTGGAGGCTTGGATCCTTGTAAAAAGGCGAAGACTGTAGGCTGGTGCACTACTGGGGGGCAAGCTGATTCGACGCTGTCATTAAGCGAGTAGTGCCGCCATTTCGCTTCAAAATCCACTTTGTCATCTCTGAGTTGAACTCCACGAGCGGCTGCTTGGTCCAAGACCAGCTTCAGCAAGTCTTGGTATTTAGAATAAACTTCTTGGATACTCGGTAGGTCTTTGTGGTACGGCTGCGCATCATTGTTTCCCTCCACCCACTGTTGTAATTGAACATCGGTACCGAGGGCCGCACTGATGAGAGATGGATGAAAACTGTTTCCACAAAAGTCTCGAATCACTTTATCGGTGAGAAGGGAAGGCCCATGTCTTTCTGTCGTCAAGATATTCTCAAGTCCTGCTAATTTGCGTACTTCCTGGACCGTCAGAATTCTCATTGGCAGTACAATATTTGGGTTATGAAAGATAGGCACTAGTTGTTCGATGAGTTCATCTTTTTTGGATGTGGTCGCTCTGTCTGTTTGAAGAGTGATAAGGAAACTTTTCCATATAGGGAGAAAGTGAGCAGGGATGAAACTCGCCCATGGCAGGTTTGGGACTCTGACTCCCTCAGCCATTTGGGTTAACAACATGAAAGATTTCCTCCCACCAAAAAAGGAATAATCCCATAGAAGTGCACTGTGCTGGTAGCCTGTCCAGGAGAGCTTCAAGATTCCACTGTTTGACAGCCCTCTTGTTCGGAGTAGCGGAGCCAATGGTAAGTTTTCACCATTCAAAGTCACTAATGGGCCCCATTCGTCCAGAAATGTGAGTGGAACACTAGCAAGTTCCTCTGTGTCCATGTGACTCCGTAGAAATACCCTTTTTCGCTGAATGCCATAGTAGGGACTAGTGTCCCAAACCCACCGGTTGGTTGGTTGCTTACTAGGAAGTCCAAGACAGTATAGAAACATTTGGAAGTGTTCAGACTGCTCAAGGCGCTGCATACCTTTAGGTTTGCGGTCAGTTTGTACAATTTGCATGCTTCCAGCATTCTCTGTCAAGTATCGGATCGATTCAGTTCCAAAGAGCTTCTGAAGATGCAGAATAACAAGGTAAACTATAAAGAAGAGCATACTTCGCAGACCTGTTAGCCCAAGCAATCCGTTTAGATAGCCTGCATAAGTAAGATCTTGACAGGGAGATCCTGCAACAACAATCCACTTGATTGTAGGGTGCATTGCCTTGGCTTGACGAAGGATCAGGGAGTCACGGGCAACTAAATCCCAGACATCTTTGACGTAGATGGTAGCAACCCCTTCAATCGTATATCCCCACTGTTGGTCTTCACGCAGCCCTATTTCAGCAGCAACAAGCCGACGTAAGACAGGATCAATTTCTGCTGCGA
>CAMXCT020004126.1:30000-45239 GCA_947184155.2 Cladocopium goreaui | reverse complement strand
GTAGTTAGTAGTAGTATTTAGTAGTAGTTAGTAGTAGTTAGTAGTATTTAGTAGTAGTTAGTAGTAGTTAGTAGTAGTTAGTAGTAGTTAGTAGTAGTTAGTAGTAGTTAGTAGTAGTTAGTGGTAGTTAGTGGTAGTTAGTGGTAGTTAGTGGTAGTTAGTAGTAGTTAGTAGTAGTTAGTAGTAGTTAGTAGTAGTTAGTAGTAGTTAGTAGTAGTAAGTAGTAGTAAGTAGTAGTAAGTAGTAGTAAGTAGTAGTAAGTAGTAGTAAGTAGTAGTAAGTAGTAGTAAGTAGTAGTAAGTAGTAGTAAGTAGTAGTAAGTAGTAGTAAGTATTAGTAAGTAGTAGTAAGTAGTAGTAAGTATTAGTAAGTAGTAGTAAGTAGTAGTAAGTAGTAGTAAGTAGTAGTAAGTAGTAGTAAGTAGTAGTAAGTAGTAGTAAGTAGTAGTAAGTAGTAGTATCATGGATTGTTCAAGGGGCCCCCCTCCCAGGATCCCCCCCCCCCCTCCATCAAAATCGCCAAGAGCCACAGATTCAAGGAAATTGATGCTTGGAGTGAATGTTGCTCGTTGTTGCTGATAAGGCTCAAATTGAGCAAAACACTGAAGATGAATCAAAAAATAGAAAATAGAGCCAGAAAATCAAGTGCCGTTCCACTGTTAAGGATTTAGGGTTCGACAGAACAAATGTTTCTCCCGAATTTGTTTCACAGAAATTTGCACAGTGGCATTTTGCCAAACATTGCCATGGACTTGGATGTTACATCCACAGCTCTGGAACGTGCTGGTGTCACCAAATGCTGCTAATCTGGTTTCAACCTGTTTTAATTTAAACCACTTCATTATATCAAGAATCTAAAACTATTTCTGATTCGGGTTTTTAACTTTGAATCCCAACGATGACCCAACAATGTTCGCAAGTTTTATGATCCAGGTTATTTGGAATTGAATTTCTATGAGTACACCGTAGTCATTGGAGTCTTCATTCTGGCAGGGGCTTTCCAGTGCCACCTGTCAACTACAGATTTCATGCAATGCATTTTTCGAACCAAGAAGGCAAAGAAACGTTCTGGGTACGCAAAGGACGCTGGGTGAAGCAGCAGTTGTTTTAGATTATTTTAGATTGACCCCCGAAAGAAAGATATGACTGATATTCTGTATTTTTCCAACCATGCGCAAATAACTAACTAACGAGGATAGAGAACCCGAAGCACGAGATATGCATGAAAGATTGTGGCCTGACATGGACATCCCCAACACAATCGTGCAGAATAAGCGGGCAAGTATTTGGCTTCTTGATGAGACTTCAATGACTGGTGATGAGCTATGGGGAGACCAAACCTCTAGACCTCTTTCAGTGTGCATGTCATACCTTCTGTGTGCAATCCGATGCAAAGATAGACGACCTGCAGACCGCCACCATCCGATGACGGCGTTCAAAGCGCTAATTGTCCGGCTGTGCTCAACGGTGGGGAGGATGGAACTTAGTTTACTGGGATTGGGATGCGGATATACAAAAACCTTTCTAGTGGAAACAGATGGGAAGATTTCAGGAGGGGCAGAGAGTGTGATGTCCATCGACCTGGGAAATCATCTCGAACACTATTGGAACGCTAGACGAAATTCAGTGGCATTCCCGTACTTGACTAGCACATTCGACGACCTGACAATCTGGGAACTGGTTCTCTTCATGTTGGACAGACTAGTACTGGGTGATTTTCCAGACTTTGAGCCTGCGATGGTTCAGTTTGGCTTTCGACTTTTTTCCATTTTGTCACACCACCTGGAATCAAACCTACAGAAGATGTGTAATACCCATGGCCAGTCAGAGACCCTGCGACGAATGCGGGTGGAATTTCATAGAAGCAAGAAGTCTGAGAAAAGAGCTTCTTTTGCATCCCAACTCAAAGTTGGTATGGCCCTTTGGGATCGTGTTCGCTGGACTGACCAACCTGTGCCTCATTTGTTACACCTTACATCAAACGGTTTTGTTATGTTTTTTAAGTTGTTTATTCCAACTTACTGTTAGGTTCTCATTGGAAATTTCAACTGTTTTCCTGTTTGCCACATAGCTTGACATGAGGAACCTGAAGAGCCTGACCTGGAACACCCTAGCCACAAAGAATTCACTTTGACGCGTCTCTTGAAAAATCATGGGCTGAACGCTGACCACCTATACATGTTCGAAAGACGCTGCTGTGTACCTTGACAAACACTGGCCCCATCCCTTCCCGCATCATTTCCATTTTTCCCGGGATAGTTCAACTCACTCGCTTTCGCTTCTCACTTCTGTATCCTGCGTGTTGGCCAAGGCAGTCTACTGGATGCGGGCATTGGCAGAACTACAGGCCCAAGATGTCTTCTACGCCGGGGGCCCTGGATTGAATGTTTACGGGTTGTGTCTGAAATTGTTAAAATTTTATTATGGATAAATTGTGACTATTCAAAACCTGTAAGACTAATATAAAAACTATTCATTCATAAATATCACTGGGATGCACTGGTCTTCGTGTAATTCAATTAGCAACCCGGCCCTTCAGGTCTACTTCGACGGGTCTTCACTGGCAAAAACGCCGGCGGAGTTGTTCTGGATATTTTCCCCAGTGCTCAATGCTGGGGCTTATGGCCCACCGGTGGTTTGGAGCCTCAGGTTTGTTTGGGTTGGCAGGGTCAATTAATTAGCTGTGGCATTTTGAAGTTTTTTCTCATCTCAATTTTGATTCAAACAGATCTCAACTGCGGAGATTGAAAACTTGAACAGTCAATAAATCAAACGCTTCCGTTTTCCGAGAAGAGGTAGGCTCAAATCTGGCTGGTTAGACAGTCTGACCAGACCAGAATGGACGAAGATTTGAATTTAGACAGTTTCACCCTCAAGACCAAAACCGGTCCTTGTTCCTCGGCATCATCAGCAGATGATACGCCCATGCCTTGTTCCACTGCCAGCACATGCAGCTCCACACCAATAGAGCAGAAATCCAAACAAACTACATTTTCCTTTTTTAGACTTACCCGGTATTAGCACGATAATCAAGTGTCGATTGTTGTAGAACAAGGTCAATAGAAACCGATTAATTAACTCGATCTATTACTGAAATCGGCACATTAAGAATCATCTGACTGATCTGTTTGCAGGATTTGCCCCGGGATTCAACACGATTGGCAAAGGCTGCGCGGTCTATTCAGATTGCCTGGTATGTGCTTTCAGAGGCAAAATCCAAAGAGGAACTTCAGGACTGACTTCTATTATTTAGATTTATTTATAGTTGTTATTTTGTGTTGGAAACTTTGTGAGGATAGCCAAACCCCCAAAAAAAAGAAACAAAGTCCTTGATTCAAAACCTGTTACATCGGTCAGAGGAGTCAATGTTGGCTTCGCCTCTCAATATCTCGAGTTCCTGTTCGGGATGTTACACATCCGATATGACAATGGCTGTCATTGAAAAGAGCGTGAATGATACGAAAGTGTTGGACTGGCCAGTGATATTCAGGTCTGTCAGCTGCCATGACCCTCAACAAAAAATATTAAATTGACCTAGGCAAGTTGAAAGTCTTCACAGGCTGCCATTGGAAAGTTGTTCAACCGCATTTTGGGATTATAAAAAGTCTTTAACTCACCTACGAAGACTTTCAAACGCTTTTGACCTTAGACCTTCGTTGGTAAATGAAAGTGTTCGAACCAGTTTTGGATTTCAAACATGTCAGAAGGATAGAAGGGTTGATTGGGAGTATTTATGTGTTGTGTATCCCTGAGATATTTTCACATGATGTTGCCGCGGCTATGTTTCTAAGGAATGGAGCAAACGTTGTCATCAGCTAATCATTGACCACCACCAGTGGTGCTGCCGGGTTTTGAACACCCAGACCAAGCTTCCCTGCATTTTCGGAGACGTTGAAGGATGCATTCCTCCTGGGACGTACAATGCCACTGACCCATTCAAGCTGAAGTTTCACAAGATTGCCAATTCTGACTTTGTGTCCCACCAGTGGTGTTATGCACATCACCAAATGTGCCCACTTTTCAAGACCCAGCTGGACTTTGAGACTGCAGGCCTCCCATGCACAGACTCCAGCCGTGCCGGCAATCGGCAATTCGAGAACGGGCCAACTGCGGGTGTTTTTGTTTGTCATGGGAAACGACACATTGAGCTGGCCACACCATTGATTCTCTTGGAGAACGTGCAGGAATGAATGGGTTTAAAAACCGTTTCTTTTTGTCAATTTTGACAGGTTTATCAGATTGTATTCAACAACGACATATATATATATAATTACTGTTTTGAAACGGGTTTAAGTCAATTGATTCGTTTTTGGAGGAGCTGAAGCTGGAACTGATCAAGCTGATATATGGGTATCACTACAACATTTACCCCATCTATGTCTCCACTGATGATGTCGGCCACAGTGGGTGTACCCGCAACCGGGTTTATATCATCTTGGCACACAAGAAGCGGGTCCGCATGCTACAGAACCCCTACCGCATGTACAAAAAGATTCGGAAGACGATCAAAAAGCACATCTTCACGCGACCATCTGATTATCTCATTTCCCCCCAACATGAGATTCTGTTGGACGCGGCCGAGATAGCCCGGATGAGGAAGTACGAATTGGCAACTCCTTTGAAATGTATTTTATGTCTCGTTTTTTTTTACTTCTTATATCTATAATTATAATAACAACCACCAAAATAAAATATTAGTATCACACAGAAAGTGTAGCTAAAGTTAAGGTTCGGTCCTCCCATCATGACCCCAGACTGACCCGTCCTTCAGCGGCGCACACCTGAGGTACGAGGGCAAAGCGGCACCGTGAATCACCATGCACTCCTGCACCCGCGTGAGCAGAAAGCAGTTGAAGCATATCTCATCAAGTACAGAAAAAAATTCAACCGATCACCAGAGTCTGATCGTGACTTATTTTGCTACCTTGGGGACAACCCTGAAAACCGGGTGACTTGGTCAGCTATTTCAAAAAAGCTACCAACTTTCCGCGTTGGGCGTGGCCTTCACTGGAATCCCAAGGCCAAACGGTGGCTCACTGCTAGAGAGAAGTTAGCGTCCTTAGGATTTCCTTGTGACTTGGCATCCTCTGATGCAATGGGGGTGCCTGAGATTCCTATTAAATGTAACAAAAGGGCATCAGCCGTCGCAGGTAATGCGATGCATTTTGGATCCGTGGCAATAGCACAGTTGCTAGCCCTATGCTGCTTCGCTAAAGTAGAAGATTAGCTTGAGTTTTTCAAATTGGTCTGTTGGCATGGACTGCATTGAACCAGTTATTTTTCCAATTTGGCAATAATATAATATGAATCTACATTTATCATCAGTAGAAAAGTTGTGTTGAAATTGGGATGCGGTCAGGCAGCCAAGACCCATGCACGCTGCACAGTCAGTCAGCACAGGCACAGCGTTGATTCTTTCAACGAAGATTTCTACCACTGGTTTCCACTGAGGAAAAATTGAACCCTGAATAAGTTCACTTGCGATGATGATTCAGTTTTGTAGGGTTACAGCTAAGTTGGTTGAACTCCTGAACAGACATTGACATTCAATCAAATTTATTGGCCACTGGACTGGTGATTTATCAACAGAAACCATTGTCAATGTTATTTATTGAAGCAATCTCTGGTTCAGTTCATTGACTAGGTCCAACTAGGAAATTGGATTGATCTGAGACTGAGTTTGCCATGGGCGGCCGAACCCGACACCGTTCTCAGAAACCTCCAAGTTCATCAGAGTCTTCGGGTGATGATGGTGGTGACGAACCCCAGGGAAAGAAGCATTTCAAACCATCCCGTCGAATGAATTCGCCAGAGCAGAATGTACCTCCAATTGTGTGACCCGATTCAATTCAACTATTTCCATGTTTTCTGCAAAGGTTCTGTATTTGTTTGGGGTCTGACGTGTTTAATTAATCTAAATTAATTGTTGGTTTTTCCTGGCCCGCCACACCCAAATAATTCAATGATGAGGTGGGATGGTCAGTATGTTGTGGGTATGGATGATGGTGAGAAGCCTTCGAAGTCGACGAAGAGTTCTAAGGCTGCCAAAGCCAAGGCCGTCCCCAAATCGGAGTCACGAAGCCGTCGCACCAAGACTGAGCGTTTCACTGCGTCTTGTGTCAGTGAAGTATCCGTTACTTGGCTGGTTCGTCATCAAGAAAAACGCTTAGTTCAGCGATTCACTCATGGTTTCCTATTATTTTTCTATGTTTAAAGAAATGTTTTAAATCCATCACCCCATTATCTTTAAGACCAGTTAATTCAATAACCGAGTTTTGTTTATTTTATTGGGCATTAAACAAAATTTCCTTTGAAAGGGGTCCTCAAGGTGAAAGGGGGTCCTGGCCTAGAAGCCTCCAAGATTAATTTCGACCGAGTTTTTGCCTTTGTATGAAAAACTCGGTCGAAATTAATCTTGGGGGCTTCGCGCGCATAAGGAACATTCTTGGCCAGGGCCTCTTTCACCTTGGGGGCCCCTTTCAAAGGAAAATCTTGCTATTATTGGGCTGCTACAAATGTCGAATGCCACTGCCATTCCTTAGGTCAACCATCTTTCAGACTGGCTAACCGCAGCTGATAGCACGTACTTGGGCCCTGCTGTCGTCAAAGCGGAGGGAGTGAGCAAGGAGTTGATTTGCTCCGCACTGGCCTTCAACCTTGGTTTGAAACCTGGGAATACCCATTATGAGACACTTAGACACGCCTTAACTTACAAGACTTTGCCTTGTCTGCGTTTTTCCCTGCAATTCCAAGTTAATTTCTGTTTGACATGCGTGTGCGCTGGATTTGTTTCCAGGTACTCATGTTTTTTATTTACCAAGCGGGGCCTAACACCTCAAGGAGGGATCCGGATGAAGCGAAGCGCTCTGCAGCAGGCGAGTACCGTCGCAGAGGCAAGCCAGCAGAGTGGACCAAGTGGGACTTGGAAACTCAGCACAAATACATGGCATGGCAGAACGCGACCAAGAAGAGTTTCGGCTAGAAGTTAAATTTGTTTTCATAGCTGATTTTCCTACTTTCCCGCAGTACCCAAAAAATGGGAGAGGGCCTATTGAAAAAGCTTCTCTCACGGTCATTCCTGACGTTGCCCAGGGGTACGAGCGCGAAAGACGTTGGTGGCTACTCGAGGTATCTTCCAAAGGCCAATGGTGAGGAACCTGCTGATCTTCCCCAAGAAGTTGTCGATTGGATGAACCGCAGTTACCGCAAGACTTCTCGTGGTGATTCCTGTGGTGATGAATCTGGCGACTCTTCCAAAAAGCGCAAGAAGAACAAGTCGGAGGATCGCAAGGGCAAGTCCAAGAAGAGGGCTTCAAGTTCATCGCCCGCACGAGCAGCCAGCAGCAAGCATCGCAAGTCGGGCTCTATTGTTGCTGCCCACATCCCCAAGTCAAAGGTCAAGGAGGCTAAGAAGGACAGTTCGACATCCCAGGATTCGGAAGATGATGGCCCTGGCAATGACAATGAGTTTCCGGAGGGTGGCTACAAGCTTGAATCCATGGTCAGCAAGAAGGGTGATGCAGTCCCCTGCCTGTACCACCCCCACATCAAGACAATGATTGAATTGGACGCGGGAATCCAATGGAAAGTGAAGGAGGACAGCGAAGGCGTCAGCTATATTTGGGATGTGCTCAACAAGAGCAAGACTCGCACCACATGCTCAGATCTCGCTTCCAAAGTCTTGAATCCAGAGGTGGTGACTCGCCAAAAAGGACAGGATGATATGGGGTCATTGTCATATGTGATTGATGTTGCGTTTCACATTTTCAGCATGTTGTCATATGTCTTATGTTGTTCAGGTTTCATTGCGAAAGACAATGTTCAAGTTTCAATTCACAAGGGCCATTATGTGTTTCACTGTTCAATTTTTCAATTTGAAACGGGACCCTATCACATTGAAGGACCTGGGCCTACCAAGGTCAAGAAGAAGTCGCCGCAGGACTTCCAACGGTCAAAACACATCAACACACAAATCAACCAGTCAGTTCAAATTCAATTGCTTTAATTTTTTCTTTCTAATAATTTCTTGCCATCTGAGTTTTTGACAGCAGTCATGTATGACTGGGTTCAAATTCAAGTTCACAGCTATATTCATCACAATCACATTCCAATTTTTTTACTAATCTAATATGTATCCAATGTATCCCTTTTCTCCTTGCCCCAGGACCAGGAAGAACCCGAAGATGAGATTGATGACGAGCTGGACGGGTGGGGTGATTCCGAAGATGATGATGGCTTGGATTCCTCAAAGGCCGCTCCCTTCATTTACATTGCACAAGATTCTTCCCAAGTTCTCATCGTGCCCGCGGCTTTGAAGGAGGTGAAGTTGCCAGGCAGTGGTAAGAAGGGTGGGTGTGATGATTGGCAGGTTCGTGCTCTGAAGGAGAAGGCAGCAGATGGTTCTCTGAAGTACGTGATCGAGTCCAAAGGGGGGCATGCAGCGTCTCGCCACTTAGATTCAATTCTGAGCACCACCAAGTTCCCACAACCCCTTTCAGAGGAATCGAAGTCTGAGATGACAAGGCCAGGGACAAAAACAAATCAGTTTGTCTTATGATGTATGGTTTTGTTAGTGTCACAGATTTCCAAAGTCTGATTTTCAAATGATGATGGACATTTTGACACACTAACTTGCTTTTTCATATTGTAATGGTCCATGGTTCCCACTTTTCCCAACCTGGAAGGAATGGAATCAACATAGTTCTTCCTAGTGACGCCGTCGAGGCGGCGCGAGTCTTGACACCAGCCGTCCCTCCACCGGAAGCTCCTTGTGTGCCAAGCGATGACAATGATAAGGCACCCGATGCATCTTCGGCCAAACCTGCAGAGGAAATCAAGGACCCTTGATTGATCCAGCAAAAATGATCTCAGTTCCTAACTTGTGTTCACATGTTGGTTGATGTCGTATGGTATTTTATCTGCTGTTAAGTTTGCATATACAGACCACTATAACATAGTACCACGTGTGTGTGTATATATATATGTGTGTGTGTTTGATGACATATAACGGTTGGTGATGTAATCTTATTAGATGCTAATAAGCTTTAATAGGCTCTATTAAGCTCAATATAATATGGTGCACATAGCATGGGGCAACAATACTCCAATTTAGCACAGAATGATGGGGATTGTTTATTAAATGCGATAAGTTTAAATGATACTGAAGCCGCACATGACTGACTGTCTATCTAACGCTCGCGCTGTCTACTACGGGTGAACGCGCACATGCGCGCAGCCGCGATGTCTGGGGATGTTTGGGCACTTTCCGAACACCGCTACTTTGCAAGGAGATAGAGGGAACAACCCCCCTGGGCCCCCCCCCCTTGCCAAAACGTACACGCGCGCAATTTGGTGATGTCTGGGCACCTCCCAAAAACCGCTACTTTGCAAGGAATTTGGGGGGTCAACCCCCCTGGACCCCCCTCCCCGGCAACACGTGCGCGCGCGTAATTTGGTGATGTCTGGGCACCTTCCAAAAACCGCTACTTTGCAAGGAATTTGAGGGGTCAACCCTCTGGACTCCCCCCCCCACCCCGGCAATACTGCGCGCGCGCAATTTGGTGATGTCTGGGCACCTCCCAAAAACCGCTACTTTTGCAAGGAATTTGGGGGGTCAACCCCCTGGACCCCCCCTGCAACACGTGCGCACGCGCGCAATTTGGTGATGTCTGGGCACCTCTCAAAAACCGCTACTTTGCAAGGAATTTGAGGGGTCAACCCTCCTGGACCCCCCCCCGGCAATACGTGTGCGCGCGCAATTTGGTGATGTCTGGGCACTTCCCAAAAATTGCTACTTTGCAAGGAATTTGAGGGGTCAACCCTCCTGGACCCCCCCCCGGCAACACGTGCGCGCGCGCGCGCAATTTGGTGGTATCTGGGCACTTCCCAAAAACCGCTTCTTTGCAAGGAATTTGGGGGGTCAACCCCCCTGGACCCCCCCCCGGCAACACGTGCGCACGCGCGCAATTTGGTGATGTCTGGGCACCTCTCAAAAACCGCTTCTTTGCAAGGAATTTGGGGGGTCAACCCCCCTGGACCCCCCCCGGCAATACGCGCGCGCGTGCAATTCGGTGATGTCTGGGCACCTCCCAAAAAACAATCGCTATGCCAAAACGTGCACATGCATGCAGTCATGCTGTCTGACTGGGATGTTTGGGGAAATTCTTTTAAACGTTTTTATATTAAATTAGAATCTAATACCAATACAAACCAAAAGCTAAAACTTTTTTTGGTTCTTGCTGTCTATGGGGATGTTTGGGGAACTTCCCAAAAAGGTTGCTTGCCACAAAATTTGGTCATGTTATGTAATAGTATTATTTGGGATTACCCCTTCCAACATGATCAGGGATGAACCTCGCAGACATGATTTCAATGTTGAAATATATAGGGGCAAATGTTCTTGCCAAAGCAAACATCATGAGTGTGCCGAAACCAGGCGAACCATTGTTGGGTTTTTAATATGACGGGAACCGACAACAGTTAATTAAACATTATTATTGAGTTGATTCATGCATCTTCCCCCAAACAAAGTTCCTCATTATTGGAGAGACTGAGATCAATTGAGGGATCAATCGGAATTCGCTGTGGCCAGAGTGAGAGGGGCAGATTTTACGCCAGAGTCTTGGGTACCGTGCAAAGCCCATGGGCCTATCATTTATTGATATTTTTTTATCTCCAAATTAAACAAAAATGATACATTGATTTGAAAGAATCCTATATCGGTAAAATTTGCTGTTTCAATTCAAAGGGCTAGGCTATGGTGCCAAACATTCATTCTGGCGTCAAAGCCCGGAGAACCACACACGGCTTGGCCCAGACCGGATTCAGTGAGCCTTCTTTTTTTTGAGAGCTTGGCTCATTCCGATTGCCAGTCCTGCTGGCAATGACCGGGGTGCGCAGCAGTCATTTTGCAGCAAGGAGGGCGGCTTATATAGTTCATTCATATCGTGTTTAAAGTGCAAACAGTTTTATTAAATAACGTAATCTTATATTATATATATATTATTTATATCATATTTATTAATTAATCATATAATAATCTATCTATCTACAATATCTATCTACGCGTTTGTGAACGCATGGAATGCCGTTTCAAGTGATGTTTCAAGCGAAGTTCCCTGTCAATCCTTGCTGCCCGCCAGAGACAGCTATAGACTTTTGGTCTGACAGCACAAAAAAACATCACATTGCAGGACCGGCAAACCAAAGATTGGTTTCTAGTCAGGGCTGTGGTTTGGCATGTTGTCGTATTAATGGCCCACTATTGTTTTTTCATTCTCTCATGACTCAGCCTAACTGTTCAGTAATAGGATATTTCAATTTGTGAAGCAGAATTGTATTGAATCATTGGTCATTGATATCAAGTAAACAACAACTAAGCTCAGACCTCCCCGAATCTAAGGTCCTGCCACGAATCTTGCTGCAGACACTGGATGGATCCTCTGCGATGAGGCATGACTGGGTCGGTCGTCCGGGTTCAGGCTTTAAAGTAATCAAGACTTGAAATATAAGAGTTCCAGGCAGTGATAAAAATGAGTCAGTTGACAGACATGAAAACATCAGCAAAAGGGTTTGATCCATGATTTCACAACCAAGACCAAGTGCCACAATCAGTTGAGTTCTCCCTCATTCAGTTTTTCTGCTAGAGCCATTTGGTCCAAAAATATAGGTGCTTTCCACTGACTCTTCACCACTAGAATCTTGGAGTCTTAATCGCCAATGACAATGGCCATGAACACCAACTCAGTCAAAGAGGTTCGTTTTGACCCTGTGACGACGGTGTTCCGGATCGAAGAGGACCCAGAGATATGGACAACCTACAGGACATCTGTCGACCCCAACTATGAAAATGATACCGGCAAAGACATGTTCTATCCCCGCAGCTACCGCTCCTTCCTTCTCCATTTTCTTTCGCAGAAGAGGTTGACCATCGTCACACAGGAATGGTTCGACCTGAAAAAGGAGTTCTACTACAACATGGTCATTGATCCTAACCGATTTGTGGGACGTCCCAACCAGAAGAGACGATTTGAACAGGTGTGCCTAGGCTGACATACTAATGGTGGGGTCAGCAAATGATTCAACTTACGTACTAGTGTTTAATTGGGCTATGGGGGATTTATATATGTCATTTCGTAAATTATGACACACAGTTCCACGAGACTGGACAAAAGGAGTCTATTATATAATTAATGGATTATCACCCTTGGGGTTGAATGAAAAATAGTTAAACCAATACTCTATAGTCCATGGTCCGTGAGGATTCACTGTTTAACATATTTTAAAATAACAATCTAAAATCCCAGTTGCCATATATTGCCATTAGCATAATTTGACTAAGGTTTGCGCCCACTGCGTCCGACTACGACGGTGACCATGAGCGTCAGACATATTATCGGGTGTTTGATGCCAAGAAGTTTACTTACCGGCACCTTACCAAGAGGGAAGCGGATGCCCACTGCTTTGAAGTTCACCAACGTCTGAGCCGTGCAGGTATTCAATTCTGAAGTGATTTTGATTTTTTGGGGCTAGGATGGATTTGAATTGGCTAGGCCATTTTGGCCACCACAGCCGACAAAAAAACAAATAAGATGCAACAGGAATTTTGGCTAGCTTTGCGGTTGCTGCTAGCGAAGCACTTGAGTTTAAATGCATCACAATTCAAATGGATTGATGCACACTGCGCAGTAGCAAATTATTGACATGTAGCAATGAGGTCTGAATGTGACCCATTTTCCAACTCACCTTCCGGTGGACTTAGGCACTTGTGATTTCAAGCTTCAATGTGGGGAAAAAATGTTTGAACTAGAGTCTCCAAGCCTTGGCACCCAGCATGGTCAACCAGTCACTTGAACTTAGGCATTGTTTGTCATATTTTTTTTGGCATGTCGAGGGCAGGGCGTCCAAAAACAGAATTGACCCAGTCACTCAACCTGATTTCCCTCCTCCCGTGTCAACATGCCAGGCCTCAAATCAGTCCGAGGGAAAGCAATGCATTCCTTGTGCCTGGAAATGAATTGACAGGGCGTAGGGCCTGTGAATTCAAATTCTCAGTTCATTAGCTAGTGTATGAATGTTGTCATTGGCATGATGTCCACATGATTGACATGTCAGGTTGTTGGAAAACCACTGGTTTCAGAAGAACACGCCAAAAAGATTTGATTTCACTTTAGTAGCTTCAATCACGTTGACAATTGAGGTGATTCTCAAAGCCCTCAACCACATTTTGTGGACAATGACGCGGCGAACCATTCAGCATTGGATCCCTGAGAAGGAAACAATGGAGCTGTTGACTGGCACATTGAAGGTTGATTGCAACATATCCCTTCCTGATTTGTGCACTGTTCCAGTTCTCAAGTTTGTGGCCAGGCTGTATGAATAATGATGAATATAATACAAGTGAGACTGATAGTTGATATAAATATTATATTGGGTTATTTTTCACATATATATATAATATATATATATATGGTTTTGGGATATTTTAAATATAATATACGGGTCTGGCGTCTGCCCTGCCCTGCTTGCCCTTTGGCCTCAGCTCAGGTAATCGATGAGGAGAAATCGCAGACGAAAGGCCTCTTGTACCTGATTCAGATTGTGGGTGCAACTGCGTTCATCGAGCACGACAGTTGCCACACATACTGGAACATTTTTAAGAGATCAACTGCCCGTTCAAAGTTGTCCCTACCAGTCTTGAAAGCGACGATTGCATGCAACTCGACCATTAAAATGTGGTGTTTCATAGTAGACCGTTTTTAAACTCAACTGTTGTCAAATCACCCTTAGATTAGAATCAAATCGACCTCACCCATGCCATTCATTGGCTGATCCAAGGCAACTTCAATCATGGAAGTTGGCAAAGTGGGGATAAGAAACTCTCCAAAGCAGAGGCGCTTAGGGAGTACCTCCAAACCAAGGACATGGGCTACTTTGAATCGCTTTCTGAGTCCATTAGTTTTGACCGGCAGCTCAACAACATGATTGGGGGCACTGACCGAATTGCCGCGTACATGTCTGATTTCCTGGCCAGCAAAAGCATCAGAAACAGAACTGAATTTGATCTTCAACCGCGCTAATGTTACTGACAAATTTTGCAAGTCACCATTCAAATTGGGTTATCATGTCAATGTTTTTTTTACCTGGACTTTACAAATGGAAGGTCTCAGAACAACTCCTAAAAATTTCCAAAAATAGTATCGATGTTTAACACTGACAGTGTCGGATCGCCACCAGGTCAAAAACAAACGATGGTTTTCAATTCTGCGGGCGATGCGCCAGCTATCATTCGACTGGACAGTGCAGAGGGAGGGCATTCGGGCACTCCTCCTCTTCTGGCATGGGCAGGTTTCTCATCAGCAGCCATCCGCCCGCGCGTTCTGTCCCAAAATCATTTTAAATTGTCCTGCCTGACATTGGACCAAAAATAAGATACACCACCCAAACTATGACATTACTTTATAACATTAATTGATCAACAAGATGTTACAATATATGCTGCAATATATCATGTTTACTCAGATTATACCCTGAAGTTTTCCATATATTATTTGTATACACCAAGAAAAATAACCATATAAATATGACTGCTCGCTCTTGGCCGTCAGGAAAATGAACAAGCTGATCCTGAAATTGGCCACGGCGTCTCAGAGGAGGCTGAGCTGAATGCGGGCGAGGAGGACCCGGGCGAGGAGGAGGATCCGGGCAACGAGGGTGAACCAACTACCAAAAAGGAGCTCTATGCTTATTACGCTGGGAAAGGTCCTGCAGCAATGGTTTATGATTTCTTGTCGGATTCTTTTTTGAAGGCCCAGATCATCATCGTATACTCAGTTGCGGCACCACTGGAAAATCTGTATGCGCAAACATTGCAACAGATGAAATCCAGGGATGGCCAAATGCGTTTTGCTGCCCAGAGAGCTTGGACAATGCACACTAGCGTGGCTCTGCAATGCATGACTCAATTCTGCAACGACAGCCTTCTCATGCGATTGGGTTTTTCTCCGCCTTTGGTGGCTGACTTCGTTCCTCCCCGTGAACTCCCTGAGCATCCTGAAGGATCTCCCTCACATGTCGAGCGCATGTTGCTGAAGACAATCTTTGACTTTGGTATGGTGCTTGGGATGGAACTTTTGTGGTCACATGCTCATTTCCATTGGACTTTTCCGCATGTGCTTGCGACCTGCCTCCTGCCAAAGAGAGAGGATCGAACTGCTGCTCTGTCACACGTGAAAATGATCG
>CAMXCT020004126.1:0-25000 GCA_947184155.2 Cladocopium goreaui | reverse complement strand
AGTAGTAGTAGTAGTAGTAGTAGGAGTAGTAGTAGTAGGAGTTGTAGTAGTAGTAGTAGTAGTAGTAGTAGTGGTAGTAGTAGTGGTAGTAGTAGTGGTAGTAGTGGTGGTAGTAGGTGGTAGTAGGTGGTAGTAGGTGGTAGTAGGTGGTAGTAGGTGGTAGTAGGTGGTAGTAGGTGGTAGTAGGTGGTAGTAGGTGGTAGTAGGTGGTAGTAGGTAGTAGTAGGTGGTAGTAGGTAGTAGTAGGTGGTAGTAGGTGGTAGTAGGTGGTAGTAGGTGGTAGTAGGTGGTAGCAGGTGGTAGCAGGTGTTAGTAGGTGGTAGTAGGTGGTAGTAGGTGGTAGTTGGTGATAGTTCGTAGTAGGTAGTTGGTAGTAGATAGTTTGTAGTAGGTAGTTGGTAGGTAGTAGATAGTTTGTAGTAGGTAGTGTGTAGTAGGTCGTTGTCGTCGTGGTCGTGGTCGTGGTGGTGGTGGTCGTGGTCGTGGTCGTGGTCGTCGTCGTAAAAATAGTAGTAGTAGGCAGCAGCAGTAGGAGTAGTACCGGTGGTGGTGGTGGTAGTAGTAGTAGTAGTAATAGAAGAAAAAAAAAGTATTAATAGTAGTCGTAGTAGTGGTAGTAGTAGCAGCAGGAGTAGTAGTAGTAGTAGTAGTAGTAGCAGTAGCAGTAGCAGTAGCAGTAGTAGAAGAGAAAAATAAATAGTAGTAATAGTACTCGTAGTAGTGGTAGTAGTAGCAGCAGGAGTAGTAGTAGTAGTAGTATCATAGTACAGTATAGTACAGTAAAGTATAGTATAGTGTTAGGAGGGGTGATGCAGAGGAAGCAAAATCGCACAGGAAGAGAACAAAGGAACAACTACAAGCCAAGAACAGAAACAGGAACACCTTCCAACCATTTCCAATCAGACACGCCGGCAGCTGGCAGATTAATTTTTGTTCATGTGACCTCGATCAACCCCTCATTGCCCTTCCCGTTCACCCAGCCTTACATTCGCTCAACATCAGTCGGCCTCGCTTGCCGACTTCGCCTCTCGACCTCACCTCTCGACAAGCGCCCTCCGCCTCACATCCTTTCAATTCATATTCGTTCAACCTTGCATGTTCCCTTTTCTACACGTCATATGCACTCCGCCTCACATCTTGTAAACCCTCGCATCTTTCAAGTTCGAATCTTTTCAATTTCACATGCGGTCAACTTCGTATTTACTCGCCCTGACATTCACCAACATCACATCCTCCCAACCTGGCATGGACTACCAAACCTTGCGCGATGATGTGCAATGGTTTTTCAACTTTGTGAGACAATGTGCAATGTCTCCTGCATCAAATTGACATCTCAGAGGAAAACTGTGCGAAATGTTGCGTTTTTCGCGTAATCGCGCGTTGATGTCTGGTGAAAGCTAGGGTCGGCTGCAGCAACTTGCGGACATCCTCGGTTTAGCGCTGGAACCGTCTCCATGCAAGTGCAGGGGAAGTGCTGCGCAGAGGTGACTTTTTATGTGCGTTTGGTACTGTATTCCTGTGCTAGCAATGCGCTTTGCATGTCTACAGTTGCTTGTGCATTGGAACTGTTTCCGCGAGGTGATTTTACAATACCCTTGAGTATTTATGTTTTTGTGCTCAGCAACTCCTGGTAACTGCGCAGTCGAACTGGGATGTTCAACAGATTGCAGTTCGCGCCTGCTTTCTGATGTTTATTTACAATCTGTTGGTTGCTTACTGCCAGTTCAAAGAATTGTTGTGTCAAAGCGGCTTTTGACATGTGTGTCTGATTTTGAGAGATGCCTGGGCGTTGTCGCTTTTAGAGAGAGAGAGAGGGAGAGGCGACGGGATAAAGAGGTGTTGTAAGGAGAGGAGAAAGAGATTCGAAGAGAAAGAAATGCCAATAAGAAGAGATGTCAAGAGATCAAAAGTTCAATGAAAACATGTCAAGATGGAATGCCAGGAAAAAGAGGCGACGGTAGACAAGTCAAAAAGGAGAGATGTCAAGAGAAATAGGTGACAAAGTCAAGAGAAAGCGAAGCCAAAAAAACGCGATTTCAAATTACACAGAGCTGGTGCCTGCAAGTGATAGGACCAAAATGGACCAAAGATCCGATGACGCAGCAACGATGTCTTGAAGGGTTTCTGACTGAACAAGTCCACGCCATGTGTTATATGTGTTTGCTTTGGACCATGAACCCAACCCGGCTAATTCTAGGCTTAAAGGCGCAGTTTTTCTGGCATTCGTGTATGAACGCGCGCTCTTATCACCGCCTGCCTTGTGCGGGTTATCCTTGTGGAAAGCACAGCTCGTTCCTTAACCATTCTTGGTACATGGCAAATCCACCATGCTTTGAATGAGGATACATCACACCTGAGATCACGGGCAAGCTGTTCAGAGCTCAGCATGCACTTTGTCAAGGGTTATAAAGGCATGGAATCGTGACGGCAAGTTGAGCAAGTTATATAATGTTATATAATAAACCATACATTCATCTTTTTCCAATATGTTTTGTTGGGCATTCTGCGCCCTCACGTGTTGAGGCCTGGTTTCTTGTCTCCATCTGCCGGCCTGAAGTTCGCCGACATCCCCAATGGACTTGCAGCAGTTTCCAAGGTTCCAGTGGCCGGATGGGCCCAGATCGCTGCGTACTTCGGCTTTGTCGAGTTCAGCGGTGGCTTCGATGACTACAAGACCGGCACCCCTGGTGACTACGGCTTCAAGGTGTTGACTTCTTCTGATCCTGAAGAGAAGACCAAGAAGTTGTCAGCAGAGCTTGCCAACGGAAGATTGGCCATGATGGCTATCATCGGCATGTTCTTCCAGGCACGAAACGAGTGGGAGACATTGAATGCTTTGAGTAATTCTTTGAAAGTGTGTTGAACAGAGACATCACGTTGAAAAATTGTGTCCACAAGACATCCTTGTGATAGGGCGGAGCTTTCGTAGAGTCTACAACATCTACAACAAGTGTCGAGATAATATCACTCTGTGTCTTCCTACTGTTTGCTTTCAGCAATCAATATTCTGCCTAGTCGTGCGTTGCGTATACATATTGTACCCCTTCCAAGACCTTGCAGAACTGATCATGTCCATGTTTTGTTTGTCCAGCCCAATACACATTCAGCAGGATGGATTGACCGGTTCGGCCTGGGCCGACTGGGCCAATTACACTGCTTCTCCATTGCGCTGAGTGATGTGCAGAGGGCAGAGGCAGGGTGTTACCGACCTAGACCGTTTATAACAGTAATATATAACAGTATTTATTATATAACAATATAACACAATAATTAACACTTGTTTACGCTGCAAGAAATTGTTTTACTGTACGTACAAGGTCATACAAGTACTTGCGACAAATTACAAATTGTCTGAATCCACAATTTTATAAACGTGTGCTGTAGTGGTCGGTCACCATGAACCCAGCCTCTGAGGCCTTGTTCTTCCCATGGTGAAAGATGCATTTGCTTCCGGACCCATGTTGACAGGTGCCAGGCTGCCAGGTCCAACGAAGATCAGCCAGCCCAACCATTGACCAGCAAAAAACGCTCCAAAAAAGATGAGGTTGAAATAGGTTGAATGTGTGTTGAATGTGGCTGACCTTGAGGGTATAGACATATCCACAAAGCCACAAATCCACGGTCCCTTGTCCGACGAGCAGACAGTGGCAGTGGGTTGTATCAGATTCAGTGGTTTCGGTGACGTAGATTGGGGATGCAATACGTGCAGTAAGCACAGGGATGTATCCAACTTTGATCAGCAATGAAACAAAGAGCAATTTAATTCTGTTGAAGCATGATGCTAGCGGCTAACAAAGAGTGGCACAGATATATCATGATATATCCAATACCACTGGCTGTACTACGTGAATGTAGAAAAACCTGATGGCAAATGCGCGGACATCCTGAAGCTCAGAGCGCCAAACTGATGTTTACCTTCTCAAGAGGATCGCTATGTTAACCATCTCCAGTTTGAATGGTACGCTCTTTATCGCGTATCTTATGGCTCTCAGAGGAGTAGTTAGTGTAGCGCTCAGTCCACAGGGTGACCCGTGCGGCGAATCGCCGCATTTGCGACTGCGCTTTCGAAACTCAATTCTTTATATTCTTTTTAAGCGCCTTGGATGATACACGGATGTGTTGAAGCATGGGTAGTCGGGGGTCAAGGCAGTGCTGGGAGTGTGAACATGGATCCCAAATGATCCCAATGTTCTCACGATCAGCCATCGACCTGCAACATGTGCTTCGGAATTTTGGCGGATCTCAAGTGCCCAACGTGTCCCAAGGATGGCTAGCTCCCGAGTTTCAGCTGCCTCTGCTGCTGCAGGCCCTTGGGACGTAACATCCCCTGTCTGTGCTTGGGGCTTTAGAGGACTTAGTGTAACATGTGTAACGCGAGAATTAATTCCATTTCATGCCTTTTCATGTCCTGCTTGTAGCAAAACAAGCTTTTCCATATACGTGTATACCCTGCGAACCCAAACCCTGGAAATTTGTAATTGTAGGATATTGTAGGGTCTGACTCGAAACCTCGGGTATGTTTGATGAAATTGAAATACATCGGGTTTCTTACGTATACGCAAACCTCGGTTTTTCTTTTTCAAACCCGTACTGAACCCGTATTTAACCCGTATTAACCCGGTATTTTACCCGTACTAACCCCGTATCTTAGTACTGGTTTGGAAAACATCGGGTTTCTGCCAGAAACCTCGGGTTTTTCCACTGACCCTGCGTTTTTTGCGGGTTTGGGTTCGTAGGGTATATGTACATTTTTTATTTAATTTCTTTTTAGGTCATAACAGGTCATTATAGTTCATTATACATTAGAACATAAGTATATTATATATATATATATATATATATATATATATATATATTATATACAATGCATATGCCGCAGCGGCTCAAGGCAATCAGCCCCGTGAATATACTGAAATGTCGGGGTCACGATGAGTTTAGTTTGCCACCTTTCGTTGTCACCAAGATCATGAAGGATTCGTGTGAGGTTCGCAAGTTCGAATTTAATGATATTGGATGCGGTGATAATTCCCTTATTTGCATATGATTTTTACCCACATGGGCCATGGGTCTTTGCCATCCTGCTGGCAAGAGATGTCGCTGAAAAGTCAGAAAGGTGAAACCAAACAAAAATGTGGGGGGGCATGTTTTAGACGTATTTTTACTCATCAGCAATCAATGAATCAGTCTGTAGGTGGAGAGGAACCTTTCTAAATGCCAAGTCGGTGCGACTGCAGGTGTTGCTGCTTTGATTGGTGGCACAGCTTTTGTTTCCACTGCGCCTTCCACGGCTGCCGCCCCCACTACGGGGAACTTGCGCGCTTGAGAGCTCAGTGTGATGGGTTCTGCCGAGATTTGTTTACGACATGTGTTGCTGAGAACTTGAGGAAGTTCTGCCCGAACGGATCGTTACCACAGCTCTCTCTCATCCGCTGGAGTATGGGTGAAACTTCCATATAGCAGCAACAAATGAGCAGTCACAATTTCGATCCTTGTGTGAAACTAGCACACACTCGAAACCAAAAGACCCTGGTTGTTTCTATTCTCATTTTGATTCATTTTGAATCATTTTGAATGGTTCTACACGAGGCAACAGAGCGAGTTGACAGATTGAATCCGTCATGTCGCTGCTTAAACTAAAACCTCAAACTATGGTTGGTTCACTTGCGACATCCACATTCTTATTGATCAACCCCCCTTTTTAAACTGATGCAACCCGCAATTTGGCTGGCTGCTAAAAAGTCGAATCCAATTTTTCGTGCAACTCGCAGTTTTTTCGGCCTACATCCTCCATCTCTTCTTGAATCACAATGAATTCTTCTTGGTTGTCTCCTTCCAGTGCCCAATTCTTTGCATCTGTTCCAAGCTCTTCAAGTTGCTTCCAAGGCCACTGCAAGCCGCAGTGCTTCTTCCCCAGGCGGCTTCGAGGCCTGAGAGCCAAAATTGATGGTTTGGATAGATCTGACATGCCAAAAACCGGAACCGAGGTGGGTTGATTTGAAGGAACATTTGTGGTGCGCATTTTTTTGAAACAGAAACATGATGGTTTGACCAAAATTTGTTGTTTTCCTTTACTTTGTTGTTGTTGTTGTTGTTGGGATTTTTTGTCAGCCATTTGGTAGAACCAATCCACGGTAAGCACTGTGTATTGGAAGCTGCTCGCCAGGGGTTTCTCGATTCCTGAAATAGGTGCCCAGTTGATTTATCTGAGTAAAGACTCCTGGTTCAACTGTTCAACGCTGGGCATTTGGCACCTATTGACGAAAGGAAAGAGCAGCTCCATGCATGTTCATGTTTGGATATACAATGTGTTTTCTGGCTGCCTTCATTTTCAATAAATAAATAAATAGTCAGGGAGTAGAATAGGTAGAATGTAGATGGATGAATGGATGGACAGACAGACAGGCAGATAGATAGATAGATCGACAGATACTGTACGTAGACAAATAGGCAGTACTGGTAGATACTCAGACGGACCCATGGACAGAGCGAGGGAGAGAGAGAGAGAGAGAGCGAGAGATAGACAGAACCGATGAGGAGATTAGATTATAGAATGAATTGTGAGACAGATAGACGAATGGATGGTAAAGGAAAGGATAGGAAAGAATGGGAATGAAAGGACAGGATAGGGAAGGGTAGGAAAGGATAGGACAGAATAGGATAGGAGGCTACACTAGATATCATAAAAGAAGATAGGATAGGTAGGCCTAGATATCCTGGAGGTAGAAAGACATAGGCAACGTTTCATAGTCAGCCCACAAAGGTTTAACCTGCGACAAAGAAGTCGCACAACATATTTGCTTTAAGGTCCTGCTAGAGTTTGAACCAGCCGGCCCCCTTGGGCATATTTTTGACATGCCCGTACACACTCCATTTCTTTCTCAGGATTGATGAGCGTGCCTTTGATGCTGCTACTTGGGTGTTCATCTCATTCAGCAAGTGATAACAGTGATAACTGATAGCTGTAACTCGCGTGTACTTTTTATATAATGTGGCCATATGTGGCCCACTCAATTTTTACCCCATATTTAATCAGGTCAGGTTAGTCCCTTTAGTCCCCAAGTTGTGGGACCAGACCAGAGTCCCCCGATGCCATAGGCACCAGTATTGGTGGCTGGGGCGGCATTGGCTCTGATGGGCCGCAAGGTGGGGTAGTCCAGCAACATCGTGTTTGTGGATGAATGCAAGCTGGTTCCCAACCCTCCAAAGGTCTTGCTCCTTCGAATGGCCGAATGGCTTTGGGACATAGCCACTTGTATTTTGATGGATGTTTGGGAACCACCAAGAACACTGTGTTCACCAACACCTCTTAAAGAAAGCACGTTTTGGGTGGTCCCCCTTCGTGACCCCTTCGTGAAGTGATTGCATGCTGCTTGTCCTGATTTGTCTCGCCATGGAAGGCGGCTGCGCCAACCATGAAGCAGTTGGTGGGGGTGCTTGGCTGTTTGCAATCAGCTTGTGGCGCAAGACCTAGGAATGGGGAAGATTCCTTGCGATGGTCTTTATCCGGACAGAATTCCCCAAGCTTGTAATTGTTAATAATGCTGTCTGTAGCATTTGTGCCCCAGGATGACGACAAATTTGGTGTACAAAAAAGACCGGTGAAATTGACAAGATGCTGAAGAAGCTTGTGCGAAACGGTTTTAGTTTTTAAGAAACATCTGTCATAAGCTCTGCAGTTCTTCGGAGTTTGCCACAAGTGCCAAGCTCTATGGACGCGATCTTTGATTGGAACTCCGTTTGACATGTTTTTTTGAATTTGTTCGCACTTTACTTGAATTTGGTTCGAATGTTTGACATGGTTTGATTGTGCTGTGTAAGCTCGTCACTGGTGCTTTGCAAGAAAACAGACAGTGGCTGAGTTTGGAGCGGAATTGTGCAAGTTTGTTCTTTAGTTTGCTGGGTTCAAAGTTGCGGAAAATGTTGCGTAGAATGCCCGGACTCTGCTGAAGCTTAAAGCAGTTTTTTCCCTTTAGAGTTCGAGTTCCTCGAAGCACACAACATGGCACAGGTTGCGCTCACCGCCTTTGAGAACGAACTTGGTGTGCAGGCACCAGTTGGGTTCTGGGACCCTGCAGGTTTCACCGCCGATGGTGATGTGGCTGCTTTCAAGCGCCGCCGATCTGTGGAATTGAAGCACGGCCGAATCTCCATGATGGCGACCATGGGCGCCTTGGTTGCAGGAAGGCTTTCCATACATACGCGGGGCAAGTCGAAATTTTCCCGCACACACTATGTCTATCGTATGCAGTATGTGGTACCTGGTACCTTTCAATAGGTTTGAGCCAGTACTGTAAGTCTAATGTCAAGCCTGGATTAATTGGAGGGGGTACCATTTACGTATCAGATTATTACTATTTATAGGGACTACCTCCCTAATTAACAAACCACGGTTAATTAATCGGGGGTATTATCCTGAAGGGGCCTGGTTCTTGGTATTGCTAGAGATGCAGCTAGTGATGTGGGAAGATGTTGTCGAGGCTTTGTTCATGTTCTGCATATTTTAGGCGACATATTTGTGCTCCACGCAGACAGAGTCTTGTTATTTGCATTTATTTGCAAGATACGTGACGGCATGTGCAAAGCGGTCGCTTGCGGGAATTCCCCAAGGATACATCACGCCAGAGGTCATTGGCAAGCTGTTCCTTGCTTAGCATGCTGTAGAGCAGGATGCCGATGCGAGATTGCGAAACCAAGCCGGTCGTTTGACGTTGCCGCGGCCTTAGTTTCTTCATGTTTCGTCTCATGTTGAACGATCTGAGGCCTGGTTTCTTGTCTCCATCTGCCGGCCTGAAGTTCGCCGACATCCCCAATGGACTTGCAGCAGTTTCCAAGGTTCCAGTGGCCGGATGGGCCCAGATCGCTGCGTACTTCGGCTTTGTCGAGTTCAGCGGTGGCTTCGATGACTACAAGACCGGCACCCCTGGTGACTACGGCTTCAAGGTGTTGACTTCTTCTGATCCTGAAGAGAAGACCAAGAAGTTGTCAGCAGAGCTTGCCAACGGCAGGTTGGCCATGATGGCTATCATCGGCATGTTCTTCCAGGACTGACAAGCAACAGCCAAGGCCAAGAATGACTGCGTGTACTTGTACGAAACCATGTGGGGTGCTGCAGTGTTGATTGGGTTTTTCAAGATACATGAGGATTGACTTTGCCACCATCATAACTATACAAGTAAGTAACTATACACTAGAATATTATACTGTATATGTGACAATGTAGATATGTAATGATATGTATATACTTGTATATATGTATATACATACATGACCTGGCCCCTGTAGCCTCCCCCTCCCCCGTGGTTGTGGCTGTGGTATGGGAGGGTGGGGTGGGAGGGTGGTTGGAGGTGGGTGTGGGGGGTGGGTTGGGGGGGGGGGGTGTGCCAGGGTTTGGAGGTGGAGGTGCCGGGGTTATGTGGGATACCACTGGGGTGGGCAGGAGGTCAGGGACCAGGTCATTCATAGATACATAGACACATAGAGTTGGCAAAACAGTATAGATAGATGGATAAGCATATGATGGATAGATGTATAAGCGTATGGATACAAAAATGCATACTGTACAGCGCGAGCGTTGTATAAGAATGTTGGTTGCCGATGGCCAGGGTCCCTCATTGTCTTATCGGAAAGGCCCCATGTATGTCAGTATATGTAAAATTATTCGGCCGAGGGTCCCTTAATTTCTTAGCAGTTTGATAATATAGTATTTCACAAGCAGTCAGATTTGAAGATGTAAGAGCAGGGTTGCCTCTGCGCAGCTCCTTTCGTGAGTTTGACTCCGCCATCCTTGCGCCGCTTCCCAGTGGCTCCTGGGTACAAAGGAACAGTTACCCAGTCTCTACAGAAAGCTCTTACAAACCCTTACATGATTCAGAAATTGAGGGGCTGGATTTCTTAGTTATGTACTGAGTTGAATCCTTACCCGGTGACGTCTCCTCTACGGAAATAGAGCCTACTTGGAACAAGATAGACAAAGGTGTCGGTGTCACCAGACCTGACTATATCATCGGTAATGCCGCTGCAATGGCTCTGATTACTAGTTTTTCAATACGACGGGATCTACCTATACCAGGTCATCTCGGTCTCCAAGTGACCATCCGACGAGAGTTTTGCATGTTGCAACACCGCACCTTTGTTGTTCCGCCTATACACCATTTGTTCCTGACGATTTTCAAGACTTGAGTACCAACGAAAAAGATGAGCTCTTTGCGGGAATTGCAGCTGCCTCCAAAGACGAGTTTGACCAAGCCATGAAAACACAAAGCACCAATGATGCTTGGTCCAGCCTTGCCAAAATGGGTGAAAAAATACACGCTCTTTCGAAAAGTTCCAAAACCCACCAGTTTGGACGAAATAAACCACCGCGTTTCAAAACAGTTAATGTTGCATCACATGCCATTTCTTCGAAGCAAGTTGATGTTCCTCAAAGATGCAAAATTATATAGTAAGTGGATGCGCTCCTTACGACAAATTGTTGAACTTAAGCATAAACAGGTGCGCCATAGTCAGAAGTGCTGTAGTCAGCAGGACTTAGTGGAAGCACCTGTTCTTGGTGAAAAAATAAGACACGCTGCCAAAGAATTCAAAGGGGATCTTGGGCCCACATGGCAAAATTGTGTGCTCGATCCATTAGAGCAATCGCTCCATGAATCTGTTTCAGATTTGTCACCTCAAAATCGTAGTCTTCGTATGTCTTCGTTTACAAATGTGGAAAACAAAACTACGTCAGAGTTTCGACATCTATAGACATGGAGATGCAGCCTTTGCATGGCTAAGGTCTAAGCCTCATGTCCCAATCATGGCCGTTAAAAATCAACATGATCAAGTTGTCACTGATCCTCACGAAGTGTTGGGAGCCGTTCAGAGTGCTTGGCAGCATCTTTTTAACAACAATAAACAGCTTTCTTGGGAATCATTCCTTGCTGAAACCTGTGCTTGCATTCCCAAGACTGAGTGTGATCTGGCACCTTTGACCGGGCAATTTTGCGCCAGAAAATTTTCAAGTCAAAGGCTTCCCGAGCTGTAGCGTTGGATGGTTGGAGAATCCCTGAACTCCAAGCTCTTCCATGTGCCTTTTTTGATCTAGTAGCATCTGTGTTTACTGCCGTGGAAAATGGCGCAGACTGGCCAGATGCATGCCTCCGAGGAACTGTCACCACCATTCCCAAAGTACAGACCCTGATTCTGAATCTCATCCTGTCGGAGAGTTAATCGCCAGTGTCGGGCTTTCAACTAGACCCATCACTAACCTTTCACCACTCTACAGTGTGTATGGCAGTGCTCGGTTTGAACAGTTAAGTGCATGGCGTGACAAATGGCTGCCAAATTGTGCCAGAGGAGCTCGTAAAAACAATGAAGTGCACGATATCTCTTGGCACATAGCTTTAGCCATCCTTAACCCACCAATCCCAATGTAAAACTGATGAGGAACAACGTACTTGTCGATGCTGCAACCAGCTTTGGGAAACCAAGGAACGTCGCATCAGTCACGAGAAAGTCCAGAAACGCCGAGGTACTTTTTGAGCAGTGTTGTGTCTCTCATAATATCCCGACCCACTTTTCACCTTCGTTTTCTCTTGTCGTCCTTCCCGATTCTACACACCCCCGAACCTTGCACACACACGCACCGACATACACATTCACTGATGCATATAACGTGGGGGAGGTGTTCTCTGGCACCTAACGTCCTCTGGCACCCCCGAAGCCGCCCTTCGACGGCAGCGCAACGCATGAGCGCACCATTACACACATGTCACACATGCGCGCGCGCACACACAGCAACGTTTTCCCACATGCGCGCGCGTGCACACACGGACATGCACGATGCACAACAACGGGGAGGTGTTCTCTGGCACCTTACGTCCTTTGGCGCCCCCAAGACCGCTCTCTGGCGGTAGGTGTTCTCTGGCACCTAACGTCCTTTGGTGCCCCCAAGAACGCTCTCTGGCGGTAGCACGGCGTGCAAATGCTGGAAAGTACACACGTGCATATGTATCCACTCGGCCCTCTCTTTGAGTTCTCATCGTGCAACCCCCCCTCCATTCTTTTATGCACCTCAGCTATGCACCCGAACATAAATCCAATTAATGAATTTGATCCCCCATGCTCGCAGACTGGCTCAAAAACCAACAACTAAAAAAATAAAAATAAAGGACCGGATAACCCCACAAGTCCACTTCTTCCAATAATGAGCTTCAATGGTTTTAGCGGGGACAGGGAAGGAAGACAAAGGAGGTGGTGAAAGATCGAGAAGGTAAAACGGTATGTATGTATGTATGTATGTATGTATGTATGTATGTATGCATGGATGCATGGATGTATGTATGTATGTATGTATGTATGTATGTATGTATGTATGTATGTATGTATGTAATTAATGTAATTAATGTAATGTATGTAATGTATGTCTGTATGTCTGTGATGTAATGTAATGTAATGTAATGTAATGTAATGTAATGTAATGTATATAATGTAATGTATGTAATGTATGAAATGTATGAAATGTATGTAATGTATGTAATGTATGTAATGTATGTAATGTATGTAATGTATGTAATGTATGTAATGTATGTAATGTATGTAATGTATGTATGTATGTATGCATGCATGCATGCATGGATGTATGTATGTATGTATGTAATGTAATGTAATGTAATGTAATGTAACGTAACGTAATGTAATGTAATGTAATGTATGTATGTATGTATGTAATGTATGTAATGTAATGTAATGTAAGGTAAGTATGTATGTCTGTACGTACGTACGTACGTATGTATGTATGTAGTTGTATGTGTGTGACAAAGTTGCGTGTGAAAGATGCTGCGTGTGAAAGATGATGTGTGTGTGTGTGCGATAGTGCAGACCATTTTTTTCGCCAGCGCTGCAATGTCAGCTGCTCTGCATGCGGCAGCACTGCGGACCTGGAATCGGCTGAATGAGGTGTTCCATGATCTTCTGTGCTACGAGATGTGCTACATGACAACCACGCCTTTCCTACAGCCACGAATCCGACGATGATGACATAGAGGAAAGGTACCTGGCCAAATATGTCAACCTGCCACGCAAAACGACGGTGGATGTGAGTTTGTGCCACGCCTGCCACGTGAAACGAAGGTGGATCTCACCAAGTACCACGGCTGCCACGCAAAGGGCAGCGGCGTCACAGGCGACAAATCCGGACCAAGCGCGCCACCCAGTACCAAAAGTGCCACGCCTGCCACGCAAAATGACGGTGGATGTGAGTGTGTGCCACGCCTGCCACGCAAAACGACGGTGGATGTGAGTTTGTGCCACGCCTGCCACGTGAAATGAACGTGGATGTCACCAAGTACCACGCCTGCCACACACAGGGCACACGGTGAGATTCACATAAGGACTCATGTGAATCGGACAAGTGCTAGACCTCCACACGGTGTCCCCTGGAAACCTGTCGAACTACAGACCCGTCCACATAACAAGTCTTGCCAAGACAGTTATCAACTCACTGCCACTCTCATTTCAGCACTCTATGATCTTCGGACAACCAACTATGAACTAGGTTACTGGCCGAATTCACACTATCTTAAACTCACCTTGCTCCCAAAGAATCTATAACCACATCTGTAAATGGCGACGCTATGGAGCGATTCTTGGGCGACAGGGCCAACACCACTCCCCCATAGGGGGCGCTCTGATAACATCAGAGGGTGAAGCACAACACAAGGTGGAGTCACAAGTGGAATGGGGCGTTGGGATTATAGGTCATCTTGGGGACTCGATGGATCTCTATCCTTCCCTATTCTGAGTGACTTTCATCTTGAAATGGCGGGTGGGCTCCGACATTTCGACCTGCCTGGGGGGTTTCGGCAAGCACTGTAACTGCACTAGCCTCTTGACGCATACTTCAAGAGTACTGGAAACCACACAGACTTCTCTACTCCGCGTTAACGCCAGTTTCATCTCTGAGGCCTATATAACAAACCACCAGTGACCAGCCGCCTTTGGAACCCCCTCTCTTCCCTGCCCCATCCTGGACCCCTCGTTTGATTTCTCTTCCTCGCTTTTTTGGCCCAAAACGTTTAGTGTTTGCCTTTCGGGACTCCTAGACCACAGACTTCGACCTTATCATGCCTCGATACTCGGTTCTGGAAAGAGTAGCAAGAAAGAAAGCTAAACAGGAACAACGTAGGAAGCGAATAGGGCAAGGTAAATGGGTTGGACGATTTGTTAAGCGTAGACAAGCCAAACGAATCTGCAACGTAGGATCCTGGAACACAAGACAATGGGAAATTGTCACCTTGGTGGATACTAAGTTAAGCTAGGAACTCATGCCACGCTGGAAACACAATCTCCTACTCAACCTAAATGGACCCTAGTCAGCCGAGGACGAGTAAGTATCACCCTCAATGAGCCATGGGCTCTTGCATGGAGAAATGACGCAATACAAGTCAACACCGATGGAAAAGGTGAGGCCTGTAGGAGCATGCTATTACAAATCCCTTGCTTTCAAAAATTGGGAATTTCAATTGTAGCCACATATGCCCCCAGCACCAACGTCACCGCAGAAGAGCAACAAACATATCTAGATGACCTAGAAGCCCTCATAGCCCAAGTGAGCCAGACACATCCTCATCATAGGTGGGGATTTCAACGCAGAGGTTGGCATTCGGGACCAGCACACTCAGGTTCTAGGACCTAGGACCCCATAGACCCCCCAAACGCAACCTCCGGGGACAACATTTGATCCAGTTCTGTACCCAGCAAGGATTAGTAGTAGCCAACACTTGGACACCACAACATAACAAAACCACGTGGTGGTATCCGCATTTTAACACACCGCACCTCTTAGACTACTTCTTGGTCGCCAAAAAACACCTTGGGAACATACAGAGAGTCCTAACTATCCACCCCGAGGTAGCATGGCAGGGCTTGCAAAGAGACTGGACCCCCTACACGGACCACTCACCGATTGAAATGCAAATCAAACTAGCCCCACCGAAGGGATACCAGCGACAGCCCACCCTTACCCCTCGGCCCGCCACATACAAGGGACGGGGACCCTCTCAAAGTGCCGTAGCTATGCGGACACTTTACCACGAGGAACTCCAAAAGCAGTCCCTACAACACGGCATCCCGGACACTTGGACTGACGTGGCTTCCCTCCTCACTCAAACCGCCGCCAAGGTTTTTGGTTCACCGAACGAACACGCCACAAACCATGGTTCTTGGGGCGATACAATGAAATTCTAGCCTTTAATCAGCGCATATCCGTCGCCAAACAAGCTTTCATCACTGCAGCAGCCGATGCACAGCAAGACCCACACAAACAACAAAAACGAGCAGCCCACTGTCATGCCCTTACACAGGCCAAACGTATTAAGAGAAGAACGTTCACTGGGTGGGAAAGACAATATTGGGACTCCCTAGGACAACAAGCAGAGGAAGCCGAACAACGGGAAGATCACTTCGCCCTGTATTCCCTTATGGCCAAACTCAAAGTTCGCAAGGCTAACAACACCCAGGCAAACCTCAGGTCCACTTCGCGCAACCCCTTCGCAGAAGCCGAGTCCTGGCGACAACATTTTCAACTCATACACATGGAGTCGAAGCCGTAGCAGACAGGGTTTGGCAAAACAGTCCCCACACTCACACAATCGCAGACTGGATGTCCCAAACTCCCACCCCCCAGGAATTTAAACGAGCCTTGCAAAAGATGAAAGTAGGTAAAGCACCGGGAGACGATGGAGTCACAGTAGAAATCCTGAAATGGGCCCCACCTAGTATCATTGACAAAGTCATCACCATTACTCAGCATATCTGGCAAACCACAACTCGGGCGGATCCTCAGGAACTAGTTGATCATTGGCCGGCTGAATGGCTCACCGCCACGGTAATCCCACTCTGGAAAATGAAACACCCTAAAACATGCAAGCAGAATTGGAGGGGGGTAACACTGCTTAGCATCGGATCCAAACTTATAGCCCGGATTGTAGCTAACCGCGTCCAAACCTTCTCTGAAAGCTTCATGGACGAACAGCAGCAATGCTTCAGACGCAATCGAGGAGTGGATGATGTGCTGCAGGAAAGTATAGGCGTCTCACCGAGGAAATTGTCAGTTCCCGGGGTCCCCAAAATGTTCACATCACATTGTACGACATCGAGAAAGCGTATCCCAATAATCGCGACGCATTATGGCAGTTATTACAGCGTAGGGGGGTACCGCCCGAATTTATCAACGTGTGTAAGGGTTTACATAATTTTACTCGATTCCGCACTAGGGTGGAGGGAGTCATTTCTCGGGACTATGAGGCGGACAGGGGGTTAAAGGAAGGATGTCCTTCCTCCCCGCCACTTTTTAACCTTTATCATCAAGCCGTGCTACTTGGATGGCCCGCGGGTTTGCTAACCTTTATGCAATGGATAACCACATTGTAAGCTATTTACAACTAGGTTAGAGTAATTTATAAGTAGCTTGCAAAGGTTTACAACAGCTGCCAATCATTTCTAACTTCTATAGCCCTTATATATTTTACCCTGGTTACTAAAGGTTTAGGCTAAACCCCCTAAACAAAACAAAAGTTATAAGCAAAATTCCCTCACTTAGTAAGTATTTAACATGAAGCTTAGCCCCTCTAGCTTACCACTTAGCCAACCACTTAGCCACTTAGCTAAGTGGTTAGCTAAGTTGGCTAACTGCCTAGCTAAGTGGTAAATTTCAAAGTGGTGACCTTGTTTTTTCAAAAATTATTTTTGGTTAAAACCACTTTCAACTTTGTTCTGAAATCAGAAATTTCATAATTTGGTGTTCCATTTTGGCTTTCAGTTGGGTCAATGTTAGTTTTTTTTCACCTAATATTTTGTCAGTGCTGGGATTTCAACATGTTATTTTGGATTTTGGGTGAAACATTGGCTTGACATGGCATGTATAGGTCACATAACATGGGTGGCAAGTGACATCCTTGAAAGCTGCAATTCATCATGTTGCATGTTTGTTTGGCTACACATTTCACGTGTGCTTCTTGTTACTGGCACAGCTGGCAAGGGAAAAAAACAGTTAGCTGCACCTTGAAAATGTGCTACTTAAAAATTGTTCTGGCTTGGCATGGTTTGTGGGTATATGAAAAGCATTAATGGAATGGTGTGTTATTTTTAGCTTTGGAATCAAGAAAAACCATGTGCAAGCCAGCTGATGCAAATATACCATGCCACCCTGTGTGCATAGTTGAAGCTGGCTGGCTTCAATGCATGTGAATGACATTGCATGATGTGCTGTTGTGTGTGTGTGTGCCAAAGCCTTGTGGCTACACATTGCATGTGGTTGATTTGCTTGCATGTGGCCTTTGTTGAACAGCCTTGTGGCTACACAGTGATTGGTTTGTTTGCATGTCACACTTGTCTTCCATGTGTAAAAATCACCCAAGCTTGAGGGCATGATCTTGGCAGACTTGTCATGACTTATAATATTGTTTGTTGTGAAAGCCTATTGGCTGGACACATGCCCCTGATGTCAAACTTGTTCAGGTGACATAAACTTGCAAAATTGCTTGCCACACAATTCACACTTTGATGCTTGCCTTGCATGTACTGTTGACACCAGAATTATGAAAATGAACATGTGCATGCTCTCACTGCATTGCAGTACACTGGTTCAAAATACAATCCAGAGAGTCTGTGTGAGTGAGTGGCTGGCCACACATGGCCATTCCTCCAAAGGCAGTTGATCACATCACCAAGATCATGGCTTCTGATTTGGGGCCCTTGCAGAAGTGGAAATCCATCAAGGACATGCTGTTGGAGTGTGGGGTTGCCTATGTGGCTACTGCAAAGGCAACAGCTTTTGTTGTTCACCCCAAGAACCGAAGTGGTGCCCTCATTAGCCCACATGGTTGTCACCGCAAAGGCTTGCAGATCATGAAAGCTGGTGCTGACATCAGCTTGTTGGGGAACAGTGTTTGCATAGAGCTGAGCCCCAATATGGCTGAAAGGCAAAAACAAATAGATCCTTTTGAGAAGCTGGTTGCTTCCACACCTTTGCTGTCCCCTTTGCTGGGCACTGAGAGGTATGCATCTCTCAGCAGTGGGCATACATGCCAATTTGTGAAGGCCCTTGTGCATGGGTGCCCAACCTGTGAAGAAGATTTGGCAGGCACTAATGGCAAGCTTGGAGCACATGTGTGGCAGTCTGACAGGGACTTGAAAACGATGGTTGAAGCTGAGTGGGAGTGGCTAGTGCTGCCACACACTGTGGAAGCACAATTTCCACAGCTTCCAGAACTCATCCAGCATGCCCTCAACTGCCCCAACTCAGTCTTTGCCTCCCAATCAGAAATGGAATTGGCATCTTCAATTTGGGATGCTGTATCAAGCAACCCCCAAAAGGAAGTGAACTGGGATGAGGTGTCCATGCATTGTTGTACAGGGGGCAATGTCCAAGATTATGCCAAAACAATTGGGAAGTTTGTCAAGCTCTACTCTGGCACTTGGGTTGAATTTGTTGCATTGTGTTTGTTATGAATGTATTTTTGTTTGACTGTGGTGCACCTAGCTTATCAACTTGTCACATGATGATACCAAGGTAATGGCCAGCTACTTGATTTCCTGAATGTCTTCAGCAAAGAGTTTGGAGAGAATGCTGTCCTTGGAATAGAATTCTTTTCCTCTGTTGTTGACATGGTGATCAACAATGTGGACCTGTTCCCATTCCTGCGATGTGGCCTCATTGTGACCAACCTGACCTGTGGCAAAGCTAGGTGTGTTGATGGCTTTGCTAGGCTGCTCACCAAAAGTGATGTAGAGAGGTGCAAGGGAACAAAGCTTAGGCAACAAGTTCAAGATGTTGAGAGCTTGCTGCAATCTAAGTGGGGGGAGGTGTTTGCAGCCCCACAAGAGAAGAAGCACATCTACTACAAGGCTTTTGGTAAGTGCTGCATCAGGGCAATCCTTTTGCTTACTGGCAAATGGAAAATGGGCAGAGAAAACAAAGAATACAAGGACATTGAAAGCATCAAGGGTGCTTATGACAATGAGCTTGCTTCATCCACACCCACAGCGCAGTTGCTAGTGACAAGCCAAGCAAGCCAACCCAGCCAGTCAAGCAAGGCAGTGGATCTCCAGCAAGCAAAAAACCCAATGTTTTTGGCAATGCAAAGCATAGAACTCAAAATAGGAAACTTTTACAACCACAAGGACTTGCCACACATTTTCCTACTGAAAGAAATCAATGCAGACCACCTTGTTTTGGAGGCACAGGAGCTCTTTGAAAATACAAAAAAAAACAATCACAGTGCAGGATATCAAGGTCACAAAGGAACTCAAACCCTCAAAGGGGAAGGCACCTGCATTAATTGCTGATGATGCAGCAAAGTTGACCCCTACTTTGGTTTGCAGAGAGGAAAATGACAGGGCTTACATCTATGGTGTGTTGTTTAGCATGTGCAAGTCCTACCACAAGAAAGTGTTGATCCAGGAGGACCCTGTCAAGAGGATCTACACTGATGGCCAGGCCAAACAACATGATTTGACTATGGTCCCCATGACTGACAAGGTTGACAAGATTGTCTTGAAGTCGCCTGGCCAGCTGTCCAAGTTTGCAAAGGTCTCCTATGGGGGCACTGAGTGGTACATCTTGCCACCCAAGCCTTGGAAATGTGTTGATGGGACATGCACTGGTTTGGTTGTTCCCTTTTGGGTGGCATGTGGCACCATGGTCAAGGAGGATTCCAACATGGCATTTGAGATGAAGGATGTCAAGGGCTTGAAGGTTCAGGTTCTCTCCAACCCCAAGCAGCTGCCTGCCAAGACTATGCTCTCAGTAGTGGATCCTAGTGCTGCTCACAGTAGCAAGGGCAAGGGTAAGAGTGCCAAAAGGGAAGCTTCTGGCAAAGCTCCAGCTGCAAAGAAAATCAAACAGTAAAGGAATGGTTTATTATATGGTGTTGATACTAGTATTGCACAGGAACTGATACATGTGTGCTTTGTTGTTGTTGCTACAAGTCCTCTATACTCAGTTTCAAGCCATCGCTGCAAACAGGTAAGTGCCATCATTTCTCAAATGGCCACTGCAAGCTGGTACACAGCACTCAATATGTTGACCCAGGACCTGCATGGTTGCAAAAGAAATGCCATCCAAAGCTGCCATTACACATGGGGTGCTGCCTTAGATGTGGGAAGGAACTTGTGACCTACTTGCATGACCAACACATGTCAATCAATCCCATATTGTGCATTGTTGCTGTAGGGTTTTCACTGCCAGTGTCATGTTTTTCTGGCACCAAGTTATTAATTGCATGTGTTGAACCTGCATCAACCTTGTGGGCATATGGCCTTGTGTGCATGTATACTTCAGCAGCTTTTAGCTTTAGTATGATATCTACTTATCAGCCTGAGTGCTGCCATGGCCCAACTTTCTGTGCAGCATTGTATCACCATGAACTCCAAACAATGGAAGCTGCCAGACAACATGATCAAAGAGAAGGAAGGTGGTGGCCATTGGCTGCAGTTGAGGGCTAGCTGTTTTGGCTTGTGCAATCTACTTAGCACTGACAAGGTAGACCCCAAAGCAAGGCCTACCATCAAAGACTCTGTGGGCTACAGGGCTCTGGTGGAGAAAAAAAGGTCTTTGCTGCACCTCATGATGCCCTCTTTGGGCAGGAAGAAGCTGGTGAGCCACCAGCCAAAAAAGCCAGAAAACTTAAGGACAAACTGTCCCCTGATCAGCCTTTGGACATCCAGTTGAATGATGAGGGCGCCATTCTGGCTATCAAAAGTTGTGCAAGGCCAACAGATGACTTGGTGATTGACTATACCCATGACAATGTCAACATGTTCTTCTACTACATGCAGGAGTCTGGTGTCAAGATCACTACTGAGGGAGAAGGCAAAAGACCTTATTCTAGGACTGGCAAGCACAGCAAGACTGCTGATAAGCCAGCTGGCCATGCTGATAAGGATGAGTAGGGTCCATGGATATGAGACATGCTATCCACTGGCTTGAAAAATTCGAAAATGCATTCTGTGACAGTGCCTGACAGCATGGCAAACCCACTTGCATGCATGCAAGCAGCCAGATGTGTTACAAAAGTGTAGCATTACAACCATTAGCTGAATCATGTGTATGTGTGAAGGTTTGCAGGTCCTTGTGCCAGCCTTTGGGCTACAAACCATGTATGACATGCATTGCCCACTAGTGAAAGAGAATGTTTTCACTATGACAACAAGCCTGATGGCTAGACACCTTGCATGCCATGTATTGTAATTTGCACCAGTTGCAAACCACAGTGGCAACACCATGGCCACCAGCATGCTTGCTACATACCATGCATGCCATCCACTGGGCCAATCTCAAGGATGTTGCTGTCAGTGATACATTCTGTGTGTATGAACTTCCACTGGTTGCATTTAGATTTTTAACACTCCTGCTGTGATGACCACTATGTTTGCAGGCACCCACACTGAATCAACTTGGAACATGTCCCACTTCATGCCATGTGATGTGCAATGGTTGGAGACATCATGTATCTTCTGTGATGCTGCTGTTTGAGACTTGGTGATGGGCAAGGTGTGACTTGCCACATGTTATTGGTTGCATGTTGTGCTACCTGGCCTTCATGTCATTCTTGATGTTACATCTTAGACATGTTCTGTGCCATTTCAGCATTATGCATTGTAGTATCTGTGGGCATCACTGGAATATCATGAACAACAGTTCCAAGCATGTCATGATGTGAATCAGCAGCAAGGATCACTGCAAATATGTCAAAATCATTTTCCTTCATACTTTGGCATCATTTCTGGTGACATTCATCTGAAGCCATGTCTGCACCTGATGTTCCTGACCCAAGAGGCACCCTTGCAGCTGCTCAGAGCCTTAGGAGTTCACTTCGTGAGCGATTCAGCACCAACCTTTCCAACCTGAACATCAAGAACACATGCAGTCTTGTTATCAGTGGATGCAGTCCTGATTTGTCAGCTGATGAGTGTCTTTGATGAATATAATCATGTGTTTTCAGTGTTTGGGATGTGGTTTTGTTGGGGTATAGCATGTGAATGCTGACTTGACATTTTCAATACTATATATTTTGTCCTTATGTCACATTGTCATGATCTAAGGTTGGAGCTGTGTGGAAGGTACTACAAGGTTGGCATTAAGGAACAGATGCCAGTTTTCCGCTCTCAGACTGAGGATGTGGATCTCAATGATCCATCATACAACTGTCCTCACACTTTGTTCATTTGGTTTGATCCCATTTTGAAGCTGTGGTTTGTGTCAACTCAGCCCATCATGGACATTGGCAAGGGTTCCCCTGAATGGGATGAAGTTGCCATATTGGCTTGCATGGATGTTGACATGGAGACAGTTTGGGCACCATGGAACAATGAGCAGGCTGCCAGACTCAAAGTGGAGTTTGGTCAGACTCATGAGTCTTTGAAGGCTCAGGCTCTTGAGACCAAGCTCAAGGAAGCTGAGGCAAAGCTGGAGAAGTGGCAGGAGTGGTGGCACCATGGGGGTTCCAATGATTTGGTTGAGGGACCTCCATCTTGCCCTCCACCACCACCTAAGGCTGCTCAGCCAGGTCAAGGGTTGAAGAGGCCCAGGATTGATGAGGCAACATACCATAAGGCTGGTGTGTTGCCTCCTCCACCTCCTCCAGTGCCTGGTTCAACTGAGAAGCCTGAAAGGGCATCAGGATCTAAGGGTGACACTGAGAAGGTCAGCTACTCATGGAAATCTAGATGTGTTGCCTTGGTGGCCTCGCTTGAGATGAAATTGCCAGTTCGCATGGGCTATTTGGTCAATAAGTGACTTTGGTCAAACTGTTATCCATGTGTTGTTGATGGTTTCATACTTGCATGTGTGGAAACTGCTTATGCATTGTAGTGATATCCTCATGAATGGCTATAGTATGGTTCTGCTTGGATGCATGCCTTATCAACACCCAATTGAATTACATTGTCCATCTCACATCACAAAAATGAATGGCTGGATGTATGATGTACATGTTCCAACAATGCAGTTTCTATGTGATTGCCCAGGTTCAAAGAAAACGAGCAATTCATGGGCATGCTCAATTTGCACAAGGAGGCTATGGAGAGATTTGGCACTGATGCCAAGTATGACTACTGATCATATGATGAATTGAACAGTAACCAAGCATACAATGATCAACATTATTGATTATGATTGAAAACAAAGCTGTTGTTTCATATTGAAATTGACACAATTCAGGGCATGTGCAAAGCACAGTGACCAATTTGGTCTAACTTCATGGATATGAGCAGAACACAGGCTGCTGAGATATCTTGCCAGTCAGCTGCTGATGAAGCCCACAGCAGGGATTCAAAGCCACTCCCAGCTTTACCTTGTGAACTTTGTTGAGTTTACAATGGTTTCAGTTGTATTTGAATATGTTGAATATCATGATGTGTGTATTCAATGTTAGCTAGTGAATGGCAAACAATAAAAGAAACAATGCATGCTTATGTTCACAAGAAGTACATTCTTGGATTGGCTTTGAACTCAATGGAGTATTGAATGATGTACCATTAATGCTTAGTCTGCTTAGTAAATACACAATTATTTCTAATTTCAACAATAATATATGCAAGATTATTATTGTTTTATATCAAATTTAGGAACTATATTTCTGAAACTTCCAATTTAGATATCTAAATTGGAAATATTGTTCTGTGAACCTTAAATTTAGATATCTAAATTGGAAAGCTTCTCTTTGGCATTTTAAATTTAGATATCTAAATTGGAAACCTGACTTTTGGCATATAGAATTTAGATATCTAAATTGGTAACCTTGGTTTTTGAAGTTTAAATTTAGATATCTAAATTGGAAAGCTTCTGTTCGACATTTTCAATTTAGATATCTAAATTGGTGAACTATCCTAAGTTTTGAATTTACAAATATATTTGACATTTCAAGTCATATCTTACATTGAAATTCATAGGTGAATGATATCTGCTGTGGGCTGTAGCAGGCAGCATTTTTTGTAGATATCTTGTACATTTCATTTGGTAGAGTATAATCCTACCTTGGCTAAGAGCATACAGCTTGTTGTGCAAATGTGAAAACATGTGGTTGACCTTTCTGCTGATCACTCTGCTATCATGCACCATGTGTAGCCAATTCTGGCTTGCATGTTGTGAGTGAGATACAGTTGATTAGCTTTGTATGTAGGAAATTCTTGCTGTCCATCAGTTTGCAACTTTGCATGAGGTCACTGTGATGTGTGGACTTGAACCTTGAGCATGTTTTGTGCCACAATGGTAGTTGTACAATTTGGTTTTTTTGTGGACTCAAATCATAGCTGTTGGTGATACTCAATGGCATGATGCACTACACCAAACAATTTTGGCTTGCAGTTGATAGCTGGTTAGGTGTTTGTAGCTGTGTGTGGCTGCCATGGGTGGTAAAGGTAGAAAGGGCTATGGTGGCAAAGGGAATGAAAAAGGAAAGAGTGGTGGTAAGGATGGTATTGGAGGAGGACATGGTTCCCAACCTGATGCATTTGACAGTGAGTCAATTGCCAGTGCTGATGACTTTGTGTACTCCTACCACAAAGTTGAGTTTGCTTCGGATGGAACTGCAAAGCTGTGGTTTGTGGAGGTCCACCGCACAGGGTGGCAGGAATGGAGACTAGATTGCAATAACTTGTGCATTGACACTGATTATCATGCAGCATGGCCAAGTAACTTCCATCCTGTGTGGGAATGCTGTAGAAGGTGTCAATTTACATTTCATACCATGTATTACTTTACACATGGCATTGGCATTCACCAAGGACTGATGTTGAAGACTCCATCATGAAGTGCAAGGGCCTGGGTGATGCAACTGAGCGCATGTTCTATTGTTACAAAGTGTACAGTGAATTTGCCATCAGGTATGTGCAGCCATGGCTAAGAGATGGAGCAATGTTTCCTGGTTCTGCCCTTCCCTCCAGCTCTGACCAAGAAGGACTGTGAGGTAGATTGAACAGTGAAGACACATGTGCAAGTGTGAAACAATATTGCTGACAT
>CAMXCT020004125.1:2174-45255 GCA_947184155.2 Cladocopium goreaui | reverse complement strand
CTCTATCTCTCTCTCTCTATCTATCTATCTATCTATCTATCTATCTATCTAATTCTATTCTATTCTATTCTATTCTATTCTATTCTATTCTATCTATCTATCTATATAGATATGTATATATATTATATATATTTATAGATAGATAGATAGATAGTCTTGATACCATATATATCACATTTTACAATACATATTGTATAGAATTAATGATATGCTGTTTATACATTCTATTTGTTTTACAGTACTATTTGTAAACTGTTCTTAGAATATATATATATTTATATATATATGTGTGTGTGTGATTGTGTGTGTATGTAATGCATATGTTTGCTATGTATTTGCTATGTACTGACAGTATTTACAATATATTCACATGGAAATTGCCAAACCAAGCCTCCATTTGATTGTTGTCCGCCCTAACTTTGGGAACGCCACTGCTTGTGAAGTACGTGTAGCATCGATTTGCGAGATCGCTCATAATAAACCATGTGTATACGTTCGGCCTGCACTCTAAGAGGGGTCAGCAAATAATCCTTCCACGCAAAGTTAATGAAACATTTTCGATCAACTTGGCAGTCGATCCAACACAAGGCCCAGATTCAATGAAGACAAAAAAAAATGCCAATAGAATCTCAAACCATCGTCAGCAGTAAGGCCAATGTCTTGGTCATTTTTTTTTGCCATTGAGCATGTTGAGTCTTCCCACTTGTTGTGGGTGGCAGAACCTGCCTGCCCACGAACTGATCCCTCTGCATCGAACAGAACGCAGCGTTGATGTGTGTAGATGAACTGCAAATCCTGCTCCAAAAAGCAGAACATGTTGCATGCAAGTTGCGTGTGTCATGTATCGAACATATGGATGTTTCATGGTGTTTCGCTAGTGTTTGCTAGTTCATCATTGCATGATGTTACATGATGTTTCATGTCCCCGGATTTTTGGGTTTCAATTTCAAGGGATACGGCGTGCAATCCAATATTCATACTCGTTCCATGGGTTGTATGCTCCAGATTCTGAAGCAGTGTTATCGTGCCGAGATTGGGCAATGGTTGCCCAGGCCAGGACGGCGCTTTGCAACTCCAAACTCTTTGTTCCTTCTCTCGAAAACAGGACTGAGCAGAATTCAGACTTTTGTCCAGCAGTGTTGTTTTTTGGAATGGCTAACTATTGGCAGCATTGGCAAGAGGCAGCGCTTTACCTTTGCAGCAGGTTCTAACGCGCTGCACTGCTGTAGAACGTTCAGCCTGTTGTGAAGAATGAGAATAAGTGCAGCGCGGCACTCGGGTGACCAAGCGTCTCTCTCCATCTGTCCTGTCCAAAATGTCCAAATTCAAAAGACAGAGGAAAAATACGTCAAGAAATCTAAAGAAGCTCCAGCGCATTGACAAACAGTGTACAGCCAAAGCAGGTGTGGAGGAGCAAAGCATATTCTACTGAAAACGATGCTGTAGAGCGAAAGAATGCAAATGTTATCCAAATGTAATCATGCTGACAGAAAAAGGAATTTCAGAAAAATGCGAGGGATGGATTGTAAGCCGCGCCTTAAGACATTCTTGATGGAATTTGAAGACGTTTTTTTCTTCGTTTCGCGTGCTATGAATACGTGGAAAAACACAAATTCAAAAAATCCTCATTCTTTAGGCTGGGGGAACCTGCACACTGGTCAAGACAGATTTTATTTGGCATGTTTTCCACCTACAAAATAACGGAGTCCCATGGGATTTGCGCACGGTGAGACTTGGTTGCACGTGTCTTCATGATGTTGGTGATTTCCCTGATGAGCTGAAGAAAGAGGGTCGCTGGTGCTGATGTTGTCGCTGCTGGTGATGTTCTGTATCTTACATGCCCCTTTTGCGTAACATCAGGACAGGGCTTTCGTCTTGAAGATTAACTCCGACATTTTAGTTTATTACTATAAGATCTATAAGGTGAACATAGGTGGATCCATGTCCTCTTTACATGATTGACTGAATTGAATTTCCACTGCGTTGCGTTGTTTTGAAGATCTACCATGAGATTATTTTGAGAGAACCTGTTTCAAGAGGCCTTTGCGAAACTTGCCCGGATGTTTGCCTACCATTTTTCTAAATGCATCCTTATGCCCCCTCACGCATCTCCATGAAATCAAATTCCAAAGGGTTTGGGCAGCTGGAGCAAGCTGGATGGGTTTCGATTTTGCAGTCCTTCTGAAGGCTTCTCCCCTGCATCCGCGTGCGCTCCGTGTGCGTGTGCGTGTGGGTGTGTGGGGGTGGGTGTGTGTGTGTACATGTACAATACAATCGATTTCCCAAGGGGATAGCAACAGTTCACCGTACTGGACCTTGAAATTGTTTCGAACTTGAAAGCCACCTTCAATGATATGACTATTTAACTGCAGACAAGCTTTGGGAAGCCTGCACGCACAAGTAATGCGCGACACATGTCCTCAGAGCATTGTTGGGAAGCAAAGTGAAACGAATCGGCTTGAGGCAGAAGGAAAACATGATGCTGAAAAAGGCCCTACAACTGCAGAAGTTGAGAAACTTATGGAATGAATTGGAATGATATATTATGATATATTGGCAAATCATTTCATTTGATTGGGCTGGGGGTTGTGGAAAAGTCTGGGGACAAGTTGTTGGCCAAGGAATGGCAGCAAGATATCTGCAAAAACAGGGTCAAATTACAAGATCATGGCACAAACGTCATCATGAAACAATCTGGAAAAATGCTTCGGCTCAAAATGGGGTTCGTTTCATTTTGTTTATAGTTTCCATGGTGTTGTTGTTGTTCATGGAATTCCTTTTTGGTGTTCTTGCCTCTGACATCCTCTGACAAGTTTATAGGTTAGGCAAGATAAGCCCAGGTGGTGCCAGAACATGCCAGAACCCCCCAAGAGCCCTATTCCGAACCGCCGGAACCACCCCAGCACACCAGCACCGGAACCCGGACCTGCTGCACCGGCCGGAACCATCTAGAACCACACTGGAACCTCCGGAACCATGGAAGCCGAAAGAATCCTAGAAACCACACCGGAACTTAATGAACCTCCGGAACCCGTGGAAGATCTCCAGAACGAACCACCCTGGAACCTTTATCAGGTCTGCGACCTAGCAAGCGCTGCTGAGGAACACTACCATGCAACCGTGCTGCCACAGTACAAAGTCATTTCATCCAAGAAAATCATACTGGCGCATTTTAGCCTGGAAGTCTCTTGATGATTTACGTGCCTTTTCCAGAAGCACACTTCCAGCGTTCTACGCGTCGATGCGTGACAGATTCAAGCGTTGCGTACAGTGCTTGCCGTGCTGGAAGTTTGGCGCTGTCGCCAAAGACATGGGTCTACATGAAATGGTTTAAGGCTTAGCACAATGCGCATTTTCCAGAGGTTGCTGCTACCCAACGGTCTACTTGATTGAAATTTAATGAACTTAAGTAACTTAAGTAACTTCAGGGATATTTACGTAGGGGGATTTCCGGAAAGCCGTAAGCAATCGTAAGCATCAACGCGAAGTCCGATGTTTTGCGCAGGACTGGAAAGCCCAGTTCAAGGACAGGCCACGGAGATAGAATTAGAGGTGTGGTATGGTGTGGTCAATTTGGAACCGATGCCAATGTTCTTGCACAAGAATACCTGAAGTATACATTGTTGCTGTTGTATGCTGTTGTTACATGTTGTTATCTGTTGTTGCTTGATTTTCTTTTTGAGCTTCCAGCTATTTCCAGCTTTTGCACTCTGTGTCTTGACATGTCTTGACTCTTCACTTCCAGGCTAGGCAGATGCTTCGAGAAAGCAACCGTGCGGCCCTTATTGAGAGATGCAATTCGATCTCCCAAACACACAGCTCAGGGTGGTTTTGGTGTACGAACGCTGGGACATTCTATGAAAATCTCTATTTCAGTGTCGTCAAAAAGCAGGTTTCTTGTGGTACGGCCTTCGATTTTTCCAACTTACCTAAATTTCTACCTACAGAACTTGTTTCACGCTTTCCGATTTGTCTTAGTTACTTCCTTCAAACATGCTTCATCTCACTCTCACTGGTGCCCACTGTTGCGCACTGTTGCACTCACTCCCTCAACGCTAAGGGGTGGAAGAGGAACTTTCAAGCATTACCGGCCAGTCAATTGAAAAGATTCGCAAGGAGACCTTCTCCGTTTTGCCTTTCGCCTTTGCGAGTTGATTTTTCACACTAGAGAGCTAGCCGATCAATCTTGTGATTCCAGCCCGCAGTAACGGTGTCCTCAATTCAATCGGTTTGTTTCAACCGGACTTTAACATGTTGCACTTCTCTGTCAGGACTTGCAGCGCAACTTCTATCTTTCTGCTTCCCAAGCAGTTGAGTCTTGTGCTGAGTTTGACTGACAAAATTGCTTGAGCTCTACTTTAGTTCTGAAGCCAACTTGCTTCCAGTGGAGCCTGTACATAAATGTATATAAGCGCACCAGTCACTGCAGACAGGGACAGTCAGTCAAGTGATCATGACATTTGAATTCTACGTGGGTGATTAGCGCACCAATGCATTATGATTTGACATTATGTATTAAATGTATTTAAATCTATTCTGCGAAAAAAGAGCGGCTGTGTGAGAGGTTGAGAAAAGGTAGAGGCCCAGATGTGTGCGCTGATGAGGTATGGTTTGATTGACAAAGTGCTCGTGCCTGAATCTGACAAGGGTGCCAAACTGGACAAGGCAGAAATTTCGTGAAATTTAAGATATTTTCAGATGGTCTGAGAACGTATTCTGAAAGCCGCTTGATTTTGCTGAATCACGCAGCAGGGAACCCGAGATCCTTGGAGTGGCCAGGCGGACTAAGACCGTGACATCTGCATTGATTAGGTGATTCTTTCCCGCTACAGCCGCTACATTGTTCCAACGTGTGTAGACTGTCAAATACCTTTCCAAAGCTGCGCAACGATTCTTTTAGGCTCGGTTGTATAATGTTTGTTTCCTTGGCAATTTGACCAACTGCTTCGAAGCTGCATGGTTTTGGAAGATACTTCTTGCAAGCGAAGGTAGTGAAGCCGCAAGTTGGCTTTGGCGTGTTCGCTGATCCAGACCAGCCGCGGACTGCGGTTTAAAGGGAAAATTGATTTTGCGGCCTGGCAGCTCAAATCATTGAGCAACTGCATCACTGGCTGTAACCCTATCCTTGGCTTCATTTCGAAGCTAAAGGATTATCTTATAAGTAAGAATGTGAAAGAGCTCAGGTGGAGAGTTATATACTTTCTATAAAATTTGCCCTTGGACCTCAAGCACTTGGAGTCTTGATAGGCACAAGCTGCACAAGCATGACAAAAGGCCAAGCTGCGAATTTAGGACCAGATGTAGGATGTCGAGAAGCAATCAAATTTGGAATACAATGTTGCAGTCACAACTCACGACATCAGCATTCAAGGCAAATAGGGAGTCTTGCAAGAACGAACATGGACAGCTTCAGGAGTACTGCAAAGTTTCTGTCCAGACAAAGCAACTGACTGAATGACATGAAATTAGATACTGACTACAAGAACCTGCAAGAACTGGACAGCTGTCCAAGGTTGCGCAGTGATTCTTGGCCGCAGGAGAGCACATGAGATCCAAAAAGCTCACAACGATTAACGGCGTCAAGATATTTTGGGCAATCTTCTTTCAAAGCGCTGTGTCTCACACGTTTTCCCGTGAGCATGCCAATGACTACCAATAACGCGGATTTTGAATCCGGGTGTGAAACATCAGCGCACAACCCAGCAATCATTTGTTGTCATCCGTCAAGCTGGCCAATGAAATTTTGCAGGGAATCAGGGACCTAGCCATCAAGGGCCCGCCCAGTTGGGCATCGGAGAAGTTGAAGGACATGGTTTGAAACGCGACAGCGCAAAGGGAATTCTATGTAGGGCGCCTCCCTCACCAACCGTCGCCATGCCCCGGCTGCGTACCTCTTGGAAACTTGCGTACATGGGCTTTCCTCAAGCGGGAACCCAGGCTAAGCGCACCCTGCAGAGAAAACAGAGGCAAAGACGAAGCAAGACTCAAAGGGTCCGCAAGGATTCAGGTTTGAGAGGCTGTGGGCTCGGGACATCCAGGTCATGCCATGTCGCTCCAACCAACCTTGCTCCGGTCGAACAAACAGAGTTGGAACTTGCACTGTCGTGAAGCACTTGGTTTCTATTCTGAGCTTCTCCCTGTCGTGGATATCGTAACGGCTGCATAATTGTTGCTATTTTAGCGCATCAACCTTTTTTTTGGAAATTCCATGTTGGTAGTATAATGTGACAGCTGCAGTTCTCTGTTGAACTAGAAGCCTTGGACCTAGCGAAAAGCGGGCCCTGCCGTGTCAATTTGGCCTGGGCTAAAACGAAGCCTTTGACAATTGGGAGAGCTTCGTCACTTTACATGTTCTGTGACAAAGCATTGGCCAACGGGATTATAGTCAGATGGTTCGATGTCGCTTGACATGCCCGGTCAGATCTGCGCAGCGGCAACATTACAATTCTTCAGAAGCATATTGCGCCAGAACCATCGATCAAGTAACTGGTTTGCGATTGCAACGTGTAGATGTCTATAGAAACTGGTTTGCTCAAGGTGTTGATTTTCAACCAACATTTGAAACATTATCAAGAAATGTTTTGTCAAACCTTTCCTGCAGACTTCATGCAGGAGGTCAAACAGGTGTGAGTTCACACCGTATGCAGTCTTTGCATGTATCTGCGCAATAGATACTTTGAATTACGTTGACAGGAAAGTATTTTGGCTGAACATACTTTGCCCTCACCACACACCTGCCTGCCGCAAGCCCTAGCCAGGGATCCGAGGTCCCTCACATCCCCAACATCCTTGATGTCCCTGACGTTCAACATCCCCAACGTCCCTATCCGACAACGTCCTTGACGTCCATGCTATTTAAAGGATTTAAAGGTGTGTCTTGAAGCCGTGTCAATTTTTAACTGGGTTTACCTAAGTATATCTAAATTGCCAATGTTCGAAAAGTTGGTTCTTGAAGTTACTATGAAGTTGCAGGTTTTAATGTTTGCAAATTCTTTGTTCATAGACCATGCTAGTTGAAAATGCGATGATGATCGGTCATGCCGGGCAGGAAAAATAGCGGGCTCCAAGTCTAGCATCGCAACGAAGCACGAGCGCGTGTACGTAGAGTGGATACGCAGTGTGTACATCTTCGTAGTGTGCTCAAGTGTCCTAAACGCATCTGAAAACCATGGCTCAGCGGAACTTGCCAACTTTTTTCTGAGCACTGCCGAGAATTGACCTTCAAAAACCAGTGATAGTTTGCAGTGATAAAAGACGATTTCACCAGAGAGAAACCAGGTATACCAGCAGACTGACAGTATACCACACACAGGCCAAGCGTATACCAGAGTAGAAAAGGTCGGTGTACCAAAGCCTCAATACTGACAAAATTTAAAGATATTAAAAGCGTATACCAAAAAGGAACGCCCCGTATGCCCAAAAGAAGGGCCCCGCATACCAACCGTATACCAAAACACAGCTACTCTGAGTTGTTAAAGTTGAACGATTTTAATGAAATGAGCGTCCCAGCTGCGCGCACGCAACTTCTAAAGTTGACCAATGTTGCGTCCAGCTTGTGTCTAGCAAGTTAGTTTTTTTCAGTTTGTTGACTTTTTCGTGGGTTTTGCATTGCCAGCGACTTTGTGTGACTTCGTATTTAGGTTGTGTCTGTACCATGTTTTCATGATCGCATGATGTTCAGGTTTCATATATTGGAAATGAAATGCTCATCAAGAGACGTGAAATGAGAATGAAGGAACATGAAAGGACAATGAAAGGAAATGAGAGGAAATGAAAGGAGAATGAAAGGAACATGAAAGGACAATGAAAGGAAATGAGAGGAAATGAAAGGAGAATGAAAGGAACATGAAAGCAAATGAATCCAAAGGTCTGGGTTTTGATACTCTTTGACGTCGTTCGATACGTCGTTCGGACGTCGTTCGGACGTCGTTCGAAACAGCTAACCGTGTCCCTACAGAATCCAACAGGTAAAATCTACATGTGGTGAATCACTGGCGTCCCAATATGACATGAGTGTTTTTTGTTGTATTTAATACCACTTTGAAGATGTTTTGGGAGTTGCGTCCACAAGGTGTTTCCTCATCTTTCACACAGCAAAACTTGCCAAAACAGAGTTTTTCGTACGTCGGCGTCCCATTGGGGTGACCTTGCTTTTGGTCAACTTATTTGACTTCCTGATCCAACGGCGTCCCAATGAGATTTGACACAATTCTGTTAAATTGGTCGACTTTAACGGTTCGGAGTAGACCCTTATACCAAGCGCATGCCAAGTTAAACAAAACATATATATATATATTAACATATATATATATATATCCATAGCGTCTTTCAAAACTCTGACAGGGCAATATGTTTCAAACGAGAGATATTTTGCAGCGAGTGTGCCGCTCCAAGTTTGCATGAAGAACTGAATCGAAGCTATAAATCTTAGCGGGCATACCTTACATACCGCTCCAAAGATCACCCAAATTAGACACATAGTTACTTCTTTCGCCCCACCATCTGAAACATAGCGGACGGCCCACTCCAAATGGAAGCACCAAAAAGCATGTGTTTAAGCAAACAAAACCAACACACACAATGGTTCAAAAGCATCAAAGTACACATTTAACTGTTTGCGCCGTTACGGGAGTTACACTTAGAACCATAGCTAAGTTAGTAACTTGAAGTTACTAATTAACCCAGCTTTGCAACCCAACATCAGCGAAGAATCCAAATTCGAAGTGAGAAGATTTTCGAGTAGCGTCCATGTTTGGGCCACATTTGGCTGGCAGCGGGGAGACAAAATGACAGACAAAGTGGGAGACACAGTGGGTGACTAAGTTTGAAACAAAGAGAGAGAGAGAGAGACAGACAGAGTGGGGGACGCAGTGGTCTGGGACAAAGTGAGAGGCAAAGCGGGAGACACAGTGGGCGACAAGCTGGGAGACGTGGGAGACAAAAAGCAGGGGACGACTCACAAATGGTTTCACGTGTTCACTGACTTCTTTTGTTTGCTTTTGTTTTCTTGTTTTTCCAAGACATGCCTGTGGAAAGTTTATCGGTTTATCGGGAAATGAGGCGTGCAGTTTTGGCGGTTTTGATGGTCCAACTGGAGCTTAACGGAGCTTCACGCCTGAGCTGTCAATGGTTCAACTTCAGTACTTTGCGTCCCAGAAACAAAAGAAGGACCTCGGGTGTTGGAAGCCTATTTGGCGGATCTGTTGACAAAACGCAACAGTGTTCACACAGGTCCCAAGGTTGGCGCGCAGGTTCCGATTTTGGCCCAGTGATTCACAACCCGCGTCTCGATACAGGCATGATCTGGCATGATATGTTATACCAGGCGCACTCCCACCTTGAGGGATCAACAAGCGACGGAAGGGTGCAATTACTAATTACTCATTCGAACATCGAACATTTGCAAAACCTTCCAAATTCTGTACGTGCCAGATCAAAATCTAAATACTTGACTTGCAGAGACTTAAAATCTGTTCAGCCAAAAGAACAACAGCGAAAATGTACGAGATGCTTGCTTTAAATGCATGTATACGCTTGCATCCATGCCCAGACACTTGATTGATTTCCGCATGTTTGGGTATCTGTCATAAGAAAGGTGCACGCCTGTTGATATAGCACGCTTATAAGCGAAGCCACGCTTGGGGCAATCATCCTCAACAATTTCAATGTGCAGGTCTTCGCCCCTGGACACTGCAAAGTTTTGGCAGATTTTGTACAAGGGTCGAGCTTAACAGAGTTTCGCGCAACTTCGGTAAAACGAAAGAAGGACTTCAGCGGGCGTTGGAAGCCTCAGTTGGCGGTAACAATCCTCCACAAAATACTCTTGAGATCTCTTGAGAACCGGAAGACGCTGGGAGTTTTACAGTAATACATTCGAACATATGGCCAATATTTTCCAAACTCGGTACGTGCGAGATCAATATTTGCGGGATAGCGATGCTCCGGGCCCCCCGATCCACAGGAACAGAACGTTTATCGCACAGTGGCGTTGGTGCTTGCTCAGAGCTGCGACCAGCAACAATTTTTTCTCGAAGTTGCGCCAATGTAGTATCCGCAAGGCGCATGTCTTGGTGCGTGTTTCCAGCCGCGAAGGCCATTGCGTTTGCACTACCAGGCATCATCACCACCTGCTGGCAGTCGGGTAAACCAAGGGCTGGAAAAAGGGAAAAAAAGCACTCAAGATACGTTAACCAACAATGGTTTCATGCCCAAATATAATGGTGCCAATTCCATGAAAAGCCGCTACGATCGATCCGACGAAAGCCTGATGGCGTGAATTGCACGAGCCTCCGCCGTTTACACTTTCAACATGGTAGGACACACAACAGGTGTGATTTCTCGTCGGAAACCCACGCAGGACGTACACAAATTGATATTTGCACGATATGCAATATGTTTCTATCCTCAAATATGATACGCATGGTTATACTTGTCGTATCTTGTCGTATATCCTATACTTGCAGAGACTTAAAATCTGTTCAGCCAAAAGAACAACAGCGAAAATGTACGAGATGCTTGCTTTAAATGCATGTATACGCTTGCATCCATGCCCAGACACTTGATTGATTTCCGCATGTTTGGGTATCTGTCATAAGAAAGGTGCGCGCCTGTTGATATAGCACGCTTATAAGCGAAGCCACGCTTGGGGCAATCATCCTCAACAATTTCAATGTGCAGGTCTTCGCCCCTGGACACTGCAAAGTTTTGGCAGATTTTGTACAAGGGTCGAGCTTAACAGAGTTTCGCGCAACTTCGGTAAAACGAAAGAAGGACTTCAGCGGGCGTTGGAAGCCTCAGTTGGCGGTAACAATCCTCCACAAAATACTCTTGAGAACCGGAAGACGCTGGGAGTTTTACAGTATATAATACATTCGAACATATGGCCAATATTTTCCAAATTCGGTACGTGCGAGATCAATATTTGCGGGATAGCGATGCTCCGGGCCCCGATCCACAGGAACAGAACGTTTATCGCACAGTGGCGTTGGTGCTTACGCAGAGCTGCGACCAACAACAATATTTTTCTCGAAGTTGCGCCAATGTAGTATCTGCAAGGCGCACGTCTTGGTGCGTGTTTCCAGCCGCGAAGGCCATTGCGTTTGCACTACCAGGCATCATCACCACCTGCTGGCAGTCCGGTAACCCAAGGGCCGGAATCAAAGGACCGGATAATCAGAAAAAGTGGTTGAAGCGGCACGGAGAAAGAAGAAAGGACAAAGGAGATGGTGGGGGGTCGATCATTTTAAAAGTTGTATGTGAAGAGTTGTGTGTGACAAAGTTGTGTGTGAAGTGTGTGTGTGTGAAAGGTTGTGAGTGAAAGAGTTGTGTGTGAAAGATTGTGAGTGAAAGAGTTGTGAGCGAAAGATTGTCTGTGACAAAGTTGTGTGTGACAAAGTTGTTTGTGACAAAGTTGTGTGTGAAAGATTGTGTGTGTGTGACAAAGTTGTGTGTGAAAGATTGCGTGTGAGAAAGTTGTGTGTGTGTGTGAAATGTTGTCTGCGACAAAGTTCTATAAAGTTCTGTGTGAAAGAGTTGTGTGTGACAAAGTTGTGTGTGTGTGACAAAGTTGTCTGTGACAAAGTTGTGTGTGAAAGAGTTGTGTCGTGTGTGACAAAGTTGTGTGTGGCAAAGATTGTGTGTGTGACAAAGTTTTGTGTGTGTGTGTGTGACAAAGTTGTCTGTAACAAAGTTGTGTGTGTGTGACAAAGTTGTGGGTGACAAAGTTGCGTGTGAGAGAGATGTGCGTGAAAAAATTGTGTGCGAAAGAGTTGTGTTTGACAAAGTTGTGCGCGATTAAGTTGCATGTGAGAGCGAGATGTGAAAGATTGCGCGTGACAAAGTTGTGTGTGACAAAGTTGTATTTGAGAGAGATGAACTCACTTACAGCGTGGATGTCACCAAGTGCCACGCCTGCCAGGCCAAACGAAAGTCGATGTCGCCAAGTGTCAGTGTGCCACGCCTGCATACGCCTGCAACGCAAAACGTAGCGCCCAGTGCCACGCCTGCCACACAAACAGCCGCGGCGCCCACGGCGCCAAACGGGAACCAAGCGCGCCACCAGAGCCAGCCCAGTGCCATAAGTGCCACACTTGCAAAGTGACGATCGATGTCGCCAAGTGCCAGGCCTGCCACGCAAAGTGACGGTCGATGTCGCCAAGTGCCACGCCTGCCACGCAAACAGCCGCGATGCCCACGGCCAAACGGGAACCAAGCGCGCCACCAGAGCCAGCCCAGTGCCATAAGCGCCACGCCTGCCACGCAAAGTGACGATCCATGTCGCCAAGTGCCAGGCCTGCCACGCAAAGTTACGATCGATGTCGCCAAGTGCCACGCCTGCCACGCAAACAGCCGCGGCGCCCACGGCGCCAAACGGGAACCAAGCGCGCCACCAGAGCCAGCCCAGTGCCATAAGCGCCACGCCCACCATGCAAAGTGACGATCCACATGATCCACGTCGCCAAGTGCCAGGCCTGCCACGCAAAGTGACGATCGATGTCGCCAAGTGCCACGCCTGCCACGCAAACAGCCGCGGCGCCCATGGCGCCAAACGGGAAACAAACGCGCCACCAGAGCCAGCCCAATGCCAAAAGTGCCACTCCTGCCATGCAAAGTGACGATCCATGTCACCAAGCGCCACGCCCGCCACACAAAGTGACGGTCGATGTCGCCAAGGGCCAGGCCTGCCACGCAAACAGCCGCGGTGCCCACGGCGCTAAAAGGGAACCAAGCGCGCCACCAGAGCCAGCCCAGTGCCATAAGTGCCACGCCTGCCACGCAAAGTGACGATCCATGTCGCCAAGTGCCAGGCCTGCCACGCAAAGTTACGATCGATGTCGCCAAGCGCCACGCCTGCCACGCGAACAGCCGTGGCGCCCACGGGAACCAAGCGCGCCACCAGAGCCAGCCCAGTGCCAGAAGTGCCACACCTGCCACGCAGAATGCACGTGCATGTCACCAAGTGCTACTCCTGCCTGTGTGTGGAGAAGTTGCGTGGGAGTAAGTTGTGCAAGGACAAGTTGTGTGTGAGCAATGTGGTGACAAGTTGTGCGTGGACAAGTTGCGTGTGGGAGTAAATTGTGCGGTGTCAAGTTGTGTGGTGGCAAATTGTGTGTGTGTGGACAAGTTGTGTGTGAGTAAGTTGTGTGTGAGCAAGTTGTGTGGTGACAAGTTGTGTGTGGACAAGTTGTGTGTGAGTAAGTTGTGTGGTGACAAGTTGTGTGTGGACAAGTTGTGTGTGAGTAAAATGTGTGTGAGCAAGGTGTGTGGTGACAAGTTGTGTGGTGACAAGGTGTGTGCTAGTAAATTGTGTGGTGACAAGTTGTGTGTGAGCAAGTTGTGTGTGGACAAGTTGTGTGTGGACAAGGTGTGTGTGGACAAGGTGTGTGTTAGTAAATTGTGTGGTGACAAGTTGTGTGTGAGCAAGTTTTTGTTGGGGGTGACAAGTTTTTTGTGGGCGGCGGGGCGGGAGGCGGGCGGGCCTAGGGAGGGCGGGCGGGCGGGCGAAGTGCAGAACCAAAAGAACACGAACCTTAACCAAGCACAAAGACACGCAAGTGGAAAAAAAAAAAAAAAACCACTTAGATTGATAACTTCAGATACGCCCTTCTTGTTTGTTTTGTTTTGGCCTTTCTGTGCTGTGGGTGTTTTAAAGATTTTGTTGATATGGTTTCAATTGGATTTGATATGGTCAACATTGTGATTTTCATGTGGTTCAAAAAGTGTGCAAAGCCACCCCACCCCAACAAATTTGCTGAGAGATAACCAGGACCAAGACGGTCCCAGTGCGGAGATGCTGGCAGAAAAAGGTGTGTGAAAAAAAATAAAATATATATATATCACATCAGAACCATATCATAATGGCTTCACACGATTCAAAACTATCAAAACCATATCAGTTGCATTCAAAACGATATCGAAACCAAAAAACAAGAGAAACCAACGAACCCGAACGCAGTCACGTAAAACACTTTTGTGAAACAAGTTTTTGAACAGTCTCGTAGATTGTTCCATTTTTCCTCTGTTACCGTACCAGTGCACTGTAGACCGTGGAATGTGGAAGGGGGTGGAGGGCAAAGTGTGGAGCGTGAAGAAAGTTGAGTGTTGGGTGGGGAATATAGTGTGTAGAGTGTGAAGTGGGGATTGTGGAGTGTAAAGTGTAAAGTTTTGGGTGGAAAGCGCGAATGTGGATTGTAAAGTGTGGAGTGTGGAGTGTAGAGCTGGACTGTAAAGTGTAAAGTGTAAAGTGCGGAGTGTAAAGTGTGGAGTGTAAAGTGTACAGTGTATAGTGCGGATCGCGGTGTAAAGTGTAAAGTTTAAAGTGTGGAGTGTAAAGTGCAAAGTGAGGAGTGTAAAGTGTAAAGCGTTTTTAAAGGTGGAGTGTAAAGTGTGAAGCGTATTTGAAGTGCGGAGTGTAAAGTGTGAAGCGTATTCAAAGGTGGAGTGTAAAGTGTAGAGTGTAAAATGTAAAGTGTGGAGCGTAGTGTGGTATAAGGGTGGAGTGTAGGGTGCGGAGTGGAAAGTGTAAAGTGTGGAGTGTAAAGTGCGGAGTGTAAAGTGTAGAGTGTGGAGCGTAGAGTGTAACGTGTAAAGTGTAAAGTGCGGAGTGTAAAGTGTAGAGGGTAGATTCTGGAGTGCAAAGTGTAGAGTGTGGAGTTTGGTGTCAAGTGTGGAGTGTGGAGTATAAAATGCGGAGTGTGGAGTGTATGGAGTGTAGAGTTTATAGTGTGAAGTGCAAAGTGAAGAGTGCGGAGTATGGAGTGTAGAGTGTGGAATGCGGAATGTGAAGTGTAGAGGGTAGGGAGTGGAGTGTAAAGTGTAGAGTGTCAAGTGTAAAGTGTGGAGTGCACAGTGCGAAGTGCAGAGTGTAGAGTGTAAAATGTAGAGTGTAAAGGGTAAAGCGTGGAGTTTAAAGTGGTGGAGTGTCAAGTGTGGAGTGTAAAGTAAGTGTGGAGTGTAAAGTGTAAAGTATGGAGTGCAAAGTGTGGAGTTTAAAGTGTAAAAATATGGAGTTGAAAGTGTAAAGTGTGGCGTGCACAGTGTGGAGTGTAAAGTGTAGAGTGTGGAGTGTAAAGTGTAAGTGTAACATGTGGAATTGCAGAGTGTGCTAAATACTGCGCCTGGCACACGACGGATCTTAACCACCAAATGCTGCACGTGGTGCCACGCAAAAGGAGGGTCTCACAATGTTCCACGCTGGCCACGGAATTTGCACGTTGACACTATTTGACGCAGATTGACGCAGCCCTTACAATGCAATTCGCAGAAAGAGAACACGCAACACGACACGTCTGAAGTGCTACACCTGCCATGCCAAAGCAAGATGGACACATCCAAAACGCTGCGCGTGCCACCTAAAATGCGACTGTCCCCGTAGGAATTTCCCTTATAATTTGGAAGGGGCTGACCCTCTTATAAATGGTTTATATATAGGCAGCAGTTACAAGACACCCCCTAACCGGAGCATTTTGTAACAGGACACCTAAAAGGCAAAGTTGTGCATTTTGAGTTGTTCATTGAGGGGGCCAATTCATTCTATAAGAGATTCGTTTTTGTGTAATGTTTTTTGTAAGTTCAAACAACTGTTATTGACCATATCCCTACCTCCAAAACCCCCGCGGGACCCAAAAAATGTAAGATACAATAACGCTTTTTGACCCCCACCCCCTGTATAGCTATCATAGAAGCGGAGCCCCCCGAAACAAATGTAACATGTACCTCCCACCTGCACGTTACATTTGTTGAGCCCCCCCCGGGTCATACGATGAAACCATACGTAAGGGGGAACCCCCCCTCCAACAAGCAGCTGTTACAGGGGCCCAAGAAAATGTAACATAGACGTGGGGAGGTATATGTTACAGTACATTTTTGAATGTCTTTATGCATGTTTATACGTTTTTTGTTTTTCATTATATGTTTGCTTACGGTATTTGTTAAAATGTCTGCTCTTATTTTTTCATATTCTTTTGTGTAGACGCGAAGACATCGACAATGTCGATGACTGCAAAACTATGTGAAACCCATGGTAGCTGATGATATGTTTTGCTCTGCTGGTTTCAAACGATTGATTTTTTTTTTGAAATTCTTGGAAACTCCTGGACGCTCTGTGACAATTTAACCTGTTGATCCCTTCGCTTTGCGATATTTTGCCATGCGCGTACGCGTTTCCCAAAATGTATCCAAATGTAAGGTGCAGGGGCTAGCGTAGGGAAACACCTTGTTTTTGCAGGTTTGGGAGGCCTCCCATGACCATGTCACATTTTCGACATGTTAATCCCTGCGATTTACGATGCGTGCACGCGTATGTAAAACGTAAGATGCAGGGGCTAGGGTAGAGAAACACAGTGTTTGCGCAGGGTTTGGGAGCCCCCACATGACCATGTTACATTTTCGACCTGTTGATCCCTGCGATTTGCGATGCACGTGCGCGTAAAAGTGTGCGTATGTAAAATGCGGGATGCATTTTGTAAGAATATATCTTTTCTAGGCATTGATACAAATTATTGTTCAGACCTGTACGTGTTTTTGATTCGATTTGATTAGCTGTTTTGATCTGTTTTGCTTATTTCCCAAACTATGGGCTGACACGGCAAAATGTAAAACACCCTTTCATGGCAGCTTCCTGGGGCTACAAGCACCTTGTCATTTTGTAAGGCACAGTCGAAGTTTTATGGCAACCATTTTGCGTTCATTTTTTTCTTTGGGATTTGGTGGAGGCACCAACTTTCTTCTCAGCGGGCGTTGTGTCGGCCAAGGTTCTTTTGCAAGTTGTAAGCGTGGCGACGCTCACTGTTATCTCATATTTTCATTGTGTACATTTTCGTTCGTTCAATTTTCATTTTTTTTTGGTACCCATGTGATAACACAAACGCAAGACATCAGGACAGGAGTTCTGGCAGGCAACGATGCCAAAGAAACAAAAGTACAAAAATACAAAAGGTTGCCCAAAAAAAAAAAGGAATCCTTACAAAAGGGCTGCTTGAAAATCAGCCAGGCCGGGGGGGAAAAAAACAGGGAACCAGAAGTTGTTGCCTGTCAGAATGATACCCAAAAATGTTATCTGAAATCACAACTTCTTATCAAAATGTCATCCGGCGGGATACAACATTCATATCGGGAGGAAAGTTGTGTTCTTACAAACTGAGAACGGAAGTTAGGATCGAATGTGGGTGCTAAAAACTTATGCTTCTAGTAAGGGCAAAAATTCCCCAAAAACCGATCCATTTTAGAAAGGTTTTCAAAATACCACCACTTGATGCTTACAAGAAGCCGGGCGCGACCCTTTCCCCCAAATTCGAACACGGATAAGTCATCTTCTGAAAACATTGCGGAAGTTTTGTGCGATGCTGCTTCCATCCATTCTCATCGCATCTCACAAAATGTCATGTTTGCCACGGAATTTGCACTTTGTCACCACTTCCCGCGACCCTGCCAATGCGATTCGCAAAAAACCCGCAACACGACACATCTGAAGTGCTGTGTTTTGCCACGCAAAATTGCGATGGAGTTCTCCAAAGTGCTGCGTCTGGCACGTAAAATGCATCTCATCTTTTGGAAACGGCGCAAGGGTATCGCGCCTACCACAGAAAACGATTTTCGACGCATTTTTGAAACATGTTGGTATGTCACAAAGTGCCACGCCTGCCACGTGAAACAAGGCTACGTTACGCGACGTTTACAACTTCCACAAGTGACCACTTTTGGGAAACTTGCCATTGGCACGGCCATAGCGACCTCATTGCCGACGGTTGCCGACGGTTGCCGACGGTTGCGGGCGCAGAAGCGACGTCGAGCGAACACGTCCCCACCCCCAGCCCCAAAGTAAAACGAGAACCCTTCGCTACGCATTCGGGAACATCGAGAAATTGACCAAAAACCTGTCCCCAGACGGCCCTTCCCCACACGCCCGCACGGGGTTCTTCTTTTTGATTCTGTATCGTGCTCCTCCGCCTTCACCATTTTTTTCACACACAACTTTGTCACACACACACACGCACACACAATTTTGTCATACGCAATTTTGTCCCACGCGATATTTCACACACAATTTTGTCACACACATTTTTTCACACACAACTTTGTCCACACAATTTTTCACACACAATTTTCTCACACGCAATCTTTCACACACAACTTTGACACACACACACAATCTTTCACACAACTTTGTCATACACAATCATTTGCATGCAACATTGTCATCCACCTTCACTTTGCGTGGCCGGCATGGCACTTGGCGACATCCACCTTCACTTTGCGTGGCAGGCGCGGCGCTGAGGGCACTGGGCTGGGTCTGGTGGCGTGCTTGGTTGTCGATGGTTGTCGTTGGTCACCCGTGACGCCGTGGGACTTTGCGTGCCAGGCGTGGCACTTGGCGACATCCACTGGCGTTTTGCGTCTCAGGCATGGCACTTTGCTCGCATTCACCTTCGTTTTCGCGTGGCAGGCGTGGCACTTGTGGCACCGGGCTGGGTCTGGTGGCGCGCTTGGTCGCCGCTGGTTGCCCGTGACGCCGCGGCACTTTGCGTGGCAGGCGTGGTACTTGGCGACATCCACGACGCCGCGGCACTTTACCTGGCAGGCGTGGCGCTTGGTGACATCCACCTTCGTTTTGCGCGGCATTGGCGACATCCACATTCCATTTGCGTGGCAAGCGTGGCACTTGGCGACATCCACCTTCACTTGCGTGCCAGGCGTGGCACTTGGGGCACTGGGCTGGCACTGGGCTGGCTCTGGTGGCGCGTTTGGTCGCCGTTAGTCGCCAAAATTCGCCAAACACAAGATCAGGACAAGATTTGATGTTGACCGTCAAAGACAGATCGGGAACACGCCATTGACACTTTGTCACTTTGCGCTCTGTTTCTGATCTGGTCGCTTTGGTCCAACGTGGAGCAAGACCACCGGAGCAGAATTTCATACCCTCAAGTTGGAAGGTTCTAGAATGCCCCCCCTGGGGATAAACACGGAGGGTTCTAGAATGAAAACTTTTCATTGTAGAACCCCCGGTCCCGCAGGCATTGTAGAACCCTGGAAGCTTTTATAATAGCATATGATGATCTATGGTGCAGGTTTTGTGCAGGTATTTGTGATCCCTAGTGAGCCGGTGGTTGAAAGCCATTTGCCAGTTTGATCCTCCTGTTGAAACTGTGGTTTTGGTGATTTGCAAGGCTCGATTGCACTACGTCGCAACAATATTGCCGAACCAATGCCATTCGGCACAAAAACCCAGAAGGATTATATACAGATACATGGTAGAAAAATTAACAAAATCACAGTTCAGTTTGTTTCTTGATCTCAGTACATGGTACTGACTGGGGGAACTTGTGGGTTCAGCTCAGTTTTGAAGTGGTTAGCTGTACCTTTACCTTTGCATTCACCCCAACAATGCATGGTTTTTTGAGTTTATTTTTTGCATGTTTGCTTCTTTTGCCGTCACCTGAGGCACACATAAAGTGGCTTTTGCATGTTGTGTCACAAGAGGCTGCAAAATCCCGCGTCGAAAATGTACGTGCATTTGCTAGAGATTTGCATGCATTTGGGCTGTTCTTTTGATTTAATTCCGAAAAGGCGTGGGCCAAATATTGTCTAGCTCCACATCTCTGAACGAAAGGGCCAATAGGTGAAGTGAGCGGCAAATTGGTAGGTAGAAAATTTCCCCACTGGAAACAGCTGTAGTGACACACAAACGAATTTCAGGGAAAATCAAGTCAGCTAAAACTGTGCCTGTCATCTTTTGTTCTTCTACAAGTAGACGAATGCCTGTGCAACAAATGAACATATCTAAGCTATCTAAGCTATCTAAGCTATCTAAGCATACAACAGTTCTAAAATGGTTTCCCCTTGCAGTAGCTGGTATTTCACACGTTTGGCCAAGCAGGAAACCATTCCAGAACCCTTCCCAAAGATAAATACCTCCAGGGGTACGTAGCCAGGTACAACCCAATGCCAATGAATTTCAGTGATAATCAAGTTAGCTAAAAACTGTTTCTGCCACCTTCTGTTCTTCTACAAGTAGACCAGTGCCTATGCAACAAATGAACAAATGAAAGTTACCTAAGCATGCAGATGTTCTAAAATGGTTTCCCCTTGCAGTAGCTGGTATTTCACATTTTTAGCCAAGCAGGAAACCATTCCAGAACCCTTCCCAAAGATAAATACCTCCAGGGGTACGTAGGCAGGTACAACCCAATGCTAATGAATTTCAGTGATAATCAAATCAGCTAAAAATTGTTTCTGCCATCTTCTGTTCTTCTACAAGTAGACCAGTGCCTGTGCAACAAATGAACAAATGAAAGCTACCTAAGCATGCAAATGTTCTAAAATGGTTTCCCCTTGCAGTAGCTGGTATTTCACACGTTTGGCCAAGAAGGAAACCATTCCAGAACCCTTCCCAAAGATAAATACCTCCAGGGGTAGGTAGGCAGGTACAACCCAATGCTAATGAATTTCAGTGATAATCAAGTCACCTAAAACTGTTTCTGCTATCTTTTGTTCTTCTACAAGTAGACCAGTGCCTGTGCAACAAATGAACAAATGAAAGCTACCTAAGCATGCAAATGTTCTAAAATGGTTTCCCCTTGCAGTAGCTGGTATTTCACACGTTTGGCCAAGCAGGAAACCATTCCAGAACCCTTCCCAAAGATAAATACCTCCAGGGGTAGGTAGGCAGGTACAACCCAATGCTAATGAATTTCAGTGATAACCAAGTCAGCTAAGACTGTTTCTGCCATCTTTTGTTCTTCTACAAGTAGACGAATGCCTGTGCAACAAATGAACAAATGAAAGTTATCTAAGCATGCAAATGTTCTAAAATGGTTTCCCCTTGCCGTAGCCGGTATTTCACACGTTTGGCCAAGCAGGAAACCATTCCAGAACCCTTCCCAAAGATAAATACCTCCAGGGGTAGGTAGGCAGGTACAACCCAATGCTAATGAATTTCAGTGATAATCAAGTCAGCTAAAACTATTTTGCCATCTTTTGTTCTTCTACAAGTAGACCAGTGCCTGTGCAACAAATGAACAAATGAAAGTTACCTAAGCATACAACAGTTCTAAAATGGTTTCCCCTTGCAGTAGCTGGTATTTCACACGTTTGGCCAAGCAGGAAACCATCCCAGAACCCTTCCGAAAGATAAATACCTCCAGGGGTAGGTAGGCAGGTACAACCCAATGCTAATGAATTTCAGTGATAACCAACTCAGCTAAAACTGTTTCTGCCATCTTTTGTTCTTCTACAAGTAGACGAATGCCTGTGCAACAAATGAACAAATGAAAGTTATCTAAGCATGCAAATGTTCTAAAATGGTTTCCCCTTGCAGTAGCCGGCATTTCACACGTTTGGCCAAGCAGGAAACCATTCCAGAACCCTTCCCAAAGATAAATCCTCAAGGTGCATTGTCTAGGGTGACATCTCTGTGTCATAGCTGCCCAGCCCCCCCAAATATCCCAAAAGAACAAATGTCCAATCAGTGGCGTCCTGATGAAGGTAGGCAAACTTACCATTTTTTAAGTGACAGCTGGACAGCTGTAGTTCGACACACACCTGCTTGCTGATTTCGCATGTGATGATTTGTTCCTTGTTTTTCTCCTTTGACGCAAAAAACATTATTGTTTTGAAAACACTGCATTTAGGAGTTTGCTGTTTTATTGAAAATTTATCTGGTTGGACATGTCTGCAGAAAATTAAACAAACAGTCGCACGGGAAATGGAACGAGTCCACAACTAAATTCGTTTGAAAAGGGGTGACTTAGGGGACATTCTGAAAGCATTTGGGTTTGGGTGTACTTTAATGGTTTGGCAAGAAAGGAAGCAAAGAGCGCGGGCAAAAACCTGGCTCCATAGGTAGTAAATGATACGACCATCTGTGGCCGGGCCGTCACCCATTGAAAAATGTTGTGGAGTATCATGGAGTGCTCTTTGCAGTTTTTTTTTGATTCGCCTCATGTTGATCTATTTTTTGGGGGCGCAGATTTCCTCATCGTTTTTTCCTGAAATGCGATGGTTTCAACAAGGATTTTTTTAATATGTTTTAATGATTTTTTAAAGGGTGGAAGATACCATTTCAGAACCCATTTTAGAACCCAAAAACGGAATAGCGGCCAAGAATTTTAGGTTCTAAGACCCCCCTTGTAGATTCCATTTTAGAACCCATATTTGGGTTCTAAAATGGTCCCCAAGGGGGTTCGAAGCAACTTGAGAGGATAGAATTTCCACAGCTTAATGTCGTATGGACATTGGATTATCTGTTTCTGCTCTAGTACCAAGCAGGCCGACGTGATGTCGTGTGTCACCGCGTTGGCTGGGGAGGAAAGAAGACGCGAGCACAGAGCAATGTGCCATGCGCTCCGGCTGCGTCAAGTGGAATGCTAGCCGTCACCAAACTGCATGTTCGCTTTCACTTTGGGCGCGTCGGCTTTGAAACAGCTGTTGCTTGCTTGTTTGTCTTTGTCTATTCTTCAATTGTGCGCGTACAAGACAATAATTTGCATCGTATCCTTCGTATAGTTTTTCACACACAAAACCTTTTACACACAGACGTTTTTGCACACAGAAACCTTTACACACAGAAGTTTTTACACACAGAAACTTTTACATACAGACGCTTTTACACAAAGAAGCTTTTACACACAGACGCTTTTACACAAAGAAGTTTTTACACGCAGACACTTTTACACACAGACGCTTTTACACGCGAACACTTTCACACACAGAGGCTTTTACACAATTTTACACAGGCGCTTTTACAAACAAACGCTTTTGCAGACGCTTTTACACACACAGACATCACAGACGCTTTTACACACAGAAGCTTTTACACACAGAAGCTTGTACACACAGACGCATTTACATACAGAAGCGTTTACACGCCGACCCTTTTACGCACAGCAGTTTTTACACACAGACACTTTTACACAAACACGTTTACACACAGAGACTTTTACACACAGACCATTGTACACACAGACGCTTTTACACACGGAAGCTTTACAGAAGTTTTTACACACAGAAGCTTTACACACAGAAGCTTGTACACACGGAAGTTTTTACACACAGACCCTTGTACACACAGACGTTTTTACACACGGAAGCTTTACAGAAGTTTTTACACACAGAAGTTTTTACACACAGAAGTTTTTGCACACAGAAGTTTTTACACACAGAAGCTTTTACACACGGAAGCTTTTTACACGCAGAAGCTTTTACACACAGAAGTTTTTACACACAGAAGTGTTTTACACGCAGACGTGTTTACACACAGGAGCTTTTACACAAAGACGATTTTACACACAGGAGTTTTTACACAAAGAAGCTTTGACACACACGCGCTTTTACACACAAACGCTTTTACACACAGACGCTTTTACACACAGACGCTTTTACACACAGAAGCTTTTACACACAGAAGCTTGTACACACAGACGCTTTTACATACAGAAGCGTTTACACACAGACGTTTTTACACAAAGAAGCTTTTACACTTTACACAGAAGCTTTTACACTTTACACACAGACGCTTTTACACAGAGACGCTTTTACACACAGACGCTTTTTACACACAGACGCATTTACACACAAACGCTTTTGCAGACGCTTTTACACACACAGACATCACAGACGCTTTTACACACAGAAGTTTTTACACACAGAAGCTTGTACACACAGACGCATTTACATACAGAAGCGTTTACACGCCGACTCTTTTACGCACAGAAGCTTTTACACACAGACGCTTTTACACACAGAAGTTTTTACACACAGACACTTTTACACAAACACGTTTACACACAGAGACTTTTACACACAGACCATTGTACACACAGACGCTTTTACACACGGAAGCTTTACAGAAGTTTTTACACACAGAAGCTTTTACACACAGAAGCTTGTACACACGGAACCTTTTACACACAGAAGCTTTTTACATCTTTTTACACACAGAAGTTTTTACACACAGACCCTTGTACACACAGACGCTTTTACACACGGAAGCTTTACAGAAGTTATTACACACAGAAGTTTTTACACACAGAAGTTTTTGCACACAGAAGTTTTTACACACAGAAGCTTTTACACACGGAAGCTTTTTACACGCAGAAGCTTTTACACACAGAAGTTTTTACACACAGAAGTGTTTTACACGCAGACGTGTTTACACACAGGAGCTTTTACACAAAGACGATTTTACACACAGGAGTTTTTACACAAAGAAGTTTTGACACACACGCGCTTTTACACACAAACGCTTTTACACACAGACGCTTTTACACACAGACGCTTTTAACACACAGAAGCTTTTACACACAGAAGCTTGTACACACAGACGCTTTTACATACAGAAGCGTTTACACACAGACGTTTTTACACAAAGAAGCTTTTACACTTTACACAAAGAAGTTTTTACACTTTACACACAGACGCTTTTCCACAGAGACGCTTTTACACACAGACGCTTTTTACACACAGACGCATTTACACACAGAAGCTTTTACACACAGACGTTTTTACACACAGACGCTTTTACACACGGAAGCTTTACAGAAGCTTTTACACACAGAAGCTTGCACACACAGAAGTTTTTAGACAGACGCTTTTACACACAGAAGCTTTCAAAATCGCAATTTTCACCACAGTTTTTAGCGATCGAACTCATTTCGTGCGAAAGAATTGTCGCGAACACTTCAGAATTCAATTTTACCTATGTTTTTGGCGATCGAACCTCATTTCGTGCGAAAGAGTTGTCGCGAACACTTCAGAATCGCAATTTTACCCCAGTTTTTGGCGATGGAACCTCATTTCGTGCGAAAGGGTTGTCGCGGACATTTCGAAATCGCAACTTTACCGCAGTTTTTGGCGATGGAACCTCATTTCGTGCGAAAGGGTTGTCGCCGAGGTTGTATTGGCGATCGAACCTCATTTCGTGCGAAAAAGTTGCCGCCGAGGTTGTAAAATCGCAACTTTACCCCAGTTTTTGGCGATCGAACTTCATTTCGTGCGAAAGGGTTGCGTTTCGTGCCGTCTCGTTGGCACTGCCCCGCGCCTTAAGAGAGAAAAAGAAAAGAAGGAGAGAGCAAGAGGGCAAGAGAGCAAGAGGGCAAGTGAGAATGTGAAGATGTGAAAAATTGATGTGAAGATGTGAGGATGTGAAGACGTGAAGATGAGAAGATGTGAAAATGAGAAGATGTGAAAATGCGAAGATGAAGATGAGAAGATGTGAAGATGAGAAGACGTGAAGATGTGAGGATGTGAAGATGTGACGATGTGAGGATGTGAAGATGTGAAGATGAATAGGTGTGAAGATGAGCAGATGTGAAGATGCGAAGATGAGAAGCTGTGAAGATGAGAGAAGATGTGAAGATGAGCAGGTGTGAAGATGCGAAAATGAGAAGGTGAGAAGATGATAAAACTGTGAAGATGAGAGCAGATGTGAAAATGAGCTGATGTGAAGATGAGAAGATGTGAAGTGAAGATGCGAAGATGAGAAGATGTGAAGTGAAGATGTGAAGATGCGAAAATGCTCGACGGACCCACACCATTAGAAGAACTCTTCGCGCAGACGCTCCCGGGAAAAGATGTTCCTGTCCTCAAACCATCGCAAAATCGTATCAAAATCGTGTCAAAAAAGTTTCCAGGCCACATCAAAATTATATCAAAACCAGGACAACCCGTGAAAAATCAACCAAAAACCTGTCCCGGTGTTGTTTCTGCTTCCTTTCTTGAGGCCAACCCGTTTTCAAAACCATACCTAAACTACAACCCAGGCCACATCAAAAACATAACAAACCATATCGAAATCACAACCCCAAATTCAAAGCGCATCGAAATCATGTCCTCAAATCATTTTCGACTAGGAACCATTAAAAATGACATGATAAATTTATAGTGCCGGAGTGGAACTTAGAATGAGGGAACAGTTTCCAAACGACGATACCCCGAACTTAGAATGACTGAAAAAAGGGCCCCCCGAGTAGCAACTTAGAATGACTCCGCAGTTAGAATGACTGAAAACCAAAAAAACGTGGAAAAACACTGTGTTTTGGCAGATTTCGGACATCTTATGGAAATGCTTTGGATTCCACTGATTAGCCAAATTGGCAGAAATCATCAAAACATGTGGAAAAAATCAGTGTTTTTGAAGGTCCCTGACAACGTATGGACGTGCTTTGAAATCAAAAGTTGGCAGGAGTCATCAAAAAAACAAACAAAAAAAACGAAGAAAACTCAAAAAAAAACGCGTTTTTTCTCCCCTGTTGTTCTGTCCCGGTGATATATTTATTTTTATATCTATATATTTGCCTGCAATCACCTGCAGTCATTTTAAGTTCAGACCTTCCCCAACCTATTGGCCTACTGTCTGCCAACCTATTTATCTGTGTGTATATATATACATATATGCATGTATTTATTTTTATATTTATATATTTACCTGCAATCACCTGCGGTCATTTTAAGTCCAGACCCTCCCCAACCTATTGACCTACTGTCTGCCTACCTATATGTCTATGTGTATATATACAATTATATACATATATGCATACATTTATTTTTAGATTTATATATTTACCTGCAATTACCTTCAGTCATGTTAAGTTCAGACCCTCCCCAACCTATTGACCTACTGTCTGCCCTCCTATTTATCTATGTGTAAATATACATATATGCATGTATCTATTTTTATATTTATATATTTACCTGCAATCACCTGCGGCCATTCTAAGTTGAGACCCTCCCCAACCTATTGACCTACTCTCTGCCTACCTATTTATCTATGTATATATATATATATGTATGTATTTTTTTTAAATATTTATATACTTACCTGCAATCACCTGCAGTCATTCTAAGTTCAGACCCTCCCCAACCTATTGACCTACTGTCTGCCTACCTATTTATGTATATGTATTTATATATATATATGTATGCATGTTTTTTTTTAATATTTATATATTTACCTGCAATCATCTGCAGTCATTTTAAGTTCAGACCCTCCCCAACCTATTGACCTAATGTTTGCCTACCTATTTATCTATATGTATATATTTTTATATATGTATATATGTATGTATGTATTTATGTTTATATTTGTATATTTACCTGCAATCACCTGCAACCATTTTAAGTTCAGACCCTCCCCAACCTATTGACCTACTGTCTGCCTACCTATTTACCTATATGTATATATTTATATATATGTATGTATGTATTTATTTTTATCTTTATATATTTACCTGCAATCACCTGCAACCATTTTAAGTTCAGACCCTCCCCAACCTATTGACCTACTGTCTGCCTACTTATTGATCTATATGTATATATATATATATGTATGTATTTATTTTATATTTATATATTTACCTGCAATCACCTGCAGCCATTTTAAGTTCAGACCCTCCCCAGCCTATTGACCTACTGTCTGCCTACCTATTTACCTATATGTATATATTTATATATATGTATGTATATACTTACCTGCAATCACCTGCAACCAATTTAAGTTCAGACCCTCCCCAACCTATTGACCTACTGTTTGCCTACCTATTTTTCTATATGTATATATTTATATTTTATATGTATGTATATATTTATTTTTATATTTATATATTTACCTGCAATCACCTGAAGTTATTTTAAGTTCAGACCCTCCCCAACCTATTGACCTATTGTTTGCTTACCTATTTATCTATATGTATTTATATATATATGTGTATGTATGCATGTATTTATTTTTATATTTATATATTTACCTGCAATCACCTGCAGTCATTCTAAGTTTAGACCCTCCCCAACCTATTGACCTACTGTCTGCCTACCTATTTATCCATATATATATGTATGTATGTATGTATTTATTTTTATATCCATATATGTACCTGCAATCACCTGCAGTCATTCTAAGCTCAGACCCTCCCCAACCTATTGACCTACTGTCTGCCTACCTATTTATCTGTGTGTATATATTTATATATGTTTGTATTTATTTATATTTTTTTAGGTACCTGCGATCACCTGCAGTCATTTTAAGTTCAGACCCTCTCCAACCTATTGACCTACTGTCTGCCTACCTATTGATCTATGTGTGTATATATATATAAATATATTTTTTTTATACTTGTATATTTACCTGCAATCACCTGCAGTCATTTTAAGTTCAGACCCTCCCCAACCTATTGACCTACTGTCTGCCTACCTATGTATCTATATGTATATATTTATATATATATGTATGTATGTATTTATTTGGTTAATTTTTTTATATTTATATATTTACCTGCAATCACCTGCAGTCATTCTAAGTTCAGACCCTCTTTAACCTATTGACCTACTGTCTGCCTACCTATTGATCTATGTGTGTATATATATTTATAAATATTTGTTTTTTTTTATATTTATATATTTACCTGCAATCACCTGCAGTCATTCTAAGTTCAGACCCTCGCCAACCTATTGACTTACTGTCTGCCTACCTATTTATCTATATGTATGAATTTAAATATATATATATATTTATATGTATGTATTTATTTTTATATTTATATATTTACCTGCAAACACCTGCAGTCATTCTAAGTTCAGACCCGCCCCAACCTATTGACCTACTGTCTGTCTGCCTATCTATTTATCTATATATATATATATTATATTTAGGTTCGAAACCACATACTGTGTGCGCGTAGCATGTTGGTTGTTGGTTATTGTTTAGTTTATTATATATGAACGCACAGATAAGTGAGATTGATTATTACTGATGTTGTTTATATTGGATTCGAAATAATGAAAGGTGCTCGTTTTTTTATATACTCAAAAGCGTATCATGTCGGCTGAAATTTGGAAAATTTTTGAAGACGCTGACTAACTATTATCACAGGGGTGTATGGAGCTCAAAGGGGCGCCTAGGTTTGTTACATGAAAGTGCGCTGTAACGAATGATTCAGAAATAGAAGAAGTCAAAATTACTGGATTACAAATGGAGGAAAGCATAACAGGAGCAAAAATTGATGAACACCGATGATGAAACATGAAAAATGGATGGGAATGTTTAAAAAAATGGATGAAATATGGATGAATAATGGATAGCAGTGGATGAAATTGGGTAAACATTGATGCAGAAAAGAGAAAAAGGATGAAAAATGGATGGAAACTGGATGGAAATGGAAATATAGAGCATGCGTGAAATGATTATATAAGAATTGATGAGCAGGGATTAAACAGAATTAAACTTGATGGGGAAAAACAATGAATATTGAATGGGAAGTGGATAGAGGTTATGGATATATATATAAATATATAACTATTTATAAATATAATGAATACATTACAGTCTTGCTGTGCCGGACCGAAACATAGAATGACCATTTGGAAACCGCTGAGGCATCCTGTAAAACAATGAGCGTTCCAGGACAGTGTGGACAGATGCAACTAGGTGGAAGTGGAAAATTACTGGATTATAAATGGAGGAAAGCATAACAAGAGCAAAAATTGATGAACACCGATGATGAAACGTGAAAAATGGATGGGAATGGTTAAAAAAATGGATGAAATATGGATGAATAATGGATGAAATTGGATAAACATTGATGCAGAAAAGAAAAAATGATGAAAAATGGATGGAAACTGGATGGAAATGGAAATATAGAGCATGCGTGAAATGATTATATAAGAATGGACGAGCAAGGATTAAACAGAATTAAACTTGATGTGGGAAAACAATGAATAATGGATGGGAAGTGGATACAGATTATGGATGAAGCATGGATGAAGAACAGATGACAATGGATGAATATGGCTGGAAATTAGTGCAGAGTGGATGAAGAATGGATGAAAAACGGCTGGAAAAATGCGTGGAAATGAAGAACAAATGAAAAAAATGGATAGAAGATGTTCAAAAAAATCATTTTCGAAGGATTTTGGACTACCTTCCACAAAAAACAGCACTTGGGAGCCAAACTTGGAATGACGGGTACTTTTGCTATTGTGGCCAAATTGTTTTTGAAAATCAGCTGTGCGCGAAAACCCATTCTATGTTCCGTGTCCCAGACCTGTTTTGACTGGCAGGCGCGGTGTTTCGTAACATTTCAGTTACTCATTCTAAGTTTTCCAAACGGAAAAAAAATCAAAAACGTGGGATTTTGGCCCCGCGCGTCGAAACGGCAACTTTTCGGATACCCCCGGCGATTTCCAAAAGGTCATTCTATGTTTCAGTCCGGCACTATAAAGTTCTAAAAGGATTCCAGGGTCATAACTTTAACCCACAATGGTTTCATGCCCAAATATAATGGTGCCAATTCCGTGAAAAGCCGCTACGATCGATCCGACGAAAACATGATGGCGTGAATTGCACGAGCCTCTGCCGTTACACTGTCAAATCTTTCAACATGCTATAACAGGATGTACAACCACAGGTGCGATTTTTTATCGGAAATTTACGCAGGACCTGCAAAAATTGCTATACTGTACTTAGACATTTTTATCAAACAGGTGCCTTGGGGCCAAGAGAAGGTAAGAACGTGGGAAGAGATGGTCGGGAAAGGAAAGGTTGGGATCTCGATGGACGCGAAAAGGGTAACATGATCAGATGATGTAATGTTGGCGTCATGTTTAACAGTCAGAACTCCAACGTGGCGTGGCATGGCCTGGCCAGCAAGGGAGGTAGTGCTGTTCGTCTCCCTACCTGGATTGTGTTTTCAACAAATTACGCCATCAAAACATATTTGAAGGTAAAATAAAAACATTTTTTTTGAAAACATTTTGCGCCGCCTCGCCAATAAAGGAGGTGGTTTGAGTTTGACCCCTCTCAGTGACTGTGACTGGGTTGTTTGCTTTTCTGGCTACACGTGGCAACAATGTCGAACCAAGTGTGCATGAAAAACAATGATATTTCCTTGGAAGTTGACCATCCAGGGCCAGTAAGGCAGGTGGTCTCTGAAACCATGTGAAACACACGAACTAAAACGCGTTACATATGATTTTAAATTGATTTTTGATGCCAGTGGCACGAGAAAACCTTTCTTGTCACGGACATGTTTTTTTTTTTGGTTGCCACCACGAGCAGCCAAAAACTAATGAAAGACATGATAGGTTGCGATTTATTGATTATATGTTTATTTCCATCATTCATTTTGGAAGGCATGACCGGGAAGGGAAGTAAGTGGTCTGACCCGTTTCACTGTTTGCATTTTTGATTTCCACGTGTTTATTTTTGCGGGGGCGGCAAGAGGCGAGCGATGGCATAGCGGTTGTTTGGCCTTGCAAAGAGGGAATTTTGTTGATACCGTTATTTTTGTGTTTTCTTGCTGCTGAATTTATTCCAGCGCGGTTTCTTGATGCCACTGTCTTCGGATTGGTTGGTGTTGATATTGTTCGGGTCATGTTTTTTTTGCGCAACGATTTTTACATTTATTGTTTAGGTCATGGTTGTTTTTTCCATAGTTTTGTTTCGGCGCCGCGGTCTTTGGATCTCTCACGGCGCCACATTTGCATAAAGAAATTAACATTTTGATGTTACTATCTTCAAATTTTTTGGTGTGAATTTTGCCCAGACCAATTTTTGCCCATGCGATTATCTTCGGACTTTGTGATGTTAATTTTGTTCAGGATTTGTTTTTGATGCCACTATCTCCAATTTTTTTGGGGGGTTCAATGTGTTTCAAGTATTTTTTTCCAATGCCACTATCTTCGGATCTTTCGGTGTTAATTTTGTCCAGGATTGCTTTTCATACCACTATTTACGGATTTTTTGGTGTTTATTTTGTTCAGGGCAATGCATTTTGATCCCACTATGTTCGGGTTTTATGGTGTAATTTTGTCCGGTGCATGTTTTTTTCACTCTGTTCAAGTTTTCTTGTGTTAGTATTGTTCAAAACAATTTCTTGATGCCACTATCTTCAGATTTGTCGGTATTAATTGTGTCCAAGGCTGTTGTTTTTGATAACGTTATCTTCGGGTTTTTTGGTGTTGATTTTGTCGATGGCAATGTGTTTGGTGGCACTGTTTTTGGATTTGGTGGTGCTAATTTTGTTCAGGGTAAATTGTTTGATGCCACAATCTTCCGATTTTTTGGCGTCAATTTTGTTCAGGACAGTTTTTGTCCATGTTATTATCTTCAGTTTTCAGGGTGTTAGTCTTGTTACTGTTCAAGGCAGTTGTTTTTGATGCCGTTATCTTCGGATTTTGCGGTGTATACATGTGTATACTGTATATGTTGTTCTATCTTCGATTTTTTTGTTTTTTTTTGTCATGTTTTTTTTGATGGTGTTATCTCCGTTTTTTGTGAATATTGTCACTGGCATTTTTTTGATGCCACTGTCTTCTGATGTTGTGTTGTTTTTTTTGTCCAATGCTGTTTTTCTCCATGCCACTATCTTCGGATTTTTGTGGGTTTTACTTTTGTTCAAGGTAGTTTTTGTTTTCGAAGATGTTATGCCATATGCTCTTTGGTCTTGTCTTCATGATGCTACGATGGTCTTCCCTACCTCATGCCTGCTACGCTGCTTGACCTTCCCTGCCTCATTATGCTTGATGTCTTCTTTGCCACGTTATTCCTTTTGATCTTGTCTTCATGTTTCTACGCTGCTTGGTCTTCTCTACATCAAGCTACACTGCTTGCCTTTAACCAAGTCATGTTTTTGCTGTTTGGTTTTCTCTGTATCATGTAAGGCTACCCGATCTTGTCTTTATGATGCCAGGCTGCTTGATCTTATCTACTTCATGCTGCGCTGCTTCACCCTCCCTACCGCATGTCAAACTGCTTGATGTCGTGCACATCAGGTTATGCTATTTGATCTGTTCTTCATGATGTTAGGCTGCTTGGTCTTCTCTATCTCCTGTTGCGCTGCTGGACCTTCCCACCTCATGTCAAGCTGCTTGATGTCCCCTAAATCGTGTTATGTTTTTTGTTTTTTTCAATCTCCTGCGTTGTTTGATCTTATCCTCCTCATGCTACACTGCTTCACCACCCGCCCTACCTCATGCTGCTTGGTGTTTTCGACATCAGATCTTTGATTTTTGATAGTTTGATCTTGCCTTGGAGATGGTACACTGCTCGACATTGACTACCTCATGTTGTGCTGCCTGATGTCCCCTGCATCAGGTTGTGCTTTTTGATCTGGCCTGCATGGTGCTAGGCTGCTTGATCTTCTCCGCCTCATGCTGCCGCTTGATCTCCCCTGCGTCATGTTATGCTGCTTGACCTTCTCTAAATCATGTTATGCTACTCGATCTGGTCTTCATAATGCCACGCTGCTTCATGCTACGCTGCTGAACCTTCCGTACCGTATGTTATGTTTCTTGGTGTTCCCTGTCTCATGTTGTGCTGTATGATCTTGTCATCAAGACGGTACGCTGCTCTATCTTTTCTACCTCATGCTACCTTCTTGACCTTCCTTTGTTATGTTGCTTGTGTTCTCTATATATATATATATATATTGTTGAGTTTTTTGTCTGATCTTCATGCTGCTACGCTGCTTGACCTTCTCTACCTCTTGTTAGGCTTCTTGGGCTTCCCTACCTCATGTGATGCTGCTTAATGTGCTCTGTATCATAATGTGCTATTCGGTCTTGTCCTCATGATGCTGCGCTGCATGATTCCCTACGTCAAGCTACGCTGCTTGACCTTCCCTAACTGACGTTATGCTGCTTAATGTTCTTACATCAGATCGTGTTACGCTGTTTGGTCTTGTCGTCATGATGCTACGCTGCTTGGTCTTCTCTACATCATGCCTTGCTACAAAGCGAATGAATTTCATCAGCATAATTTTAGTACCCAAAACTGTTCTGGGAGCACAAGTTTTTCGTGTTTGGCATCAGCAGCGTCACTAGTTGCCATCTGGTTTCAGCTAGAAAAAAGCGCTGGCGAGGTGAGGCGCCCAAAATTGCAGATTCTGTGACGGAACTGATGGTCAAAAGACAACAACTCACTTTCATCAAGCAGAAACCAACTCACTTTCATATATTTTTACCTCGCTGCCAAAGCGTGCATAAGCGCTCTTGGAATGAAGAGATGGGCACGCCCTCAAACCTTTCGCTGTCAAGCAAACGCCGCGCAGCTCCCGGTAAGTCTTGTATATACTCTATCCGCCAAATAAACGCTAAGCGTCCATAGCACGGTTACCCTCGCCTAGTCATCATACGTTTTTGGCAAAAAGTGAGGGGTTAAACCCCCCTAATTTCCATACGTTTGAAAACATGTAGGGGTGGGTGATGTGTTCCAGTTAGGAAGCTCGTCATTTCATTTCATCAACTCTGCTGCGGCAGGGTGCGTGCAAACGAAGCTATGGGATTCAGCCGGAAGGGAATGTGGACGCACATTCCTGTACCTGCCCTGGGCGCATCTAAGTCGCAGCTGGGGGGACATATATTTTATCGCTGTTGTTTTATATCGTTAGCGTTTACTGTGATTATTTAACATTTTATATATATATATACACATACAGGCTCATCTCATCGTGTTATGTTCTTGTGTTCGTCCGATGCATTCCACAGGAAAATTCGGAACGACAGTTCTGATCAAGCGTGTGTGTGTGTGTGTGCTTGTGGCAATCTTGTTTGTGTGTGTGTGCCAACGTCGTGTGTGTGTGTGAGAGAGAGAGAGAATGCCGTGTGAGTGAAAGAGGATGGGGCGCGTGTCTGCGTGACAATGTTGGACGTGAAAGCATCATGTGTGTGAAAAAAACGCGTTTAACAAGTTTGTATATGACAATATTGCGCGCGACAATGCTGCGGAGGAAAAGAAGCAGGAGGAGGCGGAGGAGGAGGAAGAGGACGGAGGAGGCGACGGGATGCAGAATTGAACAGCTTTATGTTAATTGATGCTAGTTTGTGTGTGATTTGTTGTTTCTGGGTGTGTGTGTGTATGTGTTTTTGTCCGGTTGTTTCTTCTAATACAACCATGCGGTGAAGGCGTCAATTAAAGGAGCACAACAAACAACACGGGCCCTGTAATGAGCCAGGCTTGGTTTCAGCGCCTTGTATGCGTGATTGTTATCCATGGAATGTGGATGCGAGCATGCACTTTCTTCATTTAGAATTATTTTAGATCTTGCATTGGCATACGAGGATGGCGACAGTTGTCCAGTGGACAGTCGAAGATGTGGCGGCATGGCTGGACCAATGTTTGCACCTTCCATACGCAGATGGATTTGTTCAGGCATGTCAGGGCCGCTTGCAATATATCTATCTATCTATCTATCTATCTGTCTGTCTGTCTGTCTATCTATCTGTCTATTTTTCTATCCATCTATCTATCTATCTATTTATTTATTTATTTATCTATTTGTTCGGATTTCATGGCTGAGATTCTGCTGCGCATCCCCGCGCCATTCTTCGGTCGAGCACATTGGCAGGCAGGCGTGGATGGCGTGCAGCTGGTGCACCTGACGCAGCAAGGGCTACTGAACTTGGGCGTCGACAGCGAAGAGCATGTCAAGTGCTTGCCGCATCCTCAAGGTTTTGAAATTCGTGTGGATGCCCGCGTTCCACGCCCGGTGAATGCCCTTCCTGGGTGGTTCTCGGGGCCGCTTAATTTTTTGTTCACGAATTTATCAATATTGAGGTTAGACCACGTTGCAGTGCTTCGGATTCAGTTGGTTTCTCAGATTGTTGTTGGATGTTGTTGTTGGAGCAAAAACATGTCACCGAGCTTCAGCTTCAAGTAAGATGATGGAGGTGGGAAAGGAGCCTCCGTGGCAGCCAGGCGTGGCAGCTGCAATGTTCCCAAGGCTTGTTTGCTCCCTAGTGGTGTAGCATTTCCCGGATGTTTTTGTGGATGTTGTCGCGATTTTTGGAGGGTACATTTTTTTTTGGACCTGGTCCTTTTTTTGGGCCTTGGGCCTTGGGGCAAGGTAAAATGAAAACGCGGCAGACGTACATATGTGTTTGTGGGTTTTGTGGGCCTTATTTTTGTGGACCTGCGTGTGTTTGTTTGACCGGCTGATTTTGCTTTCTCGAAAGCTCCTGCAAGTGGTTTTTCCAAAAGAACTGCTGCCAAATTCAATTTTTCACTTCATCTACATGTCGTGCATCTTCCACATCCCCTACATCCTTTACATGTTCTTTGCCACCTACACCATCTACATTACGTGCATCATCTATATAAATATAATCCTGATGGGATACATAGAATACAGAATCGGTAATTCCGGCTCGAAAAGGCACCTTCCGGAATCGGAAAAAAAATGTTTAGAATGAAAGCACTTTCCGGAAGCGGAAAAAAAAGTTATAGAAAACCTGTAGAATATGTTTGTTCGAATCTTTGTCCATCTTTGTCCCAGGTTTTTGACTTTTACCTTAATTCAGTGCCGGGGAACCACCAATACCAGTAGTACCGCACAAGGTCGTGGCGGAAGTTTCAAGGATAGGACACTATACATTAGGAGATGTGAATTGTTGTGAAGAATGAAAGGGCGAATCCACTGATGGATGGAAAGTTGGTTGGAGTTGTGTTTTCTGGAGTGGCAGTGGTCACCTCACCCATAACTGCTGAATGTAGTGTCGTGTAGTGTAGTTGCAGTTGTAGTGTAGTGCTGGAACTGTAGCTGTAGCGTGGTGTAATTAACTAATGTAGTGTAGTTGTAGCTGCAGTTGCAGTTGTGGCTGTGGTGTGGTGTAATAATTTGTGTAGCGTAGTGTACTGTAGTGCTGCGTACTGTAGTACAGTATAGTGTGGTGTACAGTGTAGCCTGGCGTAGTGTAGTTTAAAGCAGCGTAGTTGTAGCTGTAGCTTTAGGTTGTCGTGTAGTGTAGTGCAGTGTAATTAGCGCAGTTGTAGTTGTAGTAGTCGTAGTCGTAGTCGTAGTCGTAGTCGTCGTCATCGTCGTAGTCGTAGTAGTCGTAGTAGTCGTAGTAGTCGTAGTAGTCGTAGTAGTCGTAGTAGTAGTAGTAGCAGTAGTAGTAGTAGCAGTAGCAGCAGTAGTAGTACTAGCAGTAGTTGTTGATGCTGTTGCTCTTGTAGTTGTTGTAGTGTAGTGTAGCGTAGCGTTGTAGTGTCGGGTAGCCTATAGTGCAATGTAGTGAAGCAGCAGCAGGAGGAGAAGTAGTAGTAGCAGCAGCAGTAGTAGCAGCACTAGTACCAGCAGCAGCAGTGGTAGTAAGTAGCAGTAAGCAGTAGTAAGTAGTAGTATATAAGTAATAGTAAGTAGTAGCCGAAGGAAGTTTAGAAGTGAAACTTCCGAAAATATGGACAGATGAAAAGCAGAGTTGGGAAGAGTCAGAGAAGAGAAGAGAAGAAGAAAGAGAAAGTCTCAGAAGAAAGAAGATCCAGGCGCGCGAAAAGGTAGGAAAGTCGCGAAACACTTTGTTTTTCCAATGATTTGTGACCGGAGGGTCGAAAAGTAAGCTCGCTAAAGCGGCGGGTGCGGAGCCAGCTGGCCAGATGAGAGATGAAAAATTGCACGCCGTTGTGGCGCGAGTGAAAAAGCTAAAAACACTTCACGTTCGGAGCACGTTTCGAAGTTGCGATGTCGAAAAAGTGCACGCCGTTGTGGTGCGAAGCACATTTCGAAGTCAAAATGCACAAAACACCTCATGTTCGGACCACTTTTGGAAGTTGGGATGTCGAAAAAGTGCACGCCGTTTGGTGCGAAGCACATTTCGAAGTCAAAATGCACAAAACACATCAAAACACTTATGTTCGGACCATTTTTGGAAGTTGAGATGTCGAAAAAGTGCGCGCCGTTGTGGCGCGAACGAAGTAAAAATGCTAGAACACCAAACGAAGTAAACATGTAAAACGCGAGGGTTTTGTGGCATCTCCAAAAAAGATGGCAGGCGTGGGACATTTGAAGAGGACCTGCAAAGTTGTTTTTTCGTGTGGCAGGCGCAGTACAAGAGACATGTTCATCAGAGACGTTAGGAGGTCCGGGCGCTGATTTCCTGAGAGGGTTGCATTTTGGAGCATCAGATCTTCAGGTTTGCTAAGATGATTTTGCGTGACAGGTCATGCAGCACTTCTGGCATCACTTTTTCGTGGCAGGCGCAGTACTTTAGACAGGTGGAGTGGAAAAATCGCAAAATGCATTGGCACGAGGCCGTCAGCTCTGCACTCAACTTTCCATTTTTGAAGGAAGTCTCGCAGAATTGTTCCCCACATCTTTGTGTGGGGTTCTTGTTTTTGGTTCTGCATCCCGTCCGCCGCCTCCTCCTCCCGCCTCCTCCCGTCACACACCACTTGTCCACACACCACTTCTCATCACACCACTTGTCATCACACAACTTGTCATCAGACCACTTCTCATCACACCACTTGTCATCACACCACTTCTCTTCACACTACTTGTCCACACACAACTTGTCATCACACTTCTCATCACACCACTTGTCATCATACCACTTGTCTTCACACTACTTGTCCACACACAACTTCGTGGCACTTCGTGACATCTGCCTGATTGTTACTTTGCGTGGCAGGCGTGGCACTTATGGCACTGGGTTGGCTCTGGTGGCGCGCTTGGTCAGCCATGGCGCTGTGACGCCGCGGCCTTTTGCGTGGCAGGCGTGGCACTTCGTGACATCTGCCTTCACTTTGCGTGGCAGGCGTGGCATTATGTGAGATCCACCTTCGCTTTGTGTGGCAGGCGTGGCACTTGATGACATGGATTGTTACTTTGCGTGGCAGGCGTGGCACTTATGGCACTGGGTTGGCTCTGGTGGCGCGCTTGGTCAGCCATGGCGCTGTGACGCCGCGGCCTTTTGCGTGGCAGGCGTGGCACTTCGTGACATCTGCCTTCACATGCCTTCACTTTGCGTGGCAGGCGTGGCACTATGTGAGATCCACCACCTTGCTTTGTGGTGGCGGTGAGTGGCACTCACCGTTTGGAGCGATCAACTGACGGTAGCAGCCACGTCAGAAGACATAACTAGAGACAACCAAACTAAAACGAGCAGGAACAAAATATCGCCCGAAACACAACCGAATAGCGCAAGCACCGCACGAGAAGCAACAACCACAAAAAAGCCGAATTTCTCGCCCCTTCTTTTCTCCTTCCTCAATCGAATGTGCGTGGCAGGCGTGGCACTTATGGCACTGGGTTGGCTCTGGTGGTGCGCTTGGTCAGCCAACTTCGTGACATCTACCGTCGCTTTGTGTGGCAGGCGTGGCATTGGACGATATCGATTGTTACTTTGCGTGGCATGCGTGGCACTTATGGCACTGGGTTGGCTCTGGCGGCGCGCTTGGTCAGCCATGGCGCCGGCGTTTTGCGTGGCAGGCGTGGCACTTCGTGACATCTACCTTCACTTTGTGTGGCAAGCGTGGCACTTGCCGTCACTTTGCGTGGCAGGCGTGGTACGTTGTCGCTTCGGTGCCAAGTGACGACAGCTGGCAGCGATGTGCCATTTTGACTCGACTTGTTGTCGCGTCGGTGCCAGGTGACGACAGGTGCTTTCTTTGCATCCGCTTTCATGGATGACATTTTCTGTCTTTCGCGTCCTGACGTATCGGTGGCAGATACCTTTTCATTGTTCCTTGGGAGTTTGTGTTGTACTGGGCTCAGCAGGTGCGTTGTTTGCTGTGCACAGAATTGCACAGACATTTGCTGTGGCACTTGTACTTTGGCACACGCTGTCAACCCCGTGTGTATTTCGACGAGATGGTGATACATGCTGCAGCTGTAGACATTTCACACCACGCAGTCAGACAGCAGTGACACCACGGCCACCACACACAACATCACACTTAGAAAGCTTTAACACGCCGTGTGGAGTGACATTTGACAGCATGCAGTCAGACAGCAATGACACAACGGCCACGACACATAACATCACACTTCGAAAGCATGCAGGCACAGACAACATACAACATGACACGACCGCTTGGAGCCAGCAAACATCATATCACATCTGAAAGCTTTGACATGCTGCGCGGAGAAGTGACATGAGAGGACATCGGATATGATTACATCTGATATGATTCTGTGTTGCTTGCTTTCAGCGGGAGCTACATTACTGCACTTGCCGCCGTCGCTTGGCAGCTCCACCACGCTGCGATGTCGTGATCTTTGCTAGTGCTGTTGCAGTTGACGGTGCTCATATGTCTGTTATCAATCTGTGCTTCTGAAACTAACAGTCTTCGTGACAGCCGGTGTTTTCTGTTGTTCTGCCAGGCACCGACTTCCTCGCGCAGATGCTGCTGTTCAATACATGCATACATACATCATACATACATACATCCATCCATACATACATACATACATGCATGCATACATACATGCATACATACATGCATGCATACACAACTTACTCATGCCGGTCTATACGTGGGTGTTATTGCGAAAGAGCTGGCGCTGTCTGAGGGGACTTGATGTTATTGGATTAGTGTGTTCAGTATTGTTTGTCTAGCTGGCTTTCTATTTGGATGCAAATCGTTCACCTGGTTGCACACGCCAATCCTTCACCATCTCTTTTCTCTTTCCTGCTTTCCCCATGCCATCTTTACCTTTCTTTTGCTGCTTGTTGGAAGAAGTTGACATGTGGGGTTATCCGGTCCTTTAATTTCATTTTTGATGTTGTCAACTCCGAAAATTGAGGAAGTCTCGCAGAATGGCTTCGTTTTTGACGTTGTCAAGTGTCAAGTTCAAAAATTGAAGACGTCTCGCAGAAATGTTTCGTTTTTCATGTTGTCAAGTTCAAAAAATGAGGAAGTCTCGCAGAATTGCTGCGTTTTCAAGCTTACAGAAAGACAGACAGACAGACAGACAGGCAGACAGGCAGACAGACAGACAGACAGATAGATAGATAGATAGATAGACAATTACAACTACAACAACTACAACTACCACTACACTACACTACACTATTGCTACAACTACAAATACAAATATACCACGCTTACTACGCTACATTACACTACACAAATTACACTACACTAACTACACTACACTACGCTAATTACATCTAATTACACTACACCACACCAATTACACTAACAACTACTACAACAACAACTACTACTACTACTACTACAGCAACAACTACTAAGACAGCAACAAAAACAACTACGACGACTACTACTACTGCTGCTGCTACTACTGCTACTACTACTACTGCTACTACTACTACTACTACTTCTACTTCTACTATAACTACTACCTACCTAACCTACCTACCGACCGACGAATCTCTAAAACAAAGGGGAAAGAACCAAACCTAAAAATAACCAAAACGAACACACCTACCAACCTACCTACACCTTACCCCACCTACCCCACTACCCCACCTTACCCCACATACCCCACTACCTCCAAATACCCCCACTACTTCCCACCTACCCCAACTACCCCACTACCACACCTATCACTACTATACTTACTTTCTACTTCTACTTCTACATAAATACTACCTACATAACCTACATAACCTACCGACAAAGAAAGACCTACCGACTTACCCACCTACCCACCTACCCAATACAATCACCGCCACCCTAACCCCCACCTACCCCACCTACCTACCCCACCTACCCCACCTACCCCACCTACCCCACCTACCCGGTTGGGGGGTCGTCTGTGCACGTCAAAGGGGGGTCGTCTGTGCACGTCAGACGGTTGGTCGTCTGTGCACGTTTTTGTTGTGTGATTTTGTCATAGTAGCTCTGTAACATGATTCTTCTTCTAGCTTTTTTAACATCATCACACAACTCATCAAGTTATGGTTTTTTTCTCACATCTCTGTGTGGGGCTTTTGTTTTTATGTTTGTATTCCTTGCCTTCTCCTCCTTCTCCTCCTGAGTTGCTTCTTTCTCTCTCAACTTCACTCAAGTTGTCTCACACAATGCGCACATTTCATCTCACACAACTCCTCTCATCTCACAAGTCACACAACTCATCTCACACAATTCATCTCACTCAACTCATCTCACACAACTCAACTCTCTCAAGAGCTGCTTTCGTGTGGCATTTGGTGGAGCTGCTTCGTGTTCTCTCACTGAACTTCACCCAAGTTCTTTCACACAACTCATCTCACAACTCACACAACTCATCTCACACTACTCCACTCATCTCACAACTCACACAACTCATCTCACGTATTTCCGCTCATCTCACAACTAACACAACTCATTTCACACAACTCCTCTCATCTCACAAGTCACACAACTCATCTCACACAACTCATCTCACTCAACTCATCTCACACAACTCAACTCTCTCAAGAGCTGCTTTCGTGTGGCATTTGGTGGAGCTGCTTCGTGTTCTCTCACTGAACTTCACCCAAGTTCTTTCTCACAACTCATCTCACATCGTACTGCCCAAGTTGGTGTTGCGAATAGCACCAGAGTGCCTAACAATAAATCTGTAGGAGATTTACGCTTTTAGAGTTTTTGTAGTGTTCAGGCTGTCAAGAGTAGGGATGGAGAAAAATTTTGAGATTTTGAGTGGGGCAGTTTTGTAACTGATCATGAAAGAGCAGTGCGTGTAAGTGCTCTACAGCAAGAAAGATGATGAGGTTGCTGTGCGTGTGCAGGCATAGGAACATGAACCTAATTAACTCACCCCACCCCACCGGTAACTGATCATGAAAGAGCTGTGCCTGTCTCTGCTCTACGGGAAGAAAGATGATGAGGTTGCTGTGCCTGTGTGTGCATAGGAACATGAACGTTATCATCCCCCCCCCCCCCCCCCCCCCCCCCCCCCCCCCCCCCCCCCCCCCCCCCCCCCCCCCCCCCCCCCCCCCCCCCCCCACCCCCCCCCCCCCCCCCCCCCCCCCCCCCCCCACCCCCCCCCCCCCCCCCCCCCCCCCCCCCCCCCCCCCCCCCCCCCCCCCCCCCCCCCCCCCCCCCCCCCCCCCCCCCCCCCCCCCCCCCCCCCCCCCCCCCCCCCCCCCCCCCCCCCCCCCCCCCCCCCCCCCCCCCCCCCCCACCACCCCCCCCCCCCCCCCCCCCCCCCCCCCCCCCCCCCCCCCCCCCCCCCCCCCCCCCCCCCCCCCCCCCCCCCCCCCCCCCCCCCCCCCCCCCCCCCCCCCCCAACCAAACCCGAAATGGCTGGTTCCCAGCCTCAATGTGCGCGGATGACCGCTCTTTGTGCGCGGATGACGCGGTTTCTCTGTGCGCAGATGACTCGTTTGCAATGTGCGCAGATGACTCGCTTTCAATGTGCGCAGATGA
>CAMXCT020004124.1:366863-526565 GCA_947184155.2 Cladocopium goreaui | reverse complement strand
TTCGACGGCAGCTTGCACCAGGCCTGCAGCTGCTCGTTGAATCCGCAGCTCTCAGAGCCTTGCGTGCTGGTGGAGGTGTCGCGATCAATTGCGGTGTGACGAACTGACCAATGGTGCCAACATTTATCAACTTCGTCACCTTTTCCATCCTTTTCCATCCTTTTCCTACTTGACTGGAACAGCTCTTAATCCTTTCGGCAAACCCTGGATGGTGTAGGTTGATTTCTTCCCAGAGATGAAGCACGCTCCATTTGTCAGCTGCTCAAGTGCGAGCGAAGCCTTGTGTTTTCATCCACGGTGCCTGTGGTCTTCTGAGCACCTAAAATCATGGGTTTGAAACTGCAGGGAAGGGCAGTGGGTGTTAGATCTTTCAAGCGTTTGATTTTGTGCTTGACAAGATGTTAACTATGTCCCACAGGAGTCAGCCTCTGACCGAGTACCACCTCCACCGGACCGGCTTTGTATGTTCAACCTTTTGAAAGCGATTCAGAATGCAGGTAGGTCAAGCGGATCGAAAGCACAGACTCACAGATCAGAAACGCTAAGAAATGAATAGAAATGATTCAAAATGATTCAAATGTTCCTCGATTCGAGAGAAGAGACAGAAGAGATGATGATTAGTCAACATATGAGTCGTAGTCGGTAGATCTGCGAAGGAGCTGCAAAGCTGGCTGCTTGGACGTTTGAAAGCCATCGCTGACAACGACGTGCAGGAGTTCATAGGAGTTCATAGGAGTTCTATGTGGCAGATTTGTCTGGAGAAGATTCAGAAGATGTAGAAATTCAGGAAACATAAGAGCTGGACACATCGAATCACATGGTACTGAGATGTACAAAGCTTCATAACACTTCCGCGCAATGACACAAGGAGAGTTTCATTAGTTTTTGCGTTTTGGGCTGGTCAGGAGAATGTGCCGGAAGAGTGGATCAAGCTCGCCAGACAGACATTCATGAGGCGAGAGCCTTTTGGCTGAGCAGTTGCAAGCAGGGAAAAATGAACTTCAGCACAAATCTGGATCACAGAAACACATCATTCAGATTATATATGTATATACATATATAATTATATATATATATACATACATATGTATAATTATGTATATATGTATGTTCATATTCATCACATTCATCTCATCCAAATCACCGTGTCGCATAGACAGCATTCGCTATTCCGTGTGTGCTCGCGACACGCCTTTCTGGCAGGAGCAGACCGATGAAGATTCTGGAGGCTGGATGAAGTCTTGGCACTGTTACAGTCTTGTCAAATGATGTCAAATGCGGATGGAAAGCCTGCATCAAATCAAAGAAACACAGAAAAAACATAGAAAAAAAGGAAAGACAATCCGTATTTCAAAACATTTCAAAACCTTTTGTGAGACTTCTGGAAATCGCCAGTGCCTTGAGCAGCTCAGATGTTTTTCGCCAGATCTCGCACCAATTGCCGTGTGGAGTGGGCGCTGAGACCTCCAAATGGGAAGGGACTGTCCGGACTCCTGGAAGGTCCTGGAAGGTCCTGGAAGGTCCTGGAAGGTCCTGGAAAGATTGAGGGTGCCACTGTCGTCAATCCACCAAGGCTTTGGGTGGTTTTGACTGCATCAGCGAGATTCCCAAGTCGAAATGGGATCTCGATGCGTTTGGACCTAAGACCCAAGGACATCAAATTGTGCAAATTTTTGCAAGTTCTCTAGTTTATGCAGAAGAAATTCTGATTCTAGAGAAATTGTCGGGTCCAATCACTGTCCAATCGTCATTGCACCGAGATGATTGCGCACATCTTTTCTCAGACTGCTTTGAAACTTTCTGAAAGTTGACACCAAAACATGTGCACATGACTTGTAGCTGCGATAGCTGTGTGGCCCAAATGTGGTGAGCCAGGAACGACTCTTGGCGCTTGGTGCGCCCCTGGTTTTTGTGGTTCGCCTAGCTATGACGGTCCTGTGGACCGATGATGTCAAGGCCCGGGCGGACGCCAAGGCGGATGCCAAGGAGTCTCGCACAGAGTCCCGGACCGACGCCGAGACGGAAAGCACAGAGTTCGCCAGCGAGATCGAGGCAGAGTCCTCGGCGGAGTGGGTGACGTCTCTGTGGCTGGATGTAAAGCCCGCAGCAGATAAAAACGATGCGAAGTTCCTTGGAAGCAACGGCTAGCGGCTAACTTGCAAAGGGGCTTGCCAAGGGATCTAATTCTGTTTGCGGCTTGAGAAATATCTAGAGGTGTAGAACATATTTATATTGCGTTTCATTGACTGCTGTTGCATCAGGAGGCTGGAGGTGGTTGGAATATGTTGGCATGGGTTCTCTCTCTGCAAGGAATATGTCTAGCACACATGGACCCCACCGTTTCCTGATCGTTCTCTGTTCGTGAAGCATCCGTTAGGAAGCGCCCAGTGCTCGAGCAAGTCACTGCTCTTGGCAGTGACATCTTTAACGAAGATCCCTTGGCTGGATGCTCAAAGCGAGGCCATTTGATGAACTCGAAGATTTCTTGGACTTCAGTCTCCCACTCGGAATGCGCAACAATAGTATGCTTAGGGATGCCTTAATTACTTTGAATTGTTTGACCCTCCTGTTTCTCTTTCCTATTCCTTTTCACTTCACAAAAACGTTGGCTGAAGTGTTTTTCAACTTGACATTACTTTTACTGGAAAGCATTTGGTCTCCGCTGACTTTATTGATTGGATTTCAATCTGTAGATTGAAATTGCGCTGTCACTATCACAGAGGCGGCTGGCGCCTGCATGTTGCCGTGGGACAACGGAATGAGTGTCTTGGATGCCACAAAATGTTGATTCGTCAGCATTCGACTTCAAGAGACGAAATATCATGACTATCATACGATTTGATGCATTGAATTTGGCCTGCTGTCCTAAGGCAGATTGAGATGATGGGATTTATTGTTTTTCGCATCAAGCCAGAAAGGAACGCTTTGATCATTGCGCAGTTGGCTGTTCCGGAGGACGGACCCACTTGTCCCACTTATTTCAACGGACTCACGTCGACTCACGTCGACTCACGTCGACTCACGTCGACTCACGTCACATGTCTCACATGTCTCAGATGTCTCACATATCTCAGATGTCTCAGTCCCACATTATCCGCACATGGCACAGGAACATCGCCGCATGGGCTTCGGTAGTTTGCTGCTGAAAACGTTGATCGCAGAGGCCAAGCGCCTTCCCGAGATTCACAGCATCGGCTTGTCCTCCCTGCCGGGGTCCATCAAATTCTACAAGAGGCGGGCATATGTTTTTGCTAGGGAGCTATATATATATATTAAATTATATATATATAATTAAATAATACACAAACGATATATACCATAATAGCTGCATACATGGACCTGACTGAGGCATGGCTTCAAGTTGATGCATCGACTTCCGGATTCCGAAGCGAAGGCGGAAGGTCAGGTCTACATGGAACTGAAGACTCCCAGCAAGAAGAAGAAGTGACCGAAGTGACTGGGAGCCGATCGGGAGCCGATTGCAACTTGTAAAGGAATGCCGTTGACTGCGGGTCCACTGTGAGTCTTTTGTAAAGTCTTTGAGAGCTGCGATGCCTATGCACGCGGTGCAGAGTGCTTGCTCTCCTCAGCTGTTCGCATGTAATTGGGCCGTTTTTTTTTTGAGAGTTTCCGGAAAGCGGGATGCAGCCTGACCAGGCTTTCAGCATACTTCGATGTTGACTGCGGCATTTTGCTGCCTGCTTGTACTCGAACTTTTCACCGGGGATTCCTTTGTTTGACATACTGTGACTGTAGGGGTGTCACTGCAGACTCATGCCTGGCAGGGCAGAGATTCTTTTGGGGGGCCCTGCTTACCACTGTTGGTCCAAGTTGCCATAAGATCATAAAGCGAATGGCAGCGAGCCTTGTCTGATTCAGAACAAGTTGGACCCCTCTAAAGTCCCGTACAAAGCCAGTGACTTTGTGCCGCTCGACCGCGCCGGCAACAAAGTAAGCGCTCAGCGACCACAGCTCCCAGCTGTCCTGAGCCAACTTGCCATGGCGGCGTTTCACTCGTGGCAGCAGGTGGCACAGGCGCATGTGCGCATTGCTCAAGGAGTTATCTTGCATCCTCAAGATCACAATATCTCAGAATGACTATTTAGGGATTGATTAGACAATTGATGACAATTGATTTGACAATTTGACAAATGAATACAAGTGAATACTTGCTTGAATGCAACATCTCATGCCGCCTGAAGGATGGGGGGTAGAAAATATTCTACCCAACTTGCCCATTGCCATGAAGGTTGAGGCTCCTGGCCGCCGTGGGCCCCTTGTGGGCACGGTGAATCGCTGTGCGGGGAGTGCAAAAAGGACCATGACTCCATGACTCCATGACTCCATGACCCTGTTTTGGATGTCAGATTTTCGATGATTTTTCATTTGTTTTGGTTGACTTTAAGAGGAAGTGGCTGCTAAGTAGCTGCTAAGATCTGCTACCTTGTCAACCTTGTCACTGATTCCTCAAGGCCACCTAAAACTCTGTTGGATTGAGGTATTTCGATCCAGACCCTGGCAGTCGCGATGACTTCAAGATGTACACGAGGCTGATTTCACGGGAGCTCAATAGATTCTTTATGATTCTTGCTCCTTCAACTTCCAGATCTTGGGCGAAGTGATTCGGACAAACACAGAACAGTGTTGCTGATGCCGTTTGTGTATAAAATTTGTATATGTTGATTATGTTATATTCTTGTAGATGTAGATGTACATACATAATCATACATATACATACATATACCATAATGCAACATAATACAACCATAGTTCCATCTAGTTCCAGTCTTGCGACTCCTTCCCAATACCTTAGGTGCAACCTTTGCCCGGCTGACAGGCACATGGGTGTGCTCGAGAGTTTCGGGTCCATGAGCTTTGAGGAGCTCTCAGCCTTTGGCCTCAGCCAGGACGGCCCAACTACAGTTTCTGATTCGAATTAGTTATCATGAAATATCCGTGAATATCCATGAATATCTATTAATATCCATGAATATCTTTTGATATCCATGAATACCATGAATATCCATTAATACCCATGAATATCTATTAATATCCATGAATACCATGAATATCTGCTAATATCCATGAATATCTATTAATATCCATGACTATCTATTTTCTTGTCCATCAATATCCATTTGTGTCCATGAATATCCATGAATATCTGTTAATATCCATGAATATCTATTGGTATCCATGAATATCCATGAATATCTGCTAATATCCATGAATATCTATTTATATCCATGATTTTTTTAGTTTTTGAATATCTAATAATATACATTAATATCTATTGCATAGTAGTCATTATTAGTCACCAATTATCTGCAATTTCTAGTATTGCTGGTTATCAATTCTTTTCTGGGCACTGCTTTCCATGCTCTACAAATCCTATATCAAGGCTAGGAACCTGACACTTGTCTCAACAGAAGATTTGTGCCATGCTAGGACGACCCTCGGCAATCACTTCTGCTTCATTCGGTCCAAGACTGCCTGGGGAAATCAGGTTTGAGCCAAGAACCGAGCATGGTGTGTTGAAGTTGCAAAGACGATGTTCCCCCCAAAAAAGGTTTGTTTAGTTACAGGCGCGGTTTCAAACTTGCGTAATTTTTCATTTCAATATCCAAGGCAAGCAAGAGCTCAGAGGGCAAAATCTCGGTCCTACGCTCAGAATTGGGTGACCAGTTTGCATGAGGCAATGAAGTGCCATCAAAGTGGCAGTGTCTGAAGCACATTGTCGGGTATGTCAACCACCTGTCAGCAACAGCAAGTGTTTCTATCTTCAATGTCAGGCGTATCTTATGACTGTCCTGGTTTCTTTGACATCATGTTTGCTTGGCTAGCTTGGTGCAGCTTTCTCCAATTTTCTTCCCAGGTTTCTTTTGCGGCTTGTCTGGCAATGAAATGTGCCCTGCAGAACTGAGAGAAGTCGAAGGTCGTCCATTGAACTGGGGATCCAATCATTCCCCTGCCGGAGGTACCATGAGCTGATGACAGGTGATGTGAAGTCGCTTGGTCGAGCTGCGCAGGGATTGCTGATTCTTGGCAGAAATGAAGCAGAATTGAGAGGCCTGACCGTGTGTGGGATTGCACGGCTACACTCATCACCTCTGGCATTAGTTCCACTTGTCTGAGCCATCCTTCGAAATAGTGATGAAATAGTTGTTTTTTGTCTGTTCATTTTCTGTCAGGTAGGACTTTTGACATTCTGTCGTTGGAACTTTTGATATTTTCGTGCACAGACCCCTGGGAAGCTTCGTAGCTTCATGCAGTTATGCGTGATTCTACAAGAACATCAAACCCATTGGTTTTGTGGGGCTGGTTAAAACAAAAACTACTTGTTCCTGGCTGGTTGTTCTGAGATCTTTCACTTGAGATCCACTTAACCTTGGCCCTAGTAGCAATAGGTTTTCATTAACAACCAGCTAAGCGAAGTGTGAGTACAATAGTCTGATATGCCAGAAAGGCTGATTGGAGGTTCTTTTGCTTGTCGGATTCTCTGCATGCTCTTTTCAAGTGGTCAAGTGATGCAATTGCCACTGAGGAGCAACGCTGGCTACGTTAACCGCATCGCATGGTTTTACGGTACGAAAGGGTGCTGCCCTCAGATCCCTTGCACCAGAGCCCACTGGCGACCTTTCGCACGGACTTGAGTGGCAAGAATGAGCAAAACAGCAAAACCATTGTCAAATTTGTCAAGGTGACTTCACTGTGTGTCTGCAGCATAATTTCACTGTGATACCAGGCCCAGCATTTGCATAGACACCGAAGAGTCCTCTGGTGCGGCCGCGATGGATACTGCACTGAACTACGGCCGTGAGGCCTGTCACAGCAGCGTGACAGCAGCTTTTTTTTTCCGTGCAAAGCATGCAAAGCCTCTGCAAAGCTGTGTTGATCTAAAGCTGCGCAGACTCGTTGCAGCAAAGCTGTGGTTTGCAGCATGCAATTGGCCGGGACACCAAGTGCTGAGACATGCTGGGACTCTGTGAATGATCAGAACAGCCACGGATCTCAGCCACACCCAGATCCAGCACCCTGTGACACTGATTGTCTGCTGCGTGAGGGTCTCAGCAATTCAGTGTGCGGAGGTGTCATCAATCATCAACTGGTGTGTTGAAGGCACATCAATCATACAGAAAAAAGAAGAAAACATGAGAACTATAGGAGCTAGTGTCTAATGAGTCTAATGGAAAACCATTGAAGCAGGGAAACGGTCAACAGACTGCAGAAGGCAATGGAAGGAATGCAAGGGCAGCGTGCAGCTTTACCACTGCCTGATTTGTCAATGCTTTCCAAAGTGGGCTGATTGACGTTGCTGTCGCTGATGGATCACCATGGATCACCATGGATCACCATGGATCACAATGGATCACCGGGATCACCATGGACCAACAAAGCGGTGTAAAGGCCATGGGCCAACTTTCTGCCACGGGGCGAGGACGAGCGTGTTGCTCAGTCGCTTTTGCTCAGGCCATCAGAGGTTACCAGCAATTCCTTTTCGAGCACAAGCTCCAAATTGGGCAATATTGGGGATGTTTTTCCAGCCCCCACTAGAAAATCCGGGTTTGTGATTTTTTTGATTGTAGATGGATGTTCTGTTGTATCAGAAAGGAAAGAATGGAACTGTGGAGTCTTGTTTGGGAGGGGAACTTAGATGTATTACTTTGAGGTTCGGATGACTCTACGCCATTTTCTGTCCCACGGACTTCCATGGCGGTATACCGTGCTGAAGTAGAGCTGAGGCCTTCGATGAATCAGCAGATGGCGTTGTGCGCAGTGAAGGCATGTGGATTGATCTGTACAGTCTGTAGCCGCTGTAGCCTGTCTTTGTTTTTCCCGGTGGATTGATCTGGGAGAAGTCATACGCTTTCTGATACTATCAGTTACAGCTGTATGACTTGTTTGTTGCAATGTCAAGCTGTATTTTGGCTCAACTTCAGCTGCTTCATGCTGCTTCAATCCTTTCACTACGATGCCCTTTCCCTTGGCAGTAAACAACTGCAAACAACTTTAGCTTCATGACTTCGCTTGTCCGATGACTTGGCTCCCGTTGCTTGTGCTGCTGGTCCGGGCTGAAGAAATCTCTCAGGCAGGAAGTGCAGGGACTGTAGTGCTCTGCCAAGATCATTCAGCAACCAACACTCGATATGATCAATCCCTACTGATGTAAGCATCTTGTTTCTGGCACCGGGTTCCTTCAATCTTTTCAATTTTCACACTTCTATGACATGCGTTTGGAGCCAGCACTCTCTGAGCGCAAGGCAGAGCAGTTGGCAGGCATTAACAACAGTACTCTCACCATTGAAAGCTGCAGGAGCGGGTTGAAGAGAGGCCACCAGATCAGTGGCTCCATGAATGAATGTGTTGCCAGTTCGGCATATTTCTGGCTCAGGAGGTATCTTCTGGCTGTAAGCTCTCATGGCCCTGGGTTTTACCAGGAAGCGAACTTGCATCGCCTGGGTCTCGGATTGATGTCCATGATAAGTCATTTCCACAGAAACACTTGACATCAGGCTTGCCGAAAATCTCTTGTGGTTTCATGCGAACTCTGTGCTCTGGCAGGTTACACAAGATGCTTGTTCGTTTTGCGTCAGGCTCTTAAGCGTCTGCTGCATTTTTGTGTCGTGTGTTTTTTGGTCGAGAAACACATCAACATTGCGTCAAACCGCCCAAGGCCATGCCCCAGAAGTATCCAAGGACGTCTTCGTGGGTGGTCAACACCATCCAACCATCGTCCGGCTTCACAGCGCAACACAGCGCAGCTTCACAGCGCAAGACAGCACAGCTTCACAGCGCAAGACAGCGCAAAATTTGACGTTGATGTAAACAAGATGTAAGATATTGAAGGCTTAAGACTTAAGACATCAAAATCCGGATGTGTCCGGATAATCCGGGGCGTTTTCTGACTTAGAGTACCGAGGTCGTGGTGAATCACCGCGAGCCACACATGCAGATGCCACCATCGCAGCAGCCTCCCGGGCCCAAAAGGCATGGATGAAACGACTGCAACGACAGTTGTTTGAGTCACAACCAATGTGACGGTTGCTGTTCGCAGCGGCATTTTGGGCACCAAATTTTCAAAGCAGTTAAGGTTTACAGAATTCACAGCTGCTTGTGGCAGGAGAATCTCAGATGTGCCTCTTCAGCCTTTTCAGGACAACATTTGGAGGGTGATATCGCTTGGTATGAGTTGGCTGTGGTTCGCCGGTGCCTGTGATGCACAACATCCCAAAAGGATTATCCTTAGAGAGAGAGAGACTCGAGGACACCTCTGCTGAGTTTGTAAGACTGGAGCGACGCACGCCACATCATTTTGTGCTGCCCTTCTTCGATGTGAACATTGGACACGCCATCAAAAATCAGGACAGCCCTGTGGTGAGTCATGACTGGTCAAGTAAGAAGAGGAATGACCACGATACCTTGTGCTGACCAAAGCTGATTGGCAATCTTTTTTCAGCGAGCAAGAAGTGAAACTTCAAAAGTTGATGCAGAGGAGTTGCTGCATTTCCTTCAAACGTAACTCCATCCGAAACGCCAAAACATCTTTACGACTTGGTTTCCCTCGCAGGGCTCCATGAATCATTTGCAGAGCTACCAGATGCAGATGCTGTTGAGACCCGGAGACGTGGCCATCGACGTGGGCGCAAACTTGGGCTGCTACACTGTAGCCTTGGCTGAGGTGGGAACAGCCGTAGACCTGGTAGACATTGGTAGACCAATGGTAGACCAATGGTAATCTGTACCCTTGGACTCCACTGATATCTGCCTTTTCGCAGGCGGTTGGGCCCAAGGGCCACGTCATTGCCTTTGAACCTTTCCGCTGGCTTCATCAGTTGGTGGTGGCCAATGTGGCCATCAACGGATCCTTAGACTCAAAAATGGCCGCACGTCCCCCAGGACTTCTAAAACTGTGTTTGTCATTGGGCAAGGGCTAGGCCATCTAGACACAGTGAAACGTTTCTTAATTGGGGAATTTATGGATGAGTTTGATTCCATGGGCAGTTGAAACTTGGAGGTGCCAGGGCAGGTGGCTGCACATGTTGTTCACCAATCCAGGACTTGGTGATTCCTTTCAAAGATTTGGGGCACCAAGTCCTGCACTTTAAACGTTGCAAGTTGAATCATTGAATCCTCAATCCAAACTTTACCGGGCCGCCCTGAGGTCTGCAGAATGTTTGGCCGGTGAACGCGGCTTTGGGTCAAGCTGAAGAGCCCCTCAGCTTTGGATTTTGTCTGCCAACTTTTATGCATTTTGACGCCATTGAAGTGGAGTTGTGGTCCGTTTATTGTGGTTTGGATACTCTTTCTGGGGTGAAACATCTTACAAGCGGATTTACCAAGATTTACCATGGTGCCCTTTGGGTATCTTTAGCGCAGCGGCAGGCGCATGCCGCTATACCCGCCGCAGTTGCGCTTCTTTTCTTCGCCTGGCGGGGTGCGGCTGAAAGGACAACAGCAGGAGCTGCAGTCCAAGCACCAGTGCCTCGCAACCGAAGCACGGGTCCTCGTTACCCTCGCTATCTTGGTACATCTTGGTACTTGACTCACGGGACTGTCGGATAGTCACTGGACTCAGAGGACTCAGGTTTCGTTTTCGTTTTTTGAAATCTGTTTATTCTGTTTGCTTTCAGAATCTGATGTGTTAAATGTATTTAAATGTACTACTTCGATCCGCCTTGTCGTGAGCAGGTGCACCGTGGCTGCTTCATTTTAGGGGTTATTTGTTGGAACATTCCAAGCATTTGATCGCAAATGCACAGCAAATGCCATGTCCATGCCATGCAATGTACTATGCAGGCTCAAAAACGATGGATAAATATGGATAAACATCATTATCCTGATGTGTTTTGAAGCAAGCCCTATCAGTCTCCAAGTGATGAGCAGAACTGTTTTGTCAAGGCATGAATCTTTCCAGCTGTACGACCTCTTAGCTCAAGAGCTGGAGCGCTTTGATTATGAAGTCATGTAGGTCATGTTGGATGACAGGCAACAGAGATCGACAACATGTAAAACAGTCTAGAATTCAGTGTAGATTCAGTGTAGATTCAGATGGTTTCCCAAGCATAAACACTTCCGAGACTTTCCCAATGCGAGGAGACAGTGCGTGTGCTGCGCTTGGATGATCTCTTGCTGGATCCTGAAAAAGCTCAAAGCTGGGCCTTGCCACTGGTGCAAGACGTCAGGCTGATCAAGAACCTGGGGCTACAAAAGCATACAAAAGCGAGCAAACCTGTAGACTGCATGGAGACAGACTTAGGATGACTTAGGTACAGACTTAGATGACTTAGGTCTTGTTTTTTTTTCCGAATTGATCCAATTTTCATGAACATTTCAACATTTCAACATTTCAACATTTCAACGTTTTCATGAACATTTCATGAAATCCCAGGATTGACGTGGAAGGAATGGAGGTGGCAGTGGTTCAAGGCAGGATGTGGAGCTCGGAGTAGACGAGTTCCGAGTAGCGACATGGAACACTTTTAGTGAAATACTGGAAGAATCTGGAAGAATCTGGAAGAATCTGGAAGAATCTGGAAGAATCTGCCAACTGCCAAAATACTAGGTGAAATACTGGAAGAATCCATTGGAAGATCTGGAAGGTAGATCTTTCTTTTGGCTGAACGGCCACCCTTCGATGTTCGGGATGCAATTTCATGGCATTTTTTAGCATCGTACTGAGGAGGTACACTCATGAGTCTCCAGGATCACAATACTTTCCAAAGCTTGAATTAGATTCAACGAGCTCCCCCCCTCTGCCCCCAAGACCAATGTTGATACAAACATAAACGTGAAAAATCGAACGCGCCGGTGTGCGATCAATCCAAGAAGCTTCTCGTTTGCACAACATCCAATATTAAAATTCCGGGGCAAGGGGATACACATAGAGTAAAGATGAAATCTAAAGCCAGCAGCCAGACTACTGACGCAGTAGTTGCTGAATGGCAATCTGCCTGTGAGACACATGGATTTGCCATTCTCTCTCAAACATTGAGGTCTGTGCTAACGCTTCCGGCAACATGAGCAAGCATCAACCCGCCCGGAAAAGACTCAAGAAAAGCACGCTGGCTGCCAGTACTCTAACATGCTGTGTTTTCATATGTACAAACCTCGAACAAACTCGGAATACACGTCCCATCGGACACTTTACAATGGCAGCAACAAAATTCAAGTGGCAAAGCTCTGGCATGCTGGTTTTTCATATGTACAAACCTCAAGCAAACCTTGTTCAAACCTCAAATCTATGGGGCCGGACGATGCCAGCAAGGTGCGACAGGTTTTTATAGGAAAGTTCAATTAATTTCTTTTTTTGCGCGCGGCAACTGTAGGTTTCGTCCGCTGCCTAGAATTGAGGTTTGATTGGGGTTTGTACATATGAAAACACAGCAGATCGAAGGTGTGGTCATGGCATGGCTTTCTCCAATAGAATGCGCAGCACAGAGATGTTTTCAAAGTATGCCTGGAGTTTGTACATATGAAAACACAGCACATCGAAGGTGTCACCAAAAAAGTGCTCATTCCTCAGTGAAATGAGCTGCGCGCAGACATTAACAAGGTTTGTTTGGGGTTTGTACATATGAAAATACAGTAGAAGGAAGAGGAACAAAGCATTGCAAACAAAAACGACAGGTAAAGAACAGATGATCAAGACGTACGGGGAGCGAGCTGCATGCAGATCCGCCTGCATGGATTTTCGCGGTGCAAGCATGCAACTCCAACTACATAACCTGAAAGCAAATCCAAATCATTGACACGCTTGTCGCCAAATTTCGTAAAACCCATGATGCCACGCCACAGCATGACACTTTCAAGACACCAAAACAAGCTTCTCCAAACCGCAGCAACTTTGGAGACACTTGGAAGTACCTCTGCAGTTCCGCTGCATCGTCTTGAAGCCTAGAAGGCAGCATGTGTCAACTCATGGATACACCATCATGGCAGCCTGTGGCAAGGGATTTGTTTCAGAGCGAAGCTGCCGGAATCATGCTTGTAGAACCACAGCAGAGCAGCAACAACTCACTCTGCTCGCATCCTCGCGTCCAACACAAGTCAATCGGGAATTACCTGCCACAAACGCCAAAAAAGATGATTTTGGCTCCAAACTCGAAGCCAAAAATTGATCCCAAAAATGAAGCCATTTTTGGCTTCGCTTAATGAAACAATAGAAGCGGTCTCCCAGAAATTGAAACTAAAAATGGCCTCTGTCAAAAGAGACACAAACTGTCCAAAACGAAAAGAAATGTTGCGGCGCCAAAAAAAAACTCCCAGTGAATGTGCCCGACAACCCTTTTACAGATGCTCGCACAACCCAGGCGTATGTCTAGCATAAAGTTCCATTCTTCAACCAGCGAAGCACGTGACTCTCTTCATGCGTCATCATGCCAGAATCGAAGATCATACACCGTTTTTTCTGTATTATGTTGACACTGAGGAGGTACACTCATGAGTCTCCAGGATCACAATACTTTCCAAAGCTTGAATTAGATTCAACGAGCTCCCCCCCTCTGCCCCCAAGACCAATGTTGATACAAACATAAACGTGAAAAATCGAACGCGCCGGTGTGCGATCAATCCAAGAAGCTTCTCGTTTGCACAACATCCAATATTAAAATTCCGGGGCAAGGGGATACACATAGAGTAAAGATGAAATCTAAAGCCAGCAGCCAGACTACTGACGCAGTAGTTGCTGAATGGCAATCTGCCTGTGAGACACATGGATTTGCCATTCTCTCTCAAACATTGAGGTCTGTGCTAACGCTTCCGGCAACATGAGCAAGCATCAACCCGCCCGGAAAAGACTCAAGAAAAGCACGCTGGCTGCCAGTACTCTAACATGCTGTGTTTTCATATGTACAAACCTCGAACAAACTCGGAATACACGTCCCATCGGACACTTTACAATGGCAGGAACACTTCAAGTGGCAAAGCTCTGGCATGCTGGTTTTTCATATGTACAAACCTCAAGCAAACCTTGTTCAAACCTCAAATCTATGGGGCCGGACGATGCCAGCAGGTGCGACAGGATTTTAAAGGAAAGTTCAATTAATTTCTTTTTTTGCGCGCGGCAACTGTAGGTTTCGTCCGCTGCCTAGAATTGAGGTTTGATTGGGGTTTGTACATATGAAAACACAGCAGATCGAAGGTGTGGTCATGGCATGGCTTTCTCCAATAGAATGCGCAGCACAGAGATGTTTTCAAAGTATGCCTGGAGTTTGTACATATGAAAACACAGCACATCGAAGGTGTCACCAAAAAAGTGCTCATTCCTCAGTGAAATGAGCTGCGCGCAGACATTAACAAGGTTTGTTTGGGGTTTGTACATATGAAAATACAGCAGAAGGAAGAGGAACAAAGCATTGCAAACAAAAACGACAGGTAAAGAACAGATGATCAAGACGTACGGGGAGCGAGCTGCATGCAGATCCGCCTGCATGGATTTTCGCGGTGCAAGCATGCAACTCCAACTACATAACCTGAAAGCAAATCCAAATCATTGACACGCTTGTCGCCAAATTTCGTAAAGCCCATGATGCCACGCCACAGCATGACACTTTCAAGACACCAAAACAAGCTTCTCCAAACCGCAGCAACTTTGGAGACACTTGGAAGTACCTCTGCAGTATTGCATTGCAGCTTTAGTTCATTTTTCCGTCGGAATCAGGTGCTCTGGGAGTGATCAGCCAGTTTCGACCAATCATTTGGGCTGAAAACAATGCGTATTTCGACTCTGGTGGAAAGGCCGGGTCCTGTGGCATGTGGGGGCTGTCAGCAGAAGGGAGCAGAAGAAACTCGACACCGAAAAATAGTTGAAAAAGGTGCTAGAGGTGACTGCAGCAAGGCATCTACATAGAGATTGTCACGCAAGCCGTTTGTTTCCATTTTTGTTCTCTTTGTTTCAAGCAGATCTTCCATGATCTTCCTGTCTTTGTCCGACTTTGAGACCTGCCAGGACATCGCATTTCTTGAAGCCCTGTCCACAGTGGGCTACCAATGCGCTCGCGCTGACTCTGCGCCGGGCGATGTGATTTGCACCGATGCAGGTGAAGATTTGCACCAACGGGAGAGTTCCAACTTTTTTTTTTTCAATTGAGGTGACTACCTGTTGTAACCATGGTAGCTGTTAGAGTTTTCAGTATCTTGTTTTTTATGTTTTTTTTTATTTTTAAATTGTCCGTTGGTCTTCCACTACGATGGCAATATCAGCAATCATAGCAATCTTTGTTTCAACCAGAATTCGGAGCGAGAAACGTTACACGTTTGTCTTCACAGTCAAACATTTGGAATCATATACTATAAGTTCAATCAGAGTGTAGACAAGATGCCCTTTATCTTGTGCATAACATACTACAAAAAACACGTACAATTCATTGTGCTTTACAGACAGCGAATGAATCCTAGACATATTTGCAGCCCATACAAAGGAAGATGAGGACTCCTGACCACAGATACTTTTGGTGCGTCACACTTTTTTGGAAGCAGCTGATTGGAGGTGGTCGAGGGCACCAGATCCCGTGAATGCCGTGAACACCGTGAACCTCGTGGAAAAAGGCATGCGCTTCAGTTGTTTTGTGCAGTCTTGTGAATTCAAAGCAGTGTAGCGAGCTGTCACTCACATCAAGCGCAACACATCGCAACACCATTCTGGGAGGCGATTGGGACATGCGGCGACGCTTAACGTGTTTCGATATGATGATCCTGGCCGTGGTGGGTGGCCATTGCTCTTGAGCGGAGTGCGAATGGCGCGGCTGACACCACTAAGAAACTTGGCCAAATATTGACGCAGATCGGCTCAGATTGACTTATTGCTCAGGACACCACTCCATGGGTTTTCGGCTGTGTCCCTGGACAAAACAAATAGCCTCGTGGAAGGAAGCGATCGAAGAGTCCTTTCGCTCCAACCTTGCTTCCCCTGGAGTATGAAGATCCATTCGCTTCCATTCGCCAGCAATGCCACACCCTGGGTAGCAGGGCTTGCGGCTTGCCTTTAGCATTTTTGAATCTGTGAATGCCAAGCTGGCGAAGAATGCGAAGAGCGCCGCGCGGGTGACACTGGCGGCTTTCACACGCTCTTTTGAACAGCCTGACTGTGATGGAAAAGGGCAACAGATGCAACAGTGATTGTCAAGCTGATGATTCCATTGCGCCCTGTACCCATGGAAGAGTGGACGTGGCATGTCATGTCGAAGATTTCAAACGTGATCGCATAGCGAAGTGATGCAACAGGGAGATACAGGCAGATCATGAGCGTTGCATGGCCCAATGCGCAGACTTTTGACAGAACGGTCTTGGACAGAATGCACTGCAGATCCTGCAGGCAGTGTGGCCCTTTTTTTGGAGACTTTTGCTCGACGGAAAGTGTGGGCCTGAGCCGTGGAGCTGCTGAAATGATCTGAAACGAGTGTTCAATGTGTTCAAACTTCAGGGACACTTACATTATATTACATTATAATTTATATTTCTTCTCAGCCTTCCGGTTTCTCTTGTAAATTTGTGAGAGAATGCGGTTTCTGGAAGGAGCCACCCAGATATCCAAAGTACGCAAAGCATTTCTTGTGTATGACGCTCAGACGCTCCATTTGAGGTAGAAGAAATTGGCTTTGATTTCGCAGAGGCTAGCTTGGAAGTTGATCAGAGAGTGAGTCAAACCTATCAGCTAAACATCCGTATCCTCAGATTCTTTGTAGTTCAATGAGCCTGAATTGTTCCTTGTGACTGGAGCTGTCAACCCCAAGCCCTGAGCACTTCCAGAGCTTTCAGCATGAGCTGCTCGCAGGACTTGTGGGAGGAAGAACTTCAAGAAGAAGACTTGACGAAGACAAGGATTCCACTATACAAGCGATACAAGTCACTCCAGTTTTGCTTTTATTGGAGCAGTCTCATCCCTGCAAGATGTCCGGCAAGCACCCTGAGCTAATGATGCTAATGCCTTCTGACAAGATCTTGAAAGCAATACATATGATGAACTTGATCTCATGGCAGTTGCACATTTTGACTCCTTGACAGTTTCAAGCCCATTCTTTTCTCCATCTGAACTCTTACTTTTACATACTATATAATGACTATATATACTTCTATTGTATGGAGAACTTGCTGTATGCCCCTAGAAAGTCTCATTTACTCGGGATGTTGCACCCATTGCAGGATCATCGTAGCTGGTTCTGCCCTAAACTCACGCGGTCAGAGCTCCAGTCTTACCACTCCCAGTGGCTCGGGATCTCAGCTTTGACAACAATCCTGTTTAGTCGGTTCTGAAAAGGTTCTTGTTCGTTCTTCCAGTACGCCCTATAGGTGAGGTTTTTGACAAAAAGTGCATGCGTCCAGCGGCTCGATATTGCATTTTGCCCAGGTCCTGCCATGCAAGATCTCATTCATTCTGCGCTCAAGGAATTCTGCTTTCAAAATCTCTGGGATAGCGAACTTCAGCAGCCTCGATTCAAGGGATGTACCAAACTCTGCGATCCAAGGGCCAATCACCAAGCATTAAAAACTTGCTATCGAAGAATACACTGAATACACAATTTGTTTGGATGGTTCTGGGAGATTTGTCGCAAAAATTATGCAAAATACCGGAACCTGGTATCACCCAAGTCGCAAGCTTCAACTAGCTTCGATGCTTTGACATTCGGCTTCTCGTAGACCTGGCAATCTAAGTAGCAAAAGGTTCTGCCGTTGTCACATCCACCGGTGCGTTTGCGGGACAGGACGCGAAGTCTCCTGCGTGCATTGTTGATGCCATCGAGGTTGATAACTGAGAGTTCGCAAGAGTTTCAATTAGCATTTTTGCAATCTTTTGGCCTTTAGTAGAGTAGTAGATATTCAAGGCATTTATTTTAAGGCTTTTGTTCTAGACAAACTGAGCAAGTTGAACTCCTTGTCTTGCATCTGTCTACTTCGCAACAAGCCAAGTGACATGGATGGAGAGTGTGTCCAGGTGAGCGCAGGTGGCAACTCGCTGATGGATGCGGTCGAGTTGGGTGTCTTAAGGACTTGGCTGTGCAATGCAAGACATGGTGTGATACAGGTGTGGGTCAAACGGTCAAACCTCTCAAAACCCTGGTAGCTGGCTGAAATCATTGTAGAATGTTGTAGAATCCTACATGCATGGCATGGGGTGAAGACCTTCCTCTCATATGCTCCTGTGCTCCCTTGCGCAGTATTTAATTTGACATGTTCTGACATGTTCTGACCTACGACCACATCTGCATCGTCGCCAGGAAGACCCTTCAGAGCGAGCGCAGCAAGGTTCTGACCTCAGTTTGACCTCGGCAAGACTGGTGCGTGCCTGCGCGGTGCCTGCGCGGTGCCTGCGCTGCATGGCTCTTCCTTTGGTCAAGCCTTGGGCCTGCTCCGTGGTTCCTGGTGGTTCCTGGGAAGGTGCTGTGCTCTTTCAAGTCTGTCATTGGAGAGACAGGACCGCCTGGAGCTCAGGGATGCACATCAGACACGTGTGCAGCACCATGGTGTAACATGGTGTAACCCAAGCTATTGCACTGAGCACTTGATTTCATCCTCTGCATCACAGTTGAGATTCGCCCAGAAAGGGTGTGATCCCCGAGGCCCAGCGGCTTGGCAGCCATGGTGAGAGCTTGTCTCATGGTGGAGAAGGCATCGCAAACGATATGATGTCAGGTTTCAATAGGTTTCATGAGTTTCGTGGCCTTGGCCAGGCTTCAGTGTTGGATCAAATTTTCTAGCAAACTCAAAACCAGCAAAGTGGAATGGGTCCCCATGGGTGCAACCGTGACCTTTCCATGAACTCTTGATAAGATACTGGTCCTAAGAAGCTGTTGCCGTGACGGTTTGAGTATGTCCTGGGGGTTTGATTCATGAAGATGTTGGTGAGTACATTAATGTAGACACTGACTGATTCATCGCTTGATCGAAATCACCAGCTTGGCTCAAGATGGGCTGGATAGCCACAACTAATTTTATCGCCAAGGGCGCGCGGTCCAAGGGCAAACGAGTTTACCATCGAGTGTTCGGACCGTCGCATCAGCAATGGAAATGGGTGAAAGATATGCTGAACATTTTGATCATCAATCAGCGCCTGGAAACTTCACTGGCTCGGGCGAAGGAACTTCAGCAGTACGCTGAGGAGATCGTTTTTTTGGCCAAGAAGAATTCGGCCTACCACGATGGTCTGGTGGAGAGTATGCTCACATCGCCTGAGGCGAGGCAAATCCTCTACGAGCGCCTGCTGCCAAGATACAAAGATCGACACTTCCACGTCTCTCGTGTTGTGAACCTTTGGAAGTACCGGCAACGTGACACCACACCCATGGCTGTCTTGGAGTATGTGGATCGCCCTGGCGAATTGCGACCGGCCAACCCTGTGGGGGCAGCACGGAAGCAACATGTGGCCATGGAGTTTCTGGAAACGCGGCGAAGTCGACGGAAGCATTTGTCAGAGGTGCAGAGGATGCTGGACAAGAGCAGCAAGAAACCTCCTTTGGATGAAGCAGTTCTGGAACGTTTGCGCTTTGAATGCTCCAAATATGAAGGTCTCGAGACAAACCAGCTCGTGGAAATTGAATGACTTTCTTCAATTCAAGCAAAAAAAGCGTTGCAGTTACTGATCCAAGTTCTACGTGTCGATATAAGCTGAGTGAGTCATTTCTAAGTCAGTTGGTCATGCAGTGTGATGCAATAGTAGCTCAGATTCGTAGAGAAGTGGAGTTGCGCGAGTCATGTGAGGGTGCCACCGGCGTCTGCACCATGGGACCATTGTACAACATTGTACAACATTGTACAACATTGTACAACCATGTTTATCAATTTTTATCAATTTTTGAGTGATTTTTGAGTCACTTTGCTCCCATGGCTCCCCTGGCTCGGCTCCCCAAACGGGGCACGGCCAGGCGCTGCACGGCCCACACCTGCACTTCCGTCAGTTGTCGATCTTTGCGGGAGAGGCGAGCTGGAGACTGGCATGAATGTATTCCGAGATCCATCCAAGATACAACGAAAGCTGCTGAGTGGTCCTTCCAGTGATTTGAACACGAGATTTCTATAGATTCCTGAGGTAATCTAAATCTAAAATCCCAACTTTTGATGGGAATGATGGGACAATGACCAATGTACAGCATTTTTTTGGTTTTCATGATTCCTGCACCAGATTACAAGAGGCTAAATGCACCACGACCAGGTGGATGAGGATGGCAACCGGTCACCACAGCTGGCCACAGAGGTGGGTTCAATGAAAGTTGGGGTGGATATGGGTGGATGCCAAAGGGATATGATGGTGTCCATAATATGTGTCTATATGTGTCTGCATGTGTTTGGATGTGTTTAGATGTTATGCTGTTATGCCTTTAAAGTTTGGAACCATCTGACATGGGTTCCAGGTCCAGATTCTACACAGACGTAACCTCCTGGACTGTGACTCCCAGACTAAATCTATCATGTCATGTTATTCTATCCATCATCTCCCATCACCCTCTCCCATCCTCTCCAGCTCTATCTTTCTGCAGGCTGCAGGTCAAGCCTACAGTAAGAAAGCAGAGTGAAGAGACTTGTTGCATGCTTTCTCACCACAAGAGCATCAATGATATCAATGCAAGTTTACCTACTCTTGCAAGGTTAGCACAGGCCTTGTCAGCTACATACTGCCAGAGTATCAGTTTCGACGGTTTTGAGGCCACAGGCGATCTTGAGACATCATGTACTTTAGCCAAGCCATGTGTGCAAGCTTCAGATAAGGAGAACGCCAGAGACAAACCAGTCCTTTTGGTTGTGGTCGTTGGAAAAAACTCAGAAGATGATGCGTTGAATTTCAAAAGTTTTCCCAACCTTCATGACATGCTTTGCCGCTGGTGATGCCGTGATGGGCAGCGGTTGTGGTGACATCTGGCCGGGATGCAAAGACGGAACAGCCAAGCACTTGACGCTTGGACCTGCTCCGGATGCGTTTGGAGGCTATTTTAGTTTTCTTTCATGTTTTAATATGTTTTAATATGTTAATTATGAGACTTATCAACTTTTTGCCCCCAATTGAAACTATCCAACTCTTGAAAGACTTGAACATACTGGACTCCTGACACGGGCCGCCTCATGTCTCTCATGATATCTCATTATGAAGACTGCCGCCTTGGCCCTAACATGAATTACCATGATCCTCTCCAAGGAACAAATCGCTGCACAGCGGTCTGAAGGCGGGAGATCCACAGCACAGCATCCTTGAAAATGAGGATACCAGGATAAGTGACAGAACCAGATGCGTGTGATTGAATTAATTCAACAGGTCCCTCAGATCCCTAGCGGCCCTAGCTGTTTGATTTGCCTGACTGCGATGATTTCATGGAATCTCTTTTCTGTGCGCAAGGCTTCCATAGAACAACCAGCGACGAGACTGAGGTGCCGCATTGAAGTGATTCAGCCTGGCCTCCTTTATCCCCGAGAGCTTGAGGTCTCTAAAGGTAGGACCAGGTAGGAACATGGACTGGATTGATTACTGCTAGGGGTTGCTGATCTTCGGGTAAACGCAATAAACACAACACAGGAGGCCGATGAAAGCCAAGCCTGCGCTCTGGTGGGTCACGACGATGGTCGCATCCAGCAACTTGGATGGTGGAACCAACGTGGAAGGATCGGGAATTTGGAATCCTGTGGAGATTCGATTTAGTTGGGCCTACTCTGCATCACTGTGGTTGGAGCAAGCATCCAGTGTATTCTGCATTGGACATTTGTGGTTTAGAAAGCTTAGAATGGAAAGATTGGTTCGTTGATCGAACCAAGTTACAGCCCAAAATAGAATGCTTGCATTCGGGGAAGTCATCAACAATTGCTATCAAGATTGTCGCATTCCCTTCTTATCTCAAAGAAGCGAGGGGTTTGCGCCATGCAGCCGAGCAGCCAAGATTGGTGGACGTTGCAACGGGCCATGAGCTGAAACTTTTCGATGGACACAAGGAGAGCCGTGCCAGGCGATGTCATGGATGTGTTGCCATGGTCCAATCATGGTGTATCTTGTTGCACTGCATACTGTCAGTATCAGCTTCATATCAGATGCATAGCATTTCTTCACGCAGGACTATGTCACTTGCCTCGATTTGCACTGGCCAAAGGAAGTAGTAAGTGCAGCAGCAGAAACTTGGTTAGCACGCTGGTCTTGGAGTCTTGAATGGGCATGTCATGTCGTTTTGAGGTTTGGTTCATTGGAGTTCCCAGAAGAAAAACATCTCTTAACATCTCTTAACAACGTTGCTTAGCTGCTTCTGGCAAAATTTGCTTCTAAAGAAGACATGGTTTCCTTTTCTGAACATTTATTGAATTTGCATGAATTTGCTGTTTGAGATCTTTGGATGATGTTCGGATGAACTGGTCAGGATGGCACTGTGTTCCATTGGAATTTGGAGGATGGCAGCGGTGTGGAGCTCACTCCGCCAGAGGACGACTGGGGGATTTGGCAACTGTGGCAACCATTTGGAACCAGGTTCGGCAACCGTTTGACAAAAATTGATTCATTTGATATTGAGATAATATTGAGATAATCATCTGATTGGGTCTGTTTGAGGGTTTGCATTCTACATGGTTCTACATGGTTCTGCATGGTTCTACATGGTCCTACATGGTCCTACATGGTTCTACATGGTTCTACATGGTTCTACATGGTTCTACATGGTTCTACATGGTTCTACATGGTTCTACATGGTTCTACATGGTTCTACATGGTTCTACATGGTTCTACATGGTTCTACATGGTTCTACATGGTTCTACCTCTTTTTCTTTTTGCAAGTGGCAGTTGGATTTGGAGCAGGACTTTCTGAATTGTTGCATTCGGAGCCTGAGAGTCGAATGGAACGAGAAGAGGTTGGCCATCACTGGGAATGATGACGGCTGCTGGGCATTCAACTGCTTTCAGATGGACAGCACATTTACACCTTGAGGCGAAGTTGTTCTTACTCATGGGAGTTCCTGCCAAGTAGCTGAGGCTACTTCGTCGTTTGGAATTTGACGACTCATGAAGCAGAGAGGGTTCTCTCTTGCCTCTCAACTGCAGAAAGGATGCAACCAGCATCCATTCCAATTCGATAGCGCTCCAAATCCATTGTTTTGTTGAATGTGCCAAACCCAAACTATTGGCGTTTTTGCGGAAACTGCGCGGAAGCCTCGCAGAAGATAAACAAATAAAACGCGTACCTTGGCCATCCTTGGCCTTTTTTGCTCAAAGCTTTAAGCAGGTGTTCGAAAGGTGTCTTGGTTTGCATCCCTACATGTTGTGAATACATTGCGCAGAGGGTCTTAGATGGCATAAAGACATTTGGTGACCTATGCAACCTTTCACAAACGACATCCCCTTGTTAAAGCTTGCAGCATGTCATAGGGAGATGTTGACTCAGAGTACGAGATAGAAGCATGTCCTCCAAACCTAGGTCGTGGAAGCAAATCATCCAGAACACCCAACGCGTACAAGGTATAAATACATGAGCTCGCGGAAGCTACGTTTTCATCCGTGGAAGGTTTGCGGAAGTGTTGATGGATGTTTGTTACGGTGGTTTTGGTTCAGCTGAGGCAAGGTCGGAATGATATTTTCAATCTGCACAGATTGGACCAAGATGAGGATGCTGGTAGGCCATGGGGATCCTTGGTGACATCTACGGGAAAAAAGTCCATCACATATTGTGTTAAGGCAACAGACTGAGAATCGACCAGAGGTCTGAAGATTGTGCTTTTTGATGCTTCTTGAATTTATTTTGGACTCTACTTCCTTGATTTTCATGTCCAAGGACAACGATATGGATTTGTTGAGCTTGAAAGATGGCAGCAGACTGAAGGCCTATCCAATTAAGCAACTTGGCAGTTGAGAACCCTATATCGATCTGCAGATTGTCGCATTCTCATTGAATAGCCTACTTTCATTCTTTCATGGCTCTGGAGACGTTCACGATTGATGTTGATTCTCAGACACTTTTGTCAGCATCTCAAGGTGGCGGTCACCCTTGGCTTCTCTCAACGACCAAGGCACTATTTGGTCACGGTAATCGAAGTTTGTTGGCCCAAAGCTCGTGCCCTGGTGGGCTTCGACAACGGTGTCTTACAGAGTCTGGGCAGCACCGCCACGGTCCGACCCGGTCCGACCCGGTCCGACCCGGTCCGACCCGGTCCGACCCGACGGTTGAGCACAGTGAGCACAGTGAGCACAGTGGATGTTTCGCCGAGGATTTGGGGTCTTCCAATGGCAGCATCTCAGAGTTCCTTGAAAGGTTCCCTGTCTCAGCTGGGGCTTGGTGTGTTTGGTGTGCAGGTGAACATTTTAAATTTTTAAACATAGGTTTCTTCAATTTTCTTCTGCCGAAAAAATATTCCAGATCACATCTGCCAACTCCGTTTGCTGGCTCAAATGATGCTTAATCGGCTGAATCAGCTGAATCTATCGAACTCCACGAGTGTTTTCGTTCGACATCCCTGAAAGTTCAGGTCACAAGGACACCATCACGGCTCTCTCTGTGCAATGGAAGTTGAAAAGAGCCATTTCTGGTGCCATGGCTTGACGTACCGCGTTGAAACATGTTGAAACCAGTTGGATTGCAATGAAACTTTGTGTGTGATTGATTTTTGTATATTTTTGTACCCTTTGAATGTGAATCAGTACGTGCTTGCTTCGTCAGATTCAATGCGGTATTTTGTCGAGCTCAGTTGACGCCTCGGACGGTCCCGCCAAAATCTGAGGTTCCCAGGACAAATCTGCACGACTTTGGAACATCCAAAGATCTGAATGCATCAGGCAGCACTGGCAGCACTCATTCTGATTCTGACTATTTCTGACTCCAGTTGCGCCACAGTTTGATCAGTTTGTCACCTCAGGGTGATCAGCGGTCACCTCACCGGCCTCCGGAATCTCTGTGTCGATTGGGATCTGGGTGTGGCACTCTCCAGTGCCTGGGATGGAGCCCCTTGGAGCAGACCTGGGGATAAGCTGGAGCGACCAGGTTCAGCTACAACACTTGATGCTGATATGGTGAGTATCTGGATTTTCAAGCATGCACATGATGTGACATGACTTGACAAAATGTCCGAACGTGATTCACAATTCACACTGTTAATAATTCCGTCAGATTCTTACGAGAAGCTGAGGAGATGCAACTCTGGGAAATCGCCGACGAAGTAGACTCGGATTTCGCCTTGCAAGCGGTTGGTGGCGACGTCCCTTGGCAAGACAAGTAGTAGTGGGGAGTCGGGGACACAAAGAAGCCTCGACTCGGGCATAATTTGGTGTGGTTGATCATAAAGAAGTGCAAACACAAACAGAATAATAATATTGATATTAATTATAGCCTTTGGTAATCTAACATAGCCATTGACAATGGCCATGTTCAATAGGTAAATCATCTACAAAGCTCATTTCCCATGGCTATGAATTGCAGATGAAAGCCTTGCGGACTGCCAGGTTCGGGCTGGAGGTATCGCCTTGCTAACAGTCAAGGAGGTGGGGCCCATGTCACACAGCGGCGTAGAACCTTTGCATAAGGACCCATAAGGACCCATAAGGACCATAAGGAGCAGGGTGATATATGGTTTGTCCCCTTGCAGTTTACATATTTTTGGAATTTATTTTTGAATTGGCCGGGTCAGAGACATGACTCTGCAGGGCAGGGTGCCTCATTTGTTGCTCGAGGTCAAGGACGATAATTCAGAAGAGGAAGCTGAAGAAATCGAGGCAGACACCCGGGATGCGTTCTGACCTTAGTTTCCTACAGAAGGACCGTGCCGTCTGGTAGCAACTCCACACTGGGCTGTTGGCGTTAATTGGTGGGTTTTTCATGACGACGACAATCATGATGACCTTGGTAATGAGATGCATCATGTTGTTCCAATTGCGAATGCACCTTGATCTTTTCATATCTTTTCCATCCTTGGACAATTACGGCGGGGAAGTATGCGGGGATGGCTCAGGTTCAAGTTGAAGTGAGGCAGTCACCTGGCTGGATGCAATTCCTGTGAAGTCTTCGGCTTGCAGACATTTTCTGAATTGCCCATGGTTCTATGCTGTATATACTTCTTTGAAATGAAGGTCTCACTTGCGCGCTGAAACTGGCGTGCTATGCCTTGGATGGGGACAGGAAGCTCAATGCACTTCTCAAGCTGTTCGAATGGAGCAGTGGTCTTCAGCAGGATTCAGCAAATGCTCCGCTGTACATAGCCTGTTTGGCAACAGATGTTCGGGCAAAAAATCTAGAGTTTGCAGCTTTAAGGCTTCACCCATTTTCTACACTCTTGACTCTTGTACCGAGATACTTTTCTCTTCTCATTCTCGTTGATGATATCAGTACATTGTAGATCATTGTGGTGTTGCTTCGTGGATGGCATCAGTGCATAAATTGTAAGGGCATTGACTGGACCTATTGTTTAGTCAGCAATGAAGAGAGGTTGTGCCATCTGCGTCTATGCAGCAAACTCTGGGCATTTCTTCGTGCCTTGTCTTGGAAGTGATTGGATGTGTTTCTATACCCCCAAATTATCCAACATGGTTGTTTTGAACAGGGAAAATGATGATAAACCCATCAAATTTTGGGGTACCCTATTTTCAAACAAACCCGATTGCTTGTTAAATTCTGGAGATGGAGTTTCGCCATTACATTGGGTAGATTGCCCGTGTTACCGCAGGTGCGGTGAACTCGTTCCTTGGTTCACCATGTGCTGAGGTTTGGCAACAGCGGCACCAATGTGCAACTGGTTCTGATGGGCAGTGGCCCTCAACCTCAGGACAGAGAGAAATGAGCGCAAAGACATCCCGAATGTCACGAAATGTCAGCTTTGTCTAGCGGGAAAGGTATCTGCGCCAAAACTAAAGGCCAAGTAGCTGTGATTCTCCAAAGTCATGATTCTAGAACAAAAGGGATGCCTCTGGCCAAGCTCCCTCCGCGTATGTTTTTGTCTACCTTCGTCATAGCCTTGTGCAATGCCGACTGCTTCCTTTGGATAGGACAATTGGCAAACAGGCCTGGGTGGTTGCTGTGGTTGCTTTGCATTCTTGAAGCGCCGCGTGCTTTCATGTCGATCCTTGAAGGCACTAATCTCCGTACCAGACGCCAATTTTGTGTTTGGTAACCTCTCGAGCCTCTTAGATCTCTTAGAGACTCTGGGCACTAATCCACACCTCTCCGGGTACGCTTGCCATCGAATAGCTTGTACAGTGTGTATATCCACAGTTTCTCACGTATTCCGCAGGGACTAAGCCAATCTCTGGGATCTCGGGATGAGCAATGAATTAAGTCATTTCCAGTACCCCAACTTGGGTTGGCTCGGCAGCACCTTTTTTTTTACAACTGACAACGTACTACCCGGCAGTGAAAGACAAGCCCGGGCCTGCTTAGACTTGTCCCTGCAGTGGGCCTTTCTAGCCCAGCGAAGAAAATAGCAGCAGAGTCTGTTTAGCCATGGTATAGCAGTTCCACCGAATCGGTCGAACTTAAAGGGAAAACAAGGCAACCGGTTGACTCGGCGCCCTTGTAAGGGTGACGAATTTGAAATTCTGATTTTTGAGGCTAAGAGACAAAATGCTGGTATTTGCAGGAGTCGTCAAAAAATGTTTGCAACATGGACATTCATTTCGATTGGCAGGCGTGTGACTCAAGAGTGAAAATGTGCGTTTCGCCTGCGCGGTGACTCGATTTTGCTCTTCAAGGGTCAAAACAAAAACATCAGACATTTATGATTTTCAATCATCCGAATCATATCAGGGCGACATTCACTCTTCCAGTTTTTTCCTCTTCTCGACGCTAGCGGTGCCAGAGCGCTTGTGGCAACACAGAAGCCACAGTCTGCAACAAGGCAGCGTTGTGACGCCATGTCCAGCTGTAGGCCCAAGTGTACCTTTTTTTGGTACACGTTTTGTTTTTTTGTGGAGTATCGACGGAGGTCGCCATTTTTTCAAGTGTTTCCATGTTCAATCCATTTGTTGAGTACCAGCAACAATGGCTCTATAGGATTTATCCCACAAACGACCTCGAAAATGACAAGTCTTAGTCTTAGTACATATATTTTGTTTGTGGTTGACTTGGGCCAACTTGAACCTTTTGTGGGGTTAATCTTTGACACAACTGACAGCATGTGCAACGTTTGCATCTTCCGTAACGTAAAGGAAGTGCTCGTCAGGGACGTTAATACACCCCCCCACCCCCCACCCCCACCCCCCCTGATGATCATACGACAGCATGCGCAACGTGTGCATCTTCCGTAACGTAAAGGAAGTGCTCGTCAAGAACGTTAATACACCCCTCCCACCCCCCACCCCCACCCCCCCTGATGATCATACCACAGCATGTGCAACATGATAAAAACTCAAAAAAATCAAATCCTATACCCCCATTTCAGCAAGCCTCATTTTTGAAATTTGCAACCCTTCCAAGGGATCGTAAATGGCACATCTCAAAATTGGCAACCCTTCCAAGGGCGCCGTATCAGCCGCATGCCGAAAACAACTTGGGCATGGCTCAAGGTCATTGATAACGTGACTCATGTGTAATCGCGGTTAAATTGTTCAAGTTTCCCCACCATTCTATCAACGTAGTATGTTCCCCAAGCTTTAAAGCTGTCCAGTTACAGGTGTCCAGTTGCAGTTTCCTCTGACAGCATCCCTCCTAATATCTGTCCAAACACTTGAATAGTGATGCTCGTGTTGCAGCTGTTGGCCTGACACTGTCAGACTTCCCTCTGCACAGAGAGATGTTACAAGATTGGATGTACGTGCGCCACAAGGGTGCTCATGCAGGTGTAAGTTGTGGTTATTCCAGGTTATTTTGAGTCTTTTTGTGCAACTTGCGATTTGTGTTCGGAAATCCCGCAATGGATCGCAATGGCATCTCTGGTGATTTTGCAGCTTGATACTCACTTCCCTCGAATTCCTGGAGATATTGCCTGCAGGGACACTTATCACCGACCTGTTGGAGTCCAGATTATTGACAGAGCTCAAGTTGCCAGCGTGGTGAACGCAGATCCAAATGGGTTGGACATCACTGGGTTTACATCAGCACTTGCAAGTCTGGAAAATATCGGAGCAGATATCACTTCAAAGGATCAAATCATCAGCACTTCTTGTGGTTTTATGATCTATTTTCAAGAGTCTTTCTCCAAGATGACTGACAAGACCTTCATCAGCTCCTCTCTGATTGCTTTGCCCGAGTTGCGTTCGCGTTTTCCTGACCCTGAAATCATGGTCATCACCTTCGACGCTGATGTGTTGGCTTCGCCTGCATATCAACCAGCCTTGGATGGTTTTGCAGGGCCCGTGATAGGGCTGGAAAAGTGGATGCATCTCTACGAAGTCATTTCACAAGACCTCGTTGACTTGGACTTTCACAAAGCTGAGCTGGGGATGGATCAGCTCATCACAGCAGCCCTGCGACGCTTTCCTGTCAAGGCCATCATTTTGGAATGTACAAACCTCCCTCCGTACAAGCATGTCATCCGCAGACATTTTGCTGGTGAAATCATCGACTGTTTGAGTGTCCTGGAGGCTGCATCACCTGGCTTGGTAAAGGAGCAGCATCTCATGTAACTTGATGTAACTTGATGTAACTTGTAGATCTTATAGATTTGTAAAGCCTGTATAGCGTATAGAGGCTGCTTTGAAAGGAGACTGCGCTGAATCCAATCCATCGACGGCGCTTCGGATCCACGCTGTCCCGACCTCCGCGTCTTGCCTATTTTCCAATCCTGAGAAGACACGAGCTCACTCTGTCGGTGGACAGAGGCAGTTTGCTGATGTTGTGAAATCCTGGCCTCTGGTCCTCCACGTATCTTTCGTGATAACTCTGAGGAATATCATGTCAGAGTGCCTTGTTTGGCACATCCCAACCTGAACGTTGGGCAAGAACCGATTCAGCACTGTCGTTTTTTGCATTTTTTGCGGACTTGGAACGCGAATCCAGGAAAATGGTCAGTCAACAGCCTGGTTTCGCTCCACTCATGAATATAAGCATAAATTTATGAATTAGAACGGAATGATCTGACGTTAGTAGACTTACAATACCAAAAATGTTGCTGTGAACGACGCATGTATTATCATGTAACCTAATACAAAACACCCGCTGTGCCAGGCAAGGAGCTCTACTGGTTTCCCTCCAGCGCCGCCGAGAGCAAGGAGGCCGTGTGACATGGATGACATAGGTGACATATTGGTGATACGTCGAGATGCAGCCCTGGCAGACCAGCTACTTCATCATCGGTAGCTTCAACTCATGGGAGGAGCCGGTGAAGATGGAGGCGGTACACGAATCAATCTAATCAATCTTGGCCCAGCATTTCACATATTTCACCTGTGGCAGCTTCTTGTTTTGTGGAACACTGTCTTTGAAGACGAGTTTCAACGTGGCTCTAGGTGGAATCAAAGGGCGTTTACGCCTTTACCATGGTCTTGGGCCTCTTGGAACAAACTGACCGGCCGTCTAGTTTACATTTTTTCTGGGCACTTTTATTGGGAAGGTCTTTTGCAGCTTGATTGCTGAGGCGAAAATCGATGGGAAACCTTCCAGATTTGGGAGAATGGTGATCCTGACAAGGTGGTGTCCCAGTTCAAGGGGTCATACCAAATGTGGCTTTGGCTGGCATAGCTGATGTCATCTCATGTCTACAGGAAAACACCACTTGAGGGGGATCTCTTCGCAGGGGAAACCTGGAGGTGCTTCACCCTGGAAGTCACTGGGCTGATCGGGATCAGCAAGTCCTTGGGCCGTCGCGACAGGTGCTCGGGGCGTCGGGGAGTTGGGGAGTCGGGGCGGGAGAAGTGCTGTAAACATTGCGTGGAGCTCGTAATGGGAAGACTTTTGACAAACAAACAGATCATCTTTCGACATCTTGTTGAGCAAATGAACCAAAGCCCTGTCCGAGAATGTCCCAGAGATATCCAAAGATCAAGACATGTTGGCCCAGTATGGAGAAGGTTTGAATGTGTAGTCCATTGCCTCTGCCAAACTTGTGGCGCAGGGAGTGTGCGGCCGCTTCTCCACTTGGCGGATTTCTGGGAAGCCCACCAAGGTGGTGGTCAATGGGAAAACACCTTGTGTGCTCACAAAGCCTTTAAACATTGGCATTTCGCCCTAGTCTGTCAACACGTTTTGGTGCTGAGAACGTCCAATTTCAGGCAGAAACTATAGATTCTTGAGTAGAATGAGTGCAACTATCCTGCTGCGCTTGCTTGCCTTGGGCATCGACAAAACATGAAAAGACTGGCTCCAGATCAACCATAGGCCATAGGATTACCTTCTCCTGGTGTTTTCCTGCGAAATGAAATGGCATGAGCGCTGGACAGTTGCGTCTTCTCAATGAAGAACAAGCACGAGACCTAGACATTTGCCCCTGCGCAGAGGACTCTTGAAGTTTTGACATAGATTCTTCGCAGAACTTTGTTGCAGCTTCAAAGCATTTCAATGCCCTCGATATTACAGGATGATACAATATGTCATGTCTTTTCAGTCGTCACTGTTTTACATTGAAGTTTTCCAGTGCCAGTTTCAGTGCTCGGAGCATAGCTGCTTAGCTGTTCGGCTGCAGGAGTTGCTTTCCTACTCGGGTGACATCGAACTCCGCGTTCTCACGGCCTTTCCAGGCATTCTCAAGGGATGGCAAAAGGAGGTTTAAGAGTAAAGTAAAGGATGATGCCATGATGATGCTGGACAATTTTTCTATCATATCATCAGCCGATTGTTGTCTGATGAAAACTGTTGCATCCTAAGCCTCAGCTGGGCAGAGGCGACTACACACCTGACGGTGAAGAGTATCCAGTACAGTGCTTAGTGTGGCGGGAGTTATTTTGATTGAAACCACATCCTCTCTGAGGTGTGTAGTGTTCTTTGGAGATATTCCGTCTATACCGAAGTATCTAGAATCATTCCAGCCTCAGGCTACGTTTTTTTTAGCCAACTCGCAGTTCAAGACTTTCAGAGTTCCCAGATCTTTCCGGACAATTTCTTGAGATGTCTTGAGAAATTAATAGATGTGTGACGCTGGAGTGGAAGTGTCGAGCCCCCAGGTTGTGGACCAAGATTCCCAGCTACTGGGCATGCCAGGGGATCGCCAACCTGGCACATTTTGTATCATTTTGCTACATCCTGCGCATTCATGCGGATCACATATACACTTGGTGCCAGCTTTCATGGTTCCATATATCGGTTTCATGGTTTCATTCCAGCTTTCATATATCCATGTATACATTATTATACAAAAACATATATATATATAATATAACATAAAATAATATATAATATATAATATAATATGTTAATATAGAATATAATAGAACATAACATACTATTTTAAATATAATATGTATGCATATATATATATATACAGATCTATCTCTCTCTCTCTATATGTATCCTCATATATATATATATATATACATATGATATAAAGCAATATCATATTATATTAAATGATATTGTGCTATATTATAATTAAATGATATTGTACTATATTATATTTATATTATGTTTTATTATATTACATTTTGTTTATATAATATATTATGGTTATGTTAAGTTATGGCATGTTATGTACCATATCACCCCATACCATACATTACATTACATTACAGTACAGTACATTGCATTACATTAATACATTACATAAATACATAACATAAATGCATTACATACATACATACAAGACATAACATAAGATACCATAACATATTATAAAATAACATAACATAACACATAATATAACATAACATACCATACAACATAACATAGCATGACATGACTTAACATACATACATACATACATACATACATACATACATACATACATACATACATACATACATACATACATACATACATACTAACGTAACGTAACGTAACGTAACGTAACATTACATTATATTACATTACATTACCATACCATACCATACCATACCATACATACATACACACACACACATACATACATACATACAGACAGACAGACAGACAGACATACATACAGACATACATACACACAGACATACATACATGCATGCATACAGACATACAGACATACAGACACACAGACATACATACATACATACATACATACACGTATCTGGGTAAATTATAACGACCTCACTGCGACCTCACTGGAATCATGGTTAATAAGGGAAATCATCGAATAAATTCCGATTCCGAAACCATATTTCGACGCTTCCGCAACCAAATTTCGGCGATTCCGCAACCAAAAACATATACGCTTCCGCAACCCAAAAAAAGCCGCTTCCGCAACCAAAAAAAGACGATTCCGCAACCACAAAAAGACGATTCCGCAACCAAAAAAAGACGATTCCGAAACCAAAAACCCGATTCCGCAACCAAAAAAGGACGATTCCGCAACCACCATCCACGCGATTCAGAAACCAAAATCCGCGTCACTTGCGGCCACACTCAACATGGATCCTCTCCAGATGCGGAGGGGTTGGGTGGGGTGGGGTGGGGTGGGGTGGGGTGGGTGAGACAATAATGTCCTTGCAGCTGCGTTCCCTCGTCGACATACGTGCTGCCACACTCAACATGGCATCGTCTCCAGATGCGGGTGGGGTGGGACAATAACGTCCTGGAGGTGCGTTCCTTCCTTTGACACACTTGCGGCCACACTCAACATGGCATCGTCTCCAGATGCGGGGGGGTGGGGTTAGGTGGGGTGGGGTGGGGTGGGACAAAAACGTGCTTGCAGCTGCGTTCCCTCCTCGACATACGTGCTGTCACACTCAACATGGCATCGTTTCCAGATGAGGAGACAATAATGTTCCAGTGCATGGAGACAGGCTCTCAAGAGATCACGCCGTCCACAGCTGTTCTAGGCAGGTGGTCAGGGGCAGGCTCACCCTTGTCTTTATAGATCTGTATAGGTTCTTCCCTCTTTCGAAACTTCTGTCACATAACTAACTAACTTAAATAACTAAATTAGCTAACTTGACTAACTTGACTAACTTAACTAACCTAACTATCTTAACTAACATAACTACCTTAACTAACTTAACTAACTTAACAAACTAACTAAGTAACTGAGGTAACTTAACTAACTATCTTAAAAAACTTAATTCACGTAAACCACTTAACTAACTTAACTAACTTAACTAACGTAACTAACTTAACTAACTTGATTAACGTAACTAACTTAACTAACTTAACTAATTAGAAAGATAGATAGATAGCTAGATAGATAGATAGCTAGATAGATAGATAGATAGATAGACAGATAGCCAGATAGCTAGATAGCTAGAGAGCTAGAGAGCTAGAGAGCTAGAGAGCTAGAGATATAGATAGCTAGATAGATAGATGGACAGATAGATTGATAGAGAGATAGATAGATTGCTAGATGGCTAGAGAGCTAGATAGCTAGGTAGATAGATAGATAGATAGATAGGTAGATGGACAGATAGATAGCCCGCCTGTGGATCCATCAGTGTGTTCGCTCTGCCATCCATGATTCTCAACAACCAACCTGTCCTATAGGTTTCCTATTGTGCAACTTCCGCCTTGATGCTTCGAAAAGAAAAGAAATGCACACCGCTTGATTGCTGAGCCGTGCCATTTTTGGTTTCCAGGTGTCCTTGGTTTCGGAATCATCCTTGGTTTCGGAATCATTTTTTTTGGTTTCAGAATCATTCTTGGTTGCAGAATCATCGGTTTTGGTTTCAGAATCACCCGGTTTTGGTTGCAGAATCATCCTTGGTTTCAGAATCATTCCGCAACCGAAATCATCCCCAAATGGCCTTAGTTCATTCTTAATTCAGCTTAGTGAAATATTATAATTTACCCAGACACATACACACATACACACACAGACATACATACATAACAAACATAGCATACATAACATACATAGCATACATAACATATATACCATACATAACATACATAACATACATAACATACATGCCATGCATGACATGCATGACAACATTACATTCATTACCTACATTACATACATTACATGCATTACATACATACATACATTACGTACATTACATACAGTACATACATTACATACATTACATACATTACATACATTACATATATTACATACATTACATACATTGCATACATTACATACATTACATACATTACATACATTACATACATTACATACATTACATACATTGCGTACATTGCGTACATTACATACATTACATACATTACATACATTACATACATTACATACATTGCATATATTACATACATTGCATACATTACATACATTACATACATTACATACATTACATACATTACATACATTAGATACATTACATACATTACATACATTACATACATTACATACACTACATACATTACATACACTACATACATTACATACATTACATACATTACATACATTACATACATTACATGCATTACATACATTACATACATTACATACATTACATACATACATACATACATACATACATACATACATACATACATACATACATACATACATACATACATACATACATACATACATACACACATACATACTACATACATACATACATACATACATACATACATACATACATACATACATACATACATACATACATACATACATACATACATACATACACACATACATACATACATACATACATAGACAGATAGATAGATAGATAGATAGATAGATACATAGACACATAGATACATAGATACATACATACATACATACATACGTGCATACGTGCATACGTACATACGCACATACGCACATACGCACATACATACATACATGCATACAGACAGACAGACAGACAGACAGACATACATTACATACAGACATGCAGACATGCAGACATGCAGACATGCAGACATGCAGACATACACGCATACAGACAGACAGACACACAGACACACAGACACACAAAGGCACACACAGACACACGTACACACACATGGACACATACACACATACGCACATACGCACATACACACATACGCACATACGCACATACGCACATACGCACATACGCACATACGCACATACGCACATACGCACAAACGCACATACGCACATACGCACATACGCACATACGCACATACGCACATACGCACATACGCACATACATACATACATACATACATACATACATACATACATGCATACACACATACACACATACACATTAAATCTTTATATTGTAGACCATTCTATCATGTGACAGGTTTCTCCCTAGCAACAGTTCTTCCAGACTACCCCAGCCAGGATATCGCGTTTGGCTCCGCCTGGGCGGCCCCCTGGTAGCATCCCGCTGATCATTACATGGTCAGCAAACTAACCGCCGCTGTGGGTTGCGACGTGACCGCTGCTTTCACTGGTTCTTGATGATTCAAGAACTCAAGAACTTGAAATTTGAGTTCTCTTGAATTTTCTTTCTGTGACTTAGGCAAATATCGATGTGTGGAATGGCAGAAGTTGCCTTCTGCAGTGCCGCAGGCCGTTTGTTTCTCTAGTCGCTGGAAATTGGAGACTTGAGCATCTTGCGGACCAGTTTGCAATGGGACGTTTGGTATGACCCTGGAACATGGCCCACCAGTTCTGGCTATTATTGTTTGTTTATTGTCACAGGCTTTGCCGCTGTCGTCGTACTACGTTGCTGGAGACTTCAATTTCTGGGATTTCCAGCCCATGGAGGAGGTGCCCGTTCCATGGCTACACAATCATTGAATTCATTCATGCTGTTTGGGTTTCCAATGTTTTCGTGGTGTCCCAATTGGCAGGAGGAGGCCGCAGCCAGCAAAACACGACGTCTCTTCACTGAGGCAAAGTCATGGCAGTCATGGCAGTCATGGCAGTCATGGCAGTCATGGTAACCCAAATGTAACTTGGCAACAGAGACTTGTTGACCTCGGAGGTGAAATTGCGGAGTAGTGATGATGTGTTCCAGGTGGGGACTGTCCGACCTGTGAGTCTTGGTGTGATCCACAAACAGTTCCTGACAGTGACAGATCTGACAGGTAGTGAGGAACAAGGACTGGGACCAGGCCTTCTACCCCGAGGCAATGCAATGCAAGTGTGACGTTTGGGAACATGTCGCCATTCGCTTGCCGATACGGATTCTCAAAGCATGTGAATACGTATGTGCGAAGAGTCACATTGACTGACCAAAGCAATACAGATTCTAATATTCTAAAGTCCCCTTCTATCAGTCGCATATTTCCGTTCTTGCATGCTTTTCCTATGGTACTAGTAGTGTGGTCTGTGCGTGCTTGTTTAGGCCGAGACCCAGAACCTTAGAGGTCCTGATGGCTACGGCGTGGCAAAAGGCTGGTGTCTACCTGGCAAGGCTGGGCTGTGCATGTTGAGCTTGCTCCAGTTTCGTCCAACGGGTTGCCAGTGCAGTTTGACCAAGAGAGGATCTTTCCAAAGACCGGTTTTGCAAGTCATGCCTGGAGGCTGGTGACGTCTTCAGGATCCACTTCCAGCGGAGTTTGCCCTCCAGCGGAGAAGATAAAAAGCCAGGATGCCAGTTTTCGCAGGGCGTGGGCTGATTTGGGGCCCAGATGCACAGGCATCACTCGCTGTACAGCCACGCTGGGTGCTGGGACCCACTTCTGAGGTCTGTCAGCTGGACTCTTCAGCCAAAATCCTCCAGTCCCAGTCAGGACAGACGTTCAGCTTCCAGTGGTAGCTCTTGCAAAGATTTAAAAGATGCCATGCCAGAGATGTATAGATTTGGCTTCAGCTAAAATCAAAACTTGAACTTTCAACAATTCGTGACATATAGGGACCGGGAACAACCTGAAACAAACATTTGCAAAGTGCGAGGAGCTGGCGCTGCCAAAGAGCTACTGCATTGCCATGGCCTTGTGCCTTATGCCCTTAGTTTGACTTTTTGTTCAAGAAAGCAATTATCTTTCTTCACCATTGGTCTCCACTGGTTAGACATCTCGAGAGAAGATTCTGTTGAGATCCCACGACTTAAGACGTGTAACTCCGCCCTGAAAAAACAATGAGAAACGCTGAAACACTGAGATCGAGAGCAGGTTGTGAGCAGGTTGTCATGCATGTCATGCAGTAATGCTGTCCCCACAGCGAGGTGGGCTCCTGGAGCAACTTCGTTTCCAGGGATCCCATGAGATTCGATGAGGCCACGGCAGATGTTGGAGATATTGGAGTGGTGATCAGTAGTGATCCAAGGATTTCCCATTTTGATTTATCATGATTTATCATCAGTTCTTATGGTTGCTGGTTACAGAAATGGTGAGAAGTGAGGCAAAATCATCCTGGACGGCTGAAGTCGAGGTCCAATGCGCGTGACATGTCTCTGTGCAACGCACTGTTTGGTGTTGATGCGATATTTGCACTGCGATGCTTGGATAGGCTGATATGATTAAGTTATGTAGCGCTTCGTGCTTTCTGGCCTTTTCGGAATGCTTAGCTTTCGACAAAAAATCGGCGATGGATTCTTTTGGACTAGTGCAGGTGGGAACAAGCGGCATTGAGTTTTTCCAGATTCTCCTGGATGGCTGCTGGCTTGCTGCAGTCTACCCCAACAGCCACGAGGATTCGAATGTGACCTGGTCTCCTTTCCATTCTTTTCCAAGTTTTGTGGCCTTGTTAGTATATATTTGTTAGAGAGGTTCTTTTTTTTTAATGATTCAAATTGGACTTGCTGACAGTCGCAGTTCCAAGTTGCTGTGAAAAATCAGAGCTGTGGAGCGCAGGCAGATTTCCGAAAGACTGGTCATGCAGTGCTTGGCCCAGACAGCCGTGGTGGAAGCAGCTATTGGCGCATCCAGGCACTGGGTGTTTTCATCGCCATGTCGTCCACTGGGTGCTTGATGTATCTTGATGTTTGATCATGTTTGGGGGTAAGGTGGAGCTCGAGATAGCCGTTGACTGATTTGAAGAGTTTCCTTGAAACAGATCGTGAGGGAGAAAGCTACGGCCATTCACCATCATGTTCTTAAACAATTTTCAAGAGATTGTGCTTCTGCCGGACAGGATGGTCTTGAGGCCGGAGATCGAGTGGAGGTAGTTTTAGAGGCGGAGGCAGGGAAGGACTGGACAGTCGACTGAGGATAAATTTTGCGCCAATGCCAATGGCCAGGTTGATGCAATGGCCATGCCCAAGGCTATTCGATGGCACAAGGCCTCGTAGAGCTTAGGACTGGCAGCCAGCCATGCGCGCAGCACAATGTGATCAATGTGCTGCAGTGCCAGGGCGTATAGTATCCTGGAGCCTGTAAGAACACTGACTACTTTGACTACTTTTTTGATCTTTTTTGGCAGCAGGAGCTGCAGCCAAGCAAACGTGGCAAGTGTCTTCAGGTTCATGCTAGGCCTGCCAGGTACCTGCAATATTTTCACAACATTTTCTATGTTTCGCATCTTCCACGTAGGGTGCGCAAAAGATCTGCAGCTGTGCGCCTTGCCTGTGCCAACTTTACATTAGACTCACGAGACATATCCGACAGTTTGGTGCCTGGCAGCTGGTGTGCTTCCAAGTCGACATGTTGGCCATTGAGGGCCCTTGAAATCGACTATGAATAGTGAGGATCAATAGGCAGGCTCAGATAAGTTCCGTTCAGTTTCCATCCTTGGGTTTGACATGTACTTCCTATAACATCCATTTAACATCCTATAACATCGTATCACTTGGCAAAAGCTTTTGGTTAGCTGCACCAGAAAGCCATCATCACTTCACGCCGGGGATGCACGCAAGCAAGGTGACTTGAGTGAGTAAGATCTTGCTACGCTGAGTATGTTCAGTTCATAGGATCGGTCTTCACGCTGGGGCCCGTGGATGGTCTACATGCGAACGTATTCCCATAGGTTGATTACACCTTCCGTGTGATGAGGTGTGATCACAATAGTGGCACTTATTTTCAATCTGTTTCAATCATGTATAGGCTATATAGATATGATATTTTATATATTCCCGAGAGCGTCTGAGCGCAGGGTTCTTCCAATAGTGGGGGTCTGTAAAACATCTTCTCATCTTCACATCCTCTCATCTTCACATCTTCTCATCTTCACATCTTCACATCTTCACATCTTCTCATCTTCACATCCTCTCATCTTCACATCCTCTCATCTTCACATCCTCTCATCTTCACATCTTCTCATCTTCACATCTTCACATCTTCTCATCCTCCCATCTTCTCCTCATCTTCTCGTCTTCACATCTTCTCACATTTCTCACATCTTCTCACATCTTCTCACATCTTCTCATCTTTACATCTTCTCACATTTCTCACATCTTCTCACATCTTCTCACATCTTCTCATCTTTACATCTTCTCCTCTCACACCTTCTCCTCTTGCCCTCTTGCCCTCTTGCCCTCTCCTTCTTTTCTATTTCTTTCTTTGAAGGCGGGAGCAGGGGCAGTGGCAACGAGACGGCACGAAACGCAACCCTTTCGCACGAAATGAGGTTCGATCGCCAAAAACTGAGGTAAAAATTGCGATTTCAACTTGTCCCGCGCAACCTTTTCGCACGGAATGAGGTTGGATCGCCAAAAACTGAGGGGTAAAATTGCGATTTCAACTTGTCCCGCGCAACCCTTTCACACGAAATGAGGTTCGATCGTCAAAAACTGAGGTAAAATTGCGATTTCAACTTGTCCCGCGCAACCCTTTCGCACGAAATGAGGTTCGATCGCCAAAAACTGAGGTAAAATTGCGATTTCAACTTGTCCGGCGCAACCCTTTCGCACGAAAATGAGGTTCGATCGCCAAAAACTGAGGTAAAATTGCGATTTCAACTTGTCCGGCGCAACCCTTTCGCACGAAATGAGGTTCGATCGCCAAAAACTGAGGTAAAATTGCGATTTCAACTCGTCCGGCGCAACCCTTTCGCACGAAATGAGGTTCGATCGCCAAAAACTGCGGTAAAATTGCGATTTCGTGTTTCCGGTGAACCCTTTCGCACGAAATGAGGTTCAATCGGCAAAAACTGAGGTAAAATTGCCATTTCAACTTGTCCCGCGCGACCCTTTCGCACGTCCCTTTCGCACGAAATGAGGTTGGATCGCCAAAAACTGAAGTAAAATTGCGATGTGTGTAATAGCGTCTGTGTGTAAAAGCGTCTGTGTGTAAAAGCGTCTGTGTGTAAAAGCGTCTGTGTGTAATAGCGTCTGTGTGTAAAAGCTTCTGTGTGTAAAAGCGTCTCTGTGTAAAAGTGTTTGTGTGTAAAACTGTTTGTGTGCAAACTTTTGTGTGTAAAAGCGTCTGTGTGTAATAGCGTCTGTGTGTAAAAGCTTCTGTGTGTAAAAGTGTTTGTGTGTAAAAGTCTCTGTGTGTAAAAGCGTCTGTGTGTAAAAGCGTCTGTGTATTATGTCTGTGTGTAAAAGTCTCTGTGTGCAAAAGTGTTTGTGTGTAAAAGCGTCTGTGTGTAAAAGCTTCTGGGTGTAAACGTCTCTGTGTGTAAAAGTGTTTGCGTGTAAAAGCGTCTGTGTGTAAAAGCGTCTGTGTGTAAAAGCGTCTGTGTGTAAAAGCTTCTGTGTGTAAAAGCGTCTGTGTGTAAAAGTCTCTGTGTGTAAAAGTGTTTGTGTGTAAAAGGGTCTGTGTGTAAAAGCGTCTGTGTGTAAAACCCTCTGTGTGTAAAAGCGTCTGTGTGTAAAACCCTCTGTGTGTAAAAGCGTCTATGTGTAAAAGTCTCTGTGTGGAAAAGCGTCTGTGTGTAAAAGCCTCTGTGTGTAAAAGCGTCTGTGTGTAAAAACGTCTGTGTGTAAAAGCTTCTGTGTGTAAAAGCGTCTATGTGTAAAAGTCTCTGTGTGTAAAAGTGTTTGTGTGTGTGTGTAAAAGCGTCTGTGTGTAAAAGCGTCTGTGTGCAAAAACGTCTGTCTGTAAAAAGTTCTGTGCGTGAAAAACTTTTTGAAAGATACGATGCAAAAGATACGATGCCATATAATATTGTCTTGATACTACTCTTCTCGTCTGCCTGTAATACATCTTTAATATATTGTCTTGTAATATAGTGTCGCCATACTAACAGCAGAAGAAGACTCTGCTCCTCTACGCTCTCGGGCCATCCGTCGTCTAGTAATCATATATAATTATATAATTCATATGTGAATTCATTTATAACTCATGGCACGTAGACTCGTTTTGTTCGGGTGAAGGTCTTCACTGAAGGTGCCTGGGCGGCTTGGCTCAGACCCATGGGGAGCAGCAAATACGCAGTGGGCCGCGGCACAGTGCAGCTGTTCTTCAGTCATGGCTTCAGTGGCTCCAGTGGCTCCAGTTGGTTTCCTGTGGTGGACTCCACTGTTTTGCTGTCACTGCTATGCCCGAGATCTTCAAAAGATTCTTTATGGCTGAAGCATCCCTTTACGGTCCTAACGTGTAAGTGGCAGTCGTATAGCTGAAAAATAGAGGCAGAAATGCAACACAGATACATACGGAATACATACGGATACAGTTTGAATTTTGATGTGACCGAAAACTCCAAGGTGAGTCAGGTGAAGGAAAGAGAGCGAGACAGAGGACAGATCATCGCTGCTATGGCCCCAGCTTCGTCCAGACTTGCACAGTCTACAGACGGCTAGTTTGGTCTCTCCATGTCTCTCCTGTGTAGCCTTGGATTCTCAGTTTCAATGGAGGCCCAGTACTGATATCATGAACTTTGACAACAACGTGATAACGTTGTTTTACCATGTTTTGTCCCTCAGCAGCCTAAAGAGCCCTGGTTGAATCCTGCTGCTGCGAGGTTTGAGTCATGAAGCTGATCCAGACGGTGAAGCGCCGAATGGGCTTGGTGGCCTAACCCTGCTGGTGCTGCCAGTGGTGCTGCGCATGATGATGGTGCTGGTGATGCTGACAGTGATGGTGGTGATGATGATGACGACGAGGATGATGATGATGATGATGATGACGATGATGATGAGGATGAGAATAGTGACTGATTCACCAGGATTGTCATTTGAAGTGCTTCAGTATCTCGTATTCTAAGCGGCAAACAGTGGAGCAGCGGAGGTCGCTTGCGTTCTGCTTCTTCTAAGGAAATGATGGCGACAAAAAGACATCCACGAGTCGCACTGGGGCGACCAGCAGTGGCGGTAGCACCTCGGCAAACACCGTGCTGTTCCGAAGTGTTGAGCCGAAGTTGAGCCTGTTGAGCTTTCTTTTGCACTGAACCATCGTGCATCAAGTTTGAACCACCTTTGAGATTTGCCCTAAATCATCAAGACTTAAGCATGAGCAACCTCGAACAGTCGGCAGATGAACCGATTGCATCGTGTGCTGACAGGTACTTCAGGATCTGGCGACCTTGCCGCGAAGAGTAAGGTGCGAGACGTTGCAAAATTTGCCTCTCCCTTTGCATTATCCATGATGGCGATCGTTGCTGCGAATGAGGAAATTGATGGACATTGTATGCAACTTTGCATTGGTGTGGAGATGTTCTAACAAAATCCAACAAATCGAAAGATTAGAAAGGGGAGGCATTTGTGGTATTCTTTTCAGGCCACGACGCCAGCCAATTCGTCCAGCAATCGAGCAGCGACCACGAAACCGGCCACGGAGTCAGGGTCTCAGAGGTCTCAGAAGAGGTCTGAGATGAGTCTGAGATGAGCTTAAAAACTCCACGTGGATTGCTTATGATTGCTTCATATTCCTTTCTTAGGCCATAACTGGCCATAACTGGCCATAACTGGCCACGGTCAGAATTTGTCATGATATCCTCAGGTCCTCAAGCTTTGCTACGATCCCCAAGTTGCGGGAGGTTCTGAGAATCAGAGAGAAGGGGCTGAAGGGACACATCGAGTCTGGACAAAGCGTACATGATCAACATATACATAAATGTCATTATACATCATTATACATGTCCAGAGGTCCCTTGAACCTCCGTATCTTCTGGCGTTGAAGCTGTGTGGAACAGGTTGCTGTGTGGAACAGATCTCAAGAATATCATCTTAGTTATTCTATGTTATTATAACATATGATAAAATATTACAACTTTTATCTTTAAACGCTGTCTGGTTCAGCTCAGGGATCTTTTCAAAAGGATCAGCCGGTCGGCATGCGAGGCACCTCCACAGGAGCGGACAGACCTCTTTCGTAAAAAGATGGAGGTGCTCGGCAACACAAAACATTGCAGAATGTTGCAGATATCTTTTCCATTCTTTTCCAACAGGTTTTTCATCATTTTCTATGTGGTTATCCTATATTACCATGCCCAACATTGCCCAACTGGTGTTAAGCTTAAAACTCTTTTTGAGATCGGTGGACGTGTCCGATTTGGTGCAGGTTTGCGCAGTTGTTTTTGACTTCCACAATGACAACATGCAGAAGGCCCCAACGGGCTTGGATCGTGCCACTCCCTCTGAAAGGTTTTCATGAACTGAAGCCATTGGCACTTGAACGATGAATTCATGGAAATTGATGGAAATTGTGAATAAAAGTTTCCGAAGAGTTAGAAGGGCAAACCAAGGTCTATGGGCAATGTCAGATGGTTCGTGGGTGTCCGATGGGTTCATGACTCAAGACTCAAGACTCTTCACGCAGACCGTTGGAACGACGTTGGACAGGAAAAGGAGGCCAAGCGCCAAACCCTCTTGGAGATCGTGGAGTGCGCCACCGAAAGTTGGAGCAGATTCACTTGATCTCCTGGAAATGTACTGGCTTTACTTGGACGATTTTTCAGAGCCTTTGGATTGACCACTCGCGACTAATCACGAATATTCTTGTATTTGTGAAAATTTGTGAGATGAAATGAACATGTGGACGTGTGGACATGTGAAGTTTTGACCTGATTGGGTTGGGCATCAAGCCAGGACGCGTTGATGCTGGTTTTCTAAGCTCAATTGTGCTCAATCTGACTCTCAATACGTGGCAGGTATGTCAACAACACCCGGAACTGCTTCAATGAAGCTTTGATGCAGGATGTTGTAAGCATGGCCCGGGGCCACAGTGTGTCACAGGCACGGGCAGAAAGGCACAGCGATGATCTCAACGCCGTCGCTACCCCGCCCATCCCGCCCATGCCTTGAGGTGGGGGCGAACATTTTCCGAGCCCTCCAGACCAGAAACAAGGACTATGTGAAAAAAACTGAGTGAAAGCTGTGCAAAATGCGGCAAATAGCAACCTGGTGCTTTGGTGCTTCTGCTGGTTCTGTGTGGTTCTGTGCTGGCGTGCATTGAAGTTGCTCAACAGGATCCCCTGGCCTTCTCAGACCCCGAAGATGTGCGGAACCAAGTTCTTGAGTGACGTGGTAAACAGATATGTTTTCCCACCACACATGTGAGGCAACATGTTCTATTTTTTGCAGGTTCAGTCCATGTTCACTTCATCAATAAGGATGAGCCTTCCCTAGAGCGCGCGTGGCCGCACTTGTTTGGTGCTCAGCTTCAAGGATTTTGGCAGGCATTCAGCGCGTGCCAAACTGAAGGACCAGAACTAAACTTTCCCACGATTAAAAAAACAGTCGCGCCAGAATCTTCAATCACTCCCCAGGCAGATTGTGTACGAGTTCTTCCTGCGGTTCGTAGTTTCAAATGACGTCGACCCCAAGATCGTTTGAGACTCAGACACTGCAATTTTGCACGCTTGTGGTTGTTGATCAGCTATCCGACACGGGTTGTGCTGCCCCGTTTTTGTGTTGCAGCTCGAATTGGGAGCTCAAGCTGACCAAAGGCCAAACGATTTGTGGACCAGAACTTCATGCTCAAGCTGCTTGAGCTGTTTGATTCTGAGGTGCCGTACACCGAGCACATGTCTAGTTGAATATCAAGCCAAGCATAGCCAAGCCTTCCAAGCTTAAATGCAGACTGGTCCAAACATGCCCAGAGTTGGACGTTTTCTGATCAATCCCAAAGCCCGGTCGCAATTTGTGCCGCAGGATCCCCGCGAACGGGACTACTTGAAGACAATTCTGCATCGCATCTACGGTCGGGGTCGAAGTGGCAATGGAAAACATTTGCACCATTTGCATCCATTTGCCCATAAAATGCATAAAGGTGTGATTGAGATACCCCACTGATACCCCTACCACTGGGACCCCCACTTTGCACCAGCCATGTCAGCAACGGGTCACATGGCACCTCCGGGCATTCTCAGCATCGCACTGCCGAGGCAAATTCATGGCCCTCCGGTCTTTCATCCGCCGTGCTATTCAGCACGTCTTCTTCAAGGCATTGAGCTATAAATCTGGGATAATCTGGGTCTCCTTTAGTCACAGAAGATCATGGTATCAGTCCCTGGGAAGACATCTCCGATATACTACGTAGATCTATTGATTGCTCCTCGGGTTTTGCGAAAGACCATGTCTATAAGAAAAAAATGAAAAATATATCAATGCACCGATGCACCGTTCGGCCTGAGGCCTTGCACGAGAACCGGATACTGTATGCATATTCTTCTGGAGAACGTTCAGTATAGCATGCCATTCTTTTGCCTCGGGGCAGGTCATCTATGAGTCTGAGACTCACAACGGTGTTGGTGAGCTGCTGGAAATCTTGGGCAGCATCATCAACGGCGGCTCTGACGACTTTGGCCGCGGGTAAGTTTCTTTCATACTGCCACTACCCTCACGCTGTCAGCATTGCGGCCTCGTTTGCAATAGGACCAATAGGACAGAATGCGTGCCAGGTTTTGCTCTTCCTTTGAAGGAAGAGCACAAGGACTTCTTGATCAAAGCACTGATTCCACTGCACAAGGCTGGAACTCCCATTTTCGGATGAAGTCGCCCAATACCCCTGGCTTCAATCCCACAGACGTCCCACCCTTGCAACAACGCCACTGAATGCCACTGAATGTTCCATCTTCATGCAGGGTGTTTAGCTTGTGCCTGGGTCCGTTTGGGGAAAGATGCGAGGTATCGAAATTGATTTCTGGTCGTCCCTTGCTTTCAACCCCCGGAATTTAGACACCAGGACCATGTGCCATTTGTCAGTCTTGCTCCATGCCAGTTTTTGGTCATCACTAAGTGGGATTCAGTGCCATGCATCCCTCCCTGCAGGACATGCTAGGACCAAAGTCACGCGATATCGGCGATATCTATCTCCCCACCAGTGAACTTGATTTCAACATCTTTCAGTGCAAAAAAGCAATGCTTCCAGGGTTTCAACTTTTCAATGCCGAATGGTTTCCAGGTGAAGTCGTTGGCCTCTTTCTACCAACAACTGTCCTACTGCATGGCACAATACGTGGAGAAGGTGCCGGCGAATGCCACGCCAAGATGCGATGATAATGGTGTCTGATGACTGGTAATGTGGTACAGCGGCAGAAACCAGTGACCAACCATTTAAGTCATTTTGAATCATCCAATGATCCAACTACTAGGGGATACTAGGGGCATGTACCCGCGTACCAGTATACCATAGTATACCCAATGTTGTAACAATGGGGATACCGGGATATCTCATTACTAGGGCCTAGGGATGGTTTTGTTTTAATCTCATTACGAGGTAAAGCCACTTATAAATCCCAATTGGGGATTATTATATAATCCAAACGCTCCCAAGAATCCATGCTTTAGCTGGGGATTTGCACATATTTGTGACCATAGAACGGGGGGTGATATTAATATAGACCTATATAGACCCATTTTGGCCATTGAGTTCCCATTAAATCCCATTAAATCTCCCATGAATTCCCAGCTCGGCGTAGGATCCACGCCTGGCCTACGACATCATCACCTCGATGCTCCGCTACTGGCCCGTGCGACGGCTCAACGATCTGGCGATCTGAAGAAACTGTGCGAAAAAATGGTGTTTTCATGGGTTTTCCATAAAAGGTGCCCCAAAATGAATCGTTTATGCTGGAAACTACCGAAGTAGATGATTTGGTCCCCCATGTATGGACACCATTGGACACCCTCATATGCTTTCTTTATAACTTTCGAATCTGATGTCTGCAAATTCTCACAATGCTGCGCCGTTGAAACCTTGTGGTTTGATCTCACGTTAAGGTGTCCATTACATCGAAGCAGGTGCTGTTCCTCAATGAGCTTGAGGACTGATCACCAACTCTCAGTGAGTTTATGTTTAGAATTACAAGAAATGTATATTGTGTACATGCACAATCGCAGTTCGACTACTCTTTCTTGGAATAGAAGATATGATTGAAACTCACACGGCCGTTTATTTGCCCGCATCCGCGCTGAACAGGAGACACTGGAACTGACACAGCCACCAGAATTCCATCGAATGCAGGTGCCGCACGGTGCAGCGGAAATGTGGCACCAGTTTCCCTGGCGGGTTCTTGCTGAGTAAGTTACATGATGTGACCATACATGCTGCCATAGATTTGATGGATCCTCCTGTTTTTGTAAATAAACAGATTTCCAGTGAACTTTCTCGACGATGCCGACATGGCTTGAGGATGTGCTGTTCCGGCGCTTGGCCCTTTGCATCACATGCCCGCACTTCCAGGCCTGAGATCAGGTTGATTTTGTTGGCAGGCCAAGCATTTAGAAGCCGTTTTAGTGCTTAGAAGCTAAATGTTGTTCGACATTTTTTGGGGTGTTAACTTAAGATCATACCGTATCATATCTGTACAGAAATAGAAATAGCAGTCAGCTGAGCGACGGTCCGAATAGCTTGTGAGTTCCCCTTCAGCCGGCAATAGCTGCTGCAGAGGTGGCGGAAAGGACACTGTTCTTTTGGAACACAGCAACTTTGCTGCAGTCAGAAATCTATCATCTTATTTCCAACTGTATTATCATTGTTATTGTTGTCATCTCTCTCTCTCTCTCTTTCTCTGTCTATATATAGATATAAATATATATATATATTGAATATATTCATTTGTGAATTGTATGTTTTCCCTTCAATTAACTATGTTGTTGGTTTTCTACCATATTCTCCCTTTGGCAGAAATCGACATGCTGCACGGAATATGCACAAGTTGCCAGCCATAGATGAATGAACGCAGTTTTTATCTACGAAGTGACAAGCAAAGCTAAAGGACAGGATTGTATATTCAAACTCTTACCCTTTGCAGAAGGGTGCTGAAGCTCTCTGTATGAATATTATGAATGACAAAATCTCAGAATCTTTTGTTGAACTCGATCGACGTGAGCATCCTTATTCGTGGGGAAGGGATTTCACAAGCACCCACAATTCAAATTCCATGCGCTGAGGACTACATTGTGAAGTTGATCAACGCCAACCGTACGGACAGCATTTGCTAATCGCACATTTCGGGGTCCTTAGGAACCATGCCGCAACATTCATATCATAAGGGGAACCATGCAGAGTTCAAAGGATCTACAGTACGGTTGGTATACAGCTCATTTGCAGGAGCTATTCCCTATCATCATCTGTGCCCTGTACAAGAACTCCAAGCAGCATTGGAACAGTGCTGTGGGGCACTCATGGCCATCAGCCACTCAAGATGCCAATCGAGGAAGTTACAGAATTTGTGTCACAGACCATTCTTCAAGCTATCAATCTTAGGCGCAACTGTAGGTTCGTCTCTGCCAGCTGGCTGCAAATGAGGTGCACGGACTGACCTTCAACGTGCTGAAATTGTTGATGGAGGCACAGACCTGTCGCTGCTGAAAATGAAGACTAATGAAGCACTGAAGGTGACAGGTTGCCGAGGTTGTCCTTTGCAATTTCTGTGGTACCATGAGCTCACTGGGCTCATTGCTGCAGGCTGATCCTCAGCTCTTCGATGAGTGCTCAGCGAAGCATCGTGCTGATGAGGAGGAGGAAGGCCGACGAGAGCAGGACTGAATCGGTGGTGATTGTGGTCTCCTGAATCTACTGAGAGTTTGGATTCAAGATGATTTAAGTGTATTTTAAGTGTATTTTCCCCACGGCCATTGTTTTTTGTGGCTCTGTTGCATGTTTCCTGCATCAAATCTTTGACGCATTTTGAATCACTGACACCCTCTGTCTCCAGGAACGGGCTAGAAAGTGGCAGGTTTTGCAAGAGATGCACGACGCAAAGGTGAAGGCGGGGAGGAACAATTGCTTGCACAGATATAACAAGGCAATACAAGTCATACTAAAACACAGGAAGGATTTGCATAGTCCAGATGATGCTAGGAATATATACGTACATACACAGCATAAGTATGAGTGAGATCAAAGTGAAAGAAACTTGAGGCTTCGGTATTAGGCTAATTAGCAGGCTCGTTTTGTCACCATCTGTGCCCTGCGCAGGCTGGCAAGCCCGCATGAAGCTGACAGTTTCAGTAACTGGCAGTTTCTTTTGCATTTCAACCAGAGCACAATTGGGCCATCTTGCATTCCATGAGTCAAGGTGACTCCGATTCACCCAGAAATGCCTTGAGACTGTGTGTTGATGACAACCATTACATATAGTCATCATATAGTCATATAGACACATATCATACAGTCTGCAATAGTATACAACTGCAACCGCACTTCGCAAAGACTTTTGAGCTTTGTTTTGCCTGAGATTTGGACGCAATCGTCCAATCTGATGCTTGCTGGGTCTGTAGAGCGAGCATCTTGGCGTCACAGTCTTGAAGCTGCCTGGCCTAGTTGTCAGAGTTCAGGCTGCTTCCAGGGCTCATGTGTCCAAATTCACCGGTGAACGTCTCAGATCACCGGCTCAGTGCCAGATCTCCCGTGATCACCCTGATCTAATCCCAGGATCTCTGGCGAATGTAAGTTTTCTAGATGAGCAGCTGGCCTAGCTCCAGCTTTCTTGGCCGCAGGCGTGGAAGGTGGCGTGTAAACAGCTACTTTCAGCTGCCTCAAGCCTGCTTGGCATCTTAAAATTCATCAAAATCCATGAAAATCCACTAGCGTTACCCAATAGATTTACGAGAGTTCTGAAGTCAAGGAGACGCGACATTTTTTTTGCAAGAAGCAGCAACCACGCCTGATTTGCAGAGCGCGTGCGAATCCTCCTCCGAGGCTGCAGCAACTACCATCGGCAACAGCCGCTAGGGGCCGTGTAAAGTGACCCTTTTGATACACGGAAAAAACGATGAACAACTGTTGAACAACTGTTGAACAACCGTTGAACAGCCTTTGCTTTCAAGTAATCTGCCTTTCCATTGCTATTCAACTACCAGGGACTGCCCAGAACGGCCCCTCCCCACATGCCTGGTGGAGTTTCGAGGCCAGTAGACAGCCATCCGATGGGCTGTCTGGCACCCCACAGCCCCAGACCAAGTGCAGAATCGCGTCATGGCACTGTCAAACCAACAGAGTTGGAGTGAAAACATGCGCTGCGTCTGCTGCGCGGCGCCTTTTCAGAAGGGAAGAGATGCAAGTCATGGGGCAACTGTGGCAACTGGCAAATTTCGTTGGGCAGTGAAAAATAAAAATAATAAAACATTGAATTTAATGAATGAGAGTGACATATCCCTTTGTTTCCAACCGGTCCCCATGAGACCATGAGAGATATAGGGCATATCATGGCAGACATTGGACCACAAGTAGGCAGTACGGAGTGTTACTCGCAGTCTTTCGCAGTAGGGCTCAAAGGAGCCCGTGTCAGCGCCACCTCCATGGCAAGAAACTTAGAGCCGAGAGATCTCAGAGGGGAGCAACAGGACCCCGAGGATGATGGTTTGGTGGCGCCAAACCCGAACCAGCATGACTCAGCATAGCAGAACACAAACTTGGAGCACCTTGGATTTGTTTCCATATTGGCAGGTAGATTTGTTGACAAAAGGTTTGAAACGGAAAAACATGTCAGATCCCTTCATGATCATTGGTTTCAGAAGCGGCATTGGAGGCGAGGTGCCGTGCGCTTCGATCCATAGTGAAAGCACCTTGGCAGCAGATTGCGATTAATTCCATCCCCTTTAGGCCGAAGCTCGCTCGAGCACGGTGAAATCAGGAGTAGGCAAACAGTTCGGAAAACCATACCCTTCGAACTCCTTGGATTCAATCAAGCTTCTGAACCAACATGGATGCGGAATCTAGACTCCAATGGCAGGAGTCAAAAGCAACCAGTCCTAGCTGCGCTGTTTCAAGGTCTTCGTGGTCTGGACTGGATTCAATGCACTGGAGGCCGCCAGACAGGAGAAGGGGCCCCTGCGAAGATTTGCTGCATGTTCCCCCTTAATTACGAGAATTTGGATGAATTTGGCAGATCAGGAGAATCTGGCAGACTTCAGAATACCTAAGAATACTGCAGAATACTTGAGATCAGTTGGATGTTCAAGCTTTGAAGGCACGTGTTCAAGTGTGTGCGTGTGTGCGCGCGTGCGTGTAGCGCCTGTTTGGTCGATAGGTCTCAGCCGCCCGTATCACGGGAGCCGAAGACAGCGCCAGCTCTGCACCTTGGCTGCACTAGGTTTGGAGAATCCATAGAATTCCTTGCGCTCCTACACCATCCTACACCATCCTACACCATCCAACACCATCCAACACCATCCAACAGATTTGTTTGGAAATTCCAAAAGACACTGATTCACAGTGATTCACCATGCAGTCAGTCGAGGTGGAGCAGAATGCCGCGTTGGAAGCTCAACCGCAAGGCAGAGGCAACAGCTCCCGCTCCAAGGAGACCTGGGAAGGTGCGGAGAACCGACTCACACGATGTCTATCGATGTCTCACTGAAAGAAACTGTCTATGGAACCGATCACTTCAGATTTCCTCAGATTTCTGGGACTTTGCTTCGATAAGAGCTTAATCATGCTTAATCATGCTTAATCACAATTTGATCACAGGAGGGCAAGATTATTAAGGGGCTACGCCCCCTGCCGCCGACCCCTGGGAGAGAGGGGGAGTTGACACATACGTCACTTCCCGAACCTACAAGAAAACTATATGGGTACGAGTCAAAATACAAGGTATGGATCAAGGCGCCAAAGCTACACACGATCCATACCCCCCGATCCATACTTTGATCCATACCCTTGATCCATACCCCTTTCTCGTTGAAGAAAGACTGATGCTGGCCTTAACGATGCTTTTTATCCTAATATATACTGCTTCTGGTCGTCGTACTGCTACTCCCATCGCTACTACCGTTGCTTCTACTGCTGCCTCCACTGCCTCCGCTGCTGCTGCCGCCGCCACTACTAGTGATTATCCTCCCAGGAGCTGCTGCTACTGCTCCTGCTGGTCGTGCTCTCGCTGCTGGTGCTGGCTCACGTTCTCCGTGTGCTTCGGTTGTTGGACAAATGTAACTAGTTGACTAGCTACTCGCAATATTGCAAGTGCACCTTGGAGGCTTGTAAGACCGGTTCTACTTCCACTAGGTGCTTATTGTACTTCTAGTGGTGCTATGACTACAACTCCTTCTGTTTCTACTTTGCCTGGCACGTGTAGAACTAAAAAAGCATGGTGTCCTGATCCATACCCCGATCCAGACCCGTTCCATGCCTGGTCCATATCCGAACCCAGTCACGCCACAACAAGTGCCAATATGAAAGTCCGAATCTGTTACTACTTCTGCTGCTGCTTCTTGCGCTACTTGTGCTTCTACTTCTACTTCTGCTTGTACTTCTACTTCTACTTTTGCTGCTACTACTACTACTTCTACTACTACTGCTGCTGCTGCTACTATTACTACTACTCCATTAGATTATTTTACTGTTATTACTTTGACTCTTACTAGTACTACTGTTACTGCTACTGCTATTTCTACTGCTACTGCAGCTCCTCCTTGTATTGCCGCTACTGCTGCTGGTGTTGTTTTTTTTTTACTGCTCCCTCTACTAGCAGTGGCAACAGTTTTAGCAGCAACAGTAGCAGGAGGAGAAGTAATAGCAGGTAGGAGAGAGTAGGAGTATCAGCACAGTTTGTATGCTATAAGTTTTTGCACGGCAAGCCCACGACGGTGGCAGGAAGCTGGATTGCTGGGCACGCAACGTGTCAACGACCTGCTTGCGCCGCTTTAATCACGCAAGGTTTGTCTCCAGAAGCCATTCAACTGGCCGAATGCGACACGTGTGCGACTGATCGCCGCTCGCGTATACTTGTCGCCCAAGGCGATGCGGACAGTCGGTTTCAGAACGAGTTCAGCGATGCAGTTGCAATCTTCGGCACAAATGACATCAATATCACGTCAACAAGGTCCGCGCCCTCCAATGGGCAAAACCCGAGGACACCTACCGTATTTATTTGTGGCACGCGATCTTGCTTCGGCAGCGGTCCTCCAAGAAAAGCCGAATCTGACGGCCGAGAAATTGCAGTGGTTGCAGCGACACGACAAGGAATGCGGTGGGCTGTATGGCGTCTTGCCGCTGTGCGTGGGCATGCCTGTTCGGGCCACAGACCACCTAGACCGCAAGCGTGGAATCCTGAAAGGCACCAAGGGCTATGTAGTCGGTTGGTCTGCGATTGCCGATGCGACACCTGCACCCGAAGGAATGGTGTGCAACAACTTGCCGGCCGTGGTATACGTGAAGTTTGACACCGCCACGTCGTGGCAAATATCCGGTGTCCCGGACGCAAACGTCTACCCAGTTGTGACCTGTAGACGCGTGTGGTACTTGGACCGGCAACGTCGAAGCCCCAAGCTCCGTGTCTCACGCACGCAATTCCCGCTGGCGCCGCAGTTTGCTATCACAGCGCATGTCGCACAAGGCCAAACCATCAAGGAAGGCGTGACGACAGATCTTTGCATAGGGCCAAGGGGAAATCCATTTACCGTCTACGTCGCCATTACCCGCGTGCAAGGCCGTGAGAAGCTCCTGATCTTTCGACCTTTTGACGCCGCTCCATTCCAGAAAGGTATTGGTTTAGGGCGGGACCTGCTGCTCCGACATCTTCGCAGGGAACCGATCAATTGGCAGGACTTGCTGGCCAAATATTGTGAAGAACGCGCGTGTTCAACCTGCGCAGAGCGCAAGCCATCTACAGCTTTCACCGCTGGCCAGTGGAAGCGCGACGACAAAGATCGCGTTTGTCGCGAATGCACAAAGCATTACGCAGATGCCGGGACGCCATGGCAATGCAACGTGTGCAAGCTGTGGCATGTCGAGACCAATTTTCCGGAAAAGCACCGCCAACGGCAATGTAGTTTTTTCCGTGTGTGTTTGACATGCGAAGCTAAGAAACCATGTTTCAAATGTGGGGTTCCCAAGCCAGAGAAAGAGTATGGCCCTGCTGCCTGGAAAGCTCGCAATGCTGACCGACGCTGTTGCCGTGACTGCGTCCAGAAGCTGCGGGGGCATTGGTCTTGCGCCGAATGCTTAGAGCGAAAACCGCACGCAGAGTTTACGGCTTGGCGCGAAAGCCGCGATGCCAGTCAAAATGGCAGGCAGTGTTGCAACACGTGCATCAGCTTAGCCTTGGTGTGTCAAATTGCCCGTCGCGCAAACAAACGGTTGACGCCGCTACGGCGGCGCGAGCAAAGTCGACGGCAACAGGCCATCATAGACGAAGTGCGCCAAGAAATTCTGGAAAGGACCAGGCAGATAACGACAAAGGCGCTCACCCAAGAAATGCAAAGCTGCAAAGACCGACGGCCAGAGTGCGCGACCGGTTCCGTGAGCCCTGCGGCTGCCACCGCAAGCGCCGCCAGCCAGGAAGACCCGTGCCCGCCAGAGCCGGATGTGAAAACGAAGAATGGCAAACAGAAGCGCTGGTACCAATGTCCATTCTGCCAGCAACAAGTGAAAAGCACTGTGGAGACTGGGCAAATTAATCACTCGTTTGCGTGCGGAAAATTTTTCCGTGTCGTTGGCGGCTTTGTCACCGGTCGCATTCACAAACACGCATGCCCAACGTGCGCAACAATCGTTTACTCAGAAAAGGCCGCTGGCCAAATCAAAGCCAGGCACAGAAACTCTGCCGGACGCACATGCCGCCGGGAAAGCTGGAACGTGACGGCAACGCTGGACTAGTTCTGCGGCTCCAAACCTTGACTTTACCTGCGTTTCTGCACTGCCAACTGCCACCCTGCTCGTGTCCTCCTGGAGCCGGTTTTCGTTCTGCACCGCTTCGGTCCAAGCTGGAGTCCAAGGACCGTGTCGCAGGGCTAAAACACCATGGCAGTGAAGGACGGATTGGGCCCGCAGCCGGCAGCCCACGGTGCCTAACGTTGCTTTCTGAACTGCCTAGAAACTAGCTTCAAACCTTGCTTTTCCCTGCCTTCACTGCCAACTGCCAATTTGCCTGCGTCGTCTTGCAGCTCAAACCCAGCTTTTCCCTGCGTTCCTGCACTGCCAACTGCCAACTTGCCTGCATTGTGTGACAGCTGGCTTTCGTGCGGCACAGCTCCGGTCAAGGGACCTCCTCGCAGGGCTAAAACACCATGGCAGTGAAGGACGGATTGGGCCCGCGGCCCGTATCCTAGACTGCCAAACGTCACTTTCTGAACCGACTAGAAACTAGCTCCAAACCTTGACTTTTCCTGCGTTTCTGCACTGCCAACTGCCACCCTGCTCGTGTCCTCCTGGAGCCGGCTTTTGTTCTGCGGCTCCAGAGTCCAAACCTTGACTTTACCTGCGTTTCTGCACTGCCAACTGCCACCCTGCTCGTGTCCTCCTGGAGCCGGCTTTCGTTCTGCACCGCTTCGGTCTAAGCTGGAGTCCAAGGACCGTGTCGCAGGGCTAAAACACCATGGCAGTGAAGGACGGATTAGGCCCGCGGCCCGTATCCCAGACTGCCAAACGTCACTTTCTGAACCGACTAGAAACTAGCTCCAAACCTTGACTTTTCCTGCGTTTCTGCACTGCCAACTGCCACCCTGCTCGTGTCCTCCTGGAGCCGGCTTTCGTTCTGCACCGCTTCGGTCCAAGCTGGAGTCCAAGGACCGTGTCGCAGGGCTAAAACACCATGGCAGTGAAGGACGGATTGGGCCCGCAGCCGGCAGCCCACGGTGCCTAACGTTGCTTTCTGAACTGCCTAGAAACTAGCTTCAAACCTTGCTTTTCCCTGCCTTCCTGCACTGCCAACTGCCAATTTGCCTGCGTCGTCTTGCAGCTCAAACCTAGCTTTTCCCTGCGTTCCTGCACTGCCAACTGCCAACTTGCCTGTTGTGTGACAGCTGGCTTTCGTGCGGCACAGCTCCGGTCAAGGGACCTCCTCGCAGGGCTAAAACACCATGGCAGTGAAGGACGGATTGGGCCCGCGGCCCGTAGCCCAGACTGCCAAACGTCACTTTCTGAACCGACTAGAAACTAGCTCCAAACCTTGACTTTTCCTGCGTTTCTGCACTGCCAACTGCCACCCTGCTCGTGTCCTCCTGGAGCCGGCTTTCGTTCTGCGGCTCCAGAGTCCAAACCTGACTTTTCCTGCGTTTCTGCACTGCCAACTGCCACCTGCTCGTCCTGCTCCTGCCACCATGGCTTTCGTATCTGCCAAACGTCACTTTCTGAACCGACTAGAAACTAGTCCAAACCTTGACTTTTCCTGCGTTTCTGCACTGCCAACTGCCACCCTGCTCGTGTCCTCCTGGAGCCGGCTTTCGTTCTGCACCGCTTCGGTCCAAGCTGGAGTCCAAGGACCGTGTCGCAGGGCTAAAACACCATGGCAGTGAAGGACGGATTGGGCCCGCAGCCGGCAGCCCACGGTGCCTAACGTTGCTTTCTGAACTGCCTAGAAACTAGCTTCAAACCTTGCTTTTCCCTGCCTTCCTGCACTGCCAACTGCCAATTTGCCTGCGTCGTCTTGCAGCTCAAACCTAGCTTTTCCCTGCGTTCCTGCACTGCCAACTGCCAACTTGCCTGCATTGTGTGACAGCTGGCTTTCGTGCGGCACAGCTCCGGTCAAGGGACCTCCTCGCAGGGCTAAAACACCATGGCAGTGAAGGACGGATTGGGCCCGCGGCCCGTAGCCCAGAGTGCCAAACATTACTTTCTGTCGCTCGTTTACTCTTGCTTCTGCATTCTTGCTTCTAACTTCTTGTTTCGTGCTTCTTTCGCTTGCTACGTTCGCTGAGACTGCCCCTCCTTTCTCGCTTCCTTTTTTGGGCTTCTTACTCTGCACCTGGCTTCCCTTTCTGTCCCCCCCTCGCTTGCCCCTCACTTGCACTGCACAGGACAAGTTCTGCGGCTCCAAACCTTGACTTTACCTGCGTTTCTGCACTGCCAACTGCCACCCTGCTCGTGTCCTCCTGGAGCCGGCTTTCGTTCTGCACCGCTTCGGTCTAAGCTGGAGTCCAAGGACCGTGTCGCAGGGCTAAAACACCATGGCAGTGAAGGACGGATTAGGCCCGCGGCCCGTATCCCAGACTGCCAAACGTCACTTTCTGAACCGACTAGAAACTAGCTCCAAACCTTGACTTTTCCTGCGTTTCTGCACTGCCAACTGCCACCCTGCTCGTGTCCTCCTGGAGCCGGCTTTCGTTCTGCACCGCTTCGGTCCAAGCTGGAGTCCAAGGACCGTGTCGCAGGGCTAAAACACCATGGCAGTGAAGGACGGATTGGGCCCGCGGCCCGTATCCCAGACTGCCAAACGTCACTTTCTGAACCGACTAGAAACTAGCTCCAAACCTTGACTTTTCCTGCGTTTCTGCACTGCCAACTGCCACCCTGCTCGTGTCCTCCTGGAGCCGGCTTTCGTTCTGCACCGCTTCGGTCCAAGCTGGAGTCCAAGGACCGTGTCGCAGGGCTAAAACACCATGGCAGTGAAGGACGGATTGGGCCCGCAGCCGGCAGCCCACGGTGCCTAACGTTGCTTTCTGAACTGCCTAGAAACTAGCTTCAAACCTTGCTTTTCCCTGCCTTCCTGCACTGCCAACTGCCAATTTGCCTGCGTCGTCTTGCAGCTCAAACCTAGCTTTTCCCTGCGTTCCTGCACTGCCAACTGCCAACTTGCCTGCATTGTGTGACAGCTGGCTTTCGTGCGGCACAGCTCCGGTCAAGGGACCTCCTCGCAGGGCTAAAACACCATGGCAGTGAAGGACGGATTGGGCCCGCGGCCCGTATCCTAGACTGCCAAACGTCACTTTCTGAACCGACTAGAAACTAGCTCCAAACCTTGACTTTTCCTGCGTTTCTGCACTGCCAACTGCCACCCTGCTCGTGTCCTCCTGGAGCCGGCTTTTGTTCTGCGGCCTCCAGAGTCCAAACCTTGACTTTCCTGCGTTTCTGCACTGCCAACTGCCACCCTGCTCGTGTCCTCCTGGAGCCGGCTTTCGTTCTGCACCGCTTCGGTCCAAGCTGGAGTCCAAGGACCGTGTCGCAGGGCTAAAACACCATGGCAGTGAAGGACGGATTGGGCCCGCGGCCCGTATCCCAGACTGCCAAACGTCACTTTCTGAACCGACTAGAAACTAGCTCCAAACCTTGACTTTTCCTGCGTTTCTGCACTGCCAACTGCCACCCTGCTCGTGTCCTCCTGGAGCCGGCTTTCGTTCTGCACCGCTTCGGTCCAAGCTGGAGTCCAAGGACCGTGTCGCAGGGCTAAAACATGCGTCCTACCTTAGGAAATTATTTTGAGGTGGGGGTTGGTTCCAAAATAATTTTTTAAAAATAATTTCCAATTTTTAACATAAATTTTATGTTAAAATCACCCGACAAGAGCCATAGCAAAATAATTTTTGCACCCGTACCTTGATGATGGTGCAAAATAATTTTCCACCTACAGAGGTTGAAGCACCTTGAAAAAATTTTAAACAAACAACTTAAGGCACCTCAAAATAATTTCTCAGTTGAACTGGGGAAATTATTTCATATAGTTCCAACTGTATAAAATAATTACCAGACACCCATGATGAAAATTATTTCATGGGGTGGGGGTACTTGCAAACCACCTGCAAAATAATTTCAACATATTACATCAAATTTCAACTACATATTTCAACATGTTCAGTCAGGATATTCTTTGAATCAATCTGCAGCCATTTCCAACTTCATTCAAGCCACATCCCGTCAATCCCAACACATCCCAGGGAAGTTGAGTTTTGCAAGGTTAGGTTTTTTTGGATTTCTGGGGTGGTCTAGTAGTTAACCACCCCGAAAATAATTTTTGGGGAGAGAGGAATCGATTCAGGTTTCTTTGCCCAAAAGCCGATGCTAAGTCGATGTTCTAAAAAATAATTAGTTCAGCCAGTAATTCATGGTAAATCTCAGGGTTTGTCTGTTCGAGGCAATTTGGATTTTGAACTACTCAATGGGAAGTTAATTTTGCCAGTTTAGGCTATTATTATTTCTGGGGTGGTTTAGTAGTTAACCACCCCCAAAATAATTTATGGGGTAGGAAGGGGTCGATTCAGATTTCTTTGTCCAAAAATCGATGGTCTAAATCATAGGTGGTTTAGTAGTTAACCACCCCCAAAATAATTAGGTTCTCATGGTTTGATTCTTTCAGACAGTTTGGGTCAATTTGGATCAGGTTTGGCATTTTTGACCTATTCCAGGGAAGTTGAGTTTTGCAAGGTTAGGTTATTTTGGATTTCTGGGGTGGTCTAGTAGTTAACCACCCCCAAAATAATTTTTGGGGAGAGAGGAATCGATTCAGGTTTCTTTGCCCAAAAGCCGATGCTAAGTCGATGTTCTAAAAAATAATTAGTTCAGCAAGTAATTCATGGTAAATCTCAGGGTTTGTCTGTTCGAGGCAATTTGGATTTTGAACTACTCAATGGGAAGTTAATTTTGCCAGTTTAGGCTATTATTATTTCTGGGGTGGTTTAGTAGTTAACCACCCCCAAAATAATTTATGGGGTAGGAAGGGGTCGATTCAGATTTCTTTGTCCAAAAATCGATGGTCTAAATCATGAAATTCCGACAATGCTTGTCGGGTGCATTCGGGAGGATAGGTAGGGTGACCCCCCAAAATAATTTTGCGGGGATTTTGTCTAATTATTTTGAGGTGGTTCTACTTGTTTTTTCAATCATCCAAAACCATCTTAAACCACCTTGAAATAATTTCCAAAATTATTTTGAACTAAGGGAAGTGTTTTTGAGTAATAGTAGAACCCTACAAAATAATTTATTTGCAAATTTTCAGAAATTATTTTGAGGAGGTGGGTAGTGATAAAGGATATTATTTTGGGGTGGTTAGAGTGTTTTGGAAAAAACTATTTTGTAGTGGGTTATGTACTAGAAGCACCTCAGAATAAATCCCAGAAATTATTTTGGGGGGTCACCCTAGTGATTTTACCCAGGGTAGCCTGCATGCTAAAACACCATGGCAGTGAAGGACGGATTGGGCCCGCAGCCGGCAGCCCACGGTGCCTAACGTTGCTTTCTGAACTGCCTAGAAGCTAGCTTCAAACCTTGCTTTTCCCTGCCTTCCTGCACTGCCAACTGCCAATTTGCCTGCGTCGTCTTGCCGCTCAAACCTAGCTTTTCCCTGCGTTCCTCCACTGCCAACTGCCAACTTGCCTGCATTGTGTGACAGCTGGCTTTCGTGCGGCACAGCTCCGGTCAAGGGACCTCCTCGCAGGGCTAAAACACCATGGCAGTGAAGGACGGATTGGGCCCGCGGCCCGTAGCCCAGAGTGCCAAACGTCACTTTCTGAACCGACTAGAAACTAGCTCCAAACCTTGACTTTTCCTGCGTTTCTGCACTGCCAACTGCCACCCTGCTCGTGTCCTCCTGGAGCCGGCTTTTGTTCTGCGGCTCCAGAGTCCAAACCTTGACTTTTCCTGCGTTTCTGCACTGCCAACTGCCACCCTGCTCGTGTCCTCCTGGAGCCGGCTTTCGTTCTGCACCGCTTCGGTCCAAGCTGGAGTCCAAGGACCGTGTCGCAGGGCTAAAACACCATGGCAGTGAAGGACGGATTGGGCCCGCGGCCCGTATCCCAGACTGCCAAACGTCACTTTCTGAACCGACTAGAACTAGCTCCAAACCTTGACTTTTCCTGCGTTTCTGCACTGCCAACTGCCACCCTGCTCGTGTCCTCCTGGAGCCGGCTTTCGTTCTGCACCGCTTCGGTCCAAGCTGGAGTCCAAGGACCGTGTCGCAGGGCTAAAACACCATGGCAGTGAAGGACGGATTGGGCCCGCAGCCGGCAGCCCACGGTGCCTAACGTTGCTTTCTGAACTGCCTAGAAACTAGCTTCAAACCTTGCTTTTCCCTGCCTTCCTGCACTGCCAACTGCCAATTTGCCTGCGTCGTCTTGCAGCTCAAACCTAGCTTTTCCCTGCGTTCCTGCACTGCCAACTGCCAACTTGCCTGCATTGTGTGACAGCTGGCTTTCGTGCGGCACAGCTCCGGTCAAGGGACCTCCTCGCAGGGCTAAAACACCATGGCAGTGAAGGACGGATTGGGCCCGCGGCCCGTAGCCCAGAGTGCCAAACATTACTTTCTGTCGCTCGTTTACTCTTGCTTCTGCATTCTTGCTTCTAACTTCTTGTTTCGTGCTTCTTTCGCTTGCTACGTTCGCTGAGACTGCCCCTCCTTTCTCGCTTCCTTTTTTGGGCTTCTTACTCTGCACCTGGCTTCCCTTTCTGTCCCCCCCTCGCTTGCCCCTCACTTGCACTGCACAACACTTGTTGCTTGTAATCTCTTCTCTGACGCGCTCCCCCTGCTGTCGGCAGGGGTCGGCGGATTAGCCTCTTGTGGTCTCCAAAACTTGGGTTGCAGCAATCAGCAACGTGCCCTTTTTGAGCAACAGATGTTCTTTGCAATGCCACATAATGCCACCAATCCTTCGATACAGCAAGCTGCTTGCTTTCAGACATTTTCAGACTATCAAAGCGCTTCTTTATGGATGTTCTATCTCTCAGTCTCATCCCGCGCGAAAAACATGCTAACCCAACATTGTATAGTCTTGCAGCAAAAATAGCCATGTATAGCCATGTAGTCATTTTCAGATATTTGAAGTTACGGGAGCACCATTTGGTATTTGAAGTTCCTCCATCACTCTGTATCACTTGACCCGCACGGCCAGTTGCTTGGACTCGCGATCCGGCCGAGGAATCACAGTTCGGGCCTCACAGAGACAGCCGAGGAATTCTCACGATGTCGGCTTCGGAGTGGACTGCTTGAAATTGATGATATTGATGAAGATGCACATGGATGACAGGTGTTATGGAATATGTAGAATATTAATGAATATTATGGAGTTCAGAGGCTTTTGCTTTTTCTCGATACTTTCCTGACTTCAAAGGCTGTCTCATGATGCACATCGTTGGTTTAGCACTGCCCCGAGTCGCTGACTGGTGGCTTCCGGTTCTTCCATGGATTCCAGATGAGTTAGACTGAGTTAGATCAGGCAAAACGTCAAGAAATGTGCCGGCTGATCGGCTGATTATGAATTTGGCTGTGAGAAGATCCAAAAAAAGGTTGGCGGGGTGTTCCCTCGACTCGTACTTGCTCAGCATGACTGAGAACAGCATCCATGACGTATTTCTGAGTAGAAAAGGACACTGGTACCTTGTTGCACTCAGGCTGGCGACAACAACGCTTCTTAGCAGTTTTGGTCGTCCTCAGCTGCTTGACGGTAGGAGTCACTTATCTCATTGCCTCAGGCGGGACATGACACTGGATGTCCGTGGTGGCCGTCCATGGCCATAGCGGCCATAGCGGCCAGCGATCTGCCATGACCTGCGAGGCATCCAAATGATGCTCCAAGCGCGTCGTCTTCGGCGAGCCATCAAGTACCAAGTCTTGGAGCATTGGGTATGATTTCTGTTGGCACTTCTAAGATACATATATCATATTATATTATATTATATTATATTATTATTATTATTATTAAAATTATATTATTATTATTATTATACGTATTATTATATAATAAATTATAATAAATCACATATTAACATATATATATATATATACATATATACACGTAAAATATACACGAGATAAGGATAGATAAATATGTAGATAAAGCATCTTAATAAGGCACCATAAAGCATCATCAAGCAGCATAAAGCAGTATAAAGCAAACAATGCAAACATTGGCAATAGGTGCAAGCTATCAAACATATGGGTGAACGGTGCAAACTGTGCAAAATCACGAAACAAGTGCAAACTGTGCAAACGTACACTTCGCAAACCTTGCAAAAGCTTAGAACAACTGCTGCAAGTGCAAGATGAGGAACAAGTCCCAAAAAAGGAAAGATAATGAAAGAGAGCAAATGCGAAAAGTGCATTGGAATTACACACGGAACTTTTGGTACCACAGAAATGCGCAAGTTTCGCATTGTCGTTTCTGCGGACGCAGTGTGACAAGTGTCATCCAAGGAATCAGCTTCTTTCCCAGAATCAGATCCTATCTGTCCAGGTGGGACACTGACACAAAGTGTGTCAGACGAGCCGTTGGATGCTGCCTATTCAAAGACGGGGACAGTCAAGGAAAAATGTTAAACAGGGATGTCATGCATTTTCAATTGAACAATGGTTGAGTGATGGGTACTGCCTGTACGGGCTATGGGCTATGGCTATGGGCTAATATGGGCTATTTGCCATGGATGCGGAGGAAGACAGATGAGAATTAGGATGAGGAGGGTGAGGTGATTAATGAGGATCTTTATCAATCGCCTAGTAGAACAGAGTGGCAGTCTCTTTGACGTTTGCTCTGCAGGCTGTTTTGGAAGCCCGCCAAGAACTTCTAAGGAGCCACTTTGTGGGCACAGACTCAGAATAGTACTGTGTATACTGCATATGATATCATACAATATGTACAGTATACATAATGCGAAGATGTACATATTTAGTAGTAGAGATCGTCGTAGACTCTGTGTATATATATATATATGTATATATATATATATTTCGTGGGGGTGTGCGGATATGCAATGCATGTTGGCATGGGAATGTGGCTCAACTTTTCAGGAGCTTGGTGGACCTGTCACGTCACAGAAAAGATGACCTGGAGGATTGTGAAGAGAAGGCCATCGTGGTGGAAATGATGGATGGATCAGGAATGCTCAGGAAATTCAGTATCTCAAGGGGCTTTTAGGACGGTGATGTCGGTTCGTTTCTTCAAAGGTGCTCGCTGCTTTCTTCAACGAGCTCATGGAGAGGACTGAAATGTGGAAAGTCTTGACCGTGTTGACTCAGTGTTGACCCCAAAGAAATGCCATGCTTTGGACAGTTTCTTGAAGGGCCCATAAATCGGCCCCGGAAGTTTCTGCAGGATTTGGGATTCCGTGAAGTCTGGTGTGCTTGATGAGGAGGCCAAGCTGCCAAGCTGAACGATTTTGTTTAGGAACATGGAACACTCCGCAGTCATTGCAGTCGTTAATGGAGGCTTTATTCAATGGGCTCAGCCAACAAGTTGCCACCAGTGTCTAGGTTCAGGTGGTCCTTGAGACAGCATTGGAAAGCGCGGCAGCCCAGAGGGCACCAGCAGAGATTTTTTTGACAAAAAAGAAGTTGATTGTCGGGAAGGATTCTGAATTCAGTTTCCGTAGGTCAATTCTAGCATTGGCGAACAAGCCCAATCTTGCTTGGGCTCATCCTGGTCTCTTAGTATCTAAAGTGAATGGGGTGAAAACTAAATCAGTCTGATTTCCCCACCGTATCAGGGACACCTTGCGACTTTAGGCAACGAGGAGTGTGCCTCCGTCAGTGAACGCAGGCAGCTGTGCCTAGCCGGGCACTCAAAATGTCACGGCTGTTGGCGGGGCTCATGGCAGAATCATTCAAAGTGGCTGTTAGAAAATGAGAATAACACAACATATGGAGAACTAGTCCTGTGACTGTACCCTTGACAGCAAGTAGACTGGATGGCCACCTTTGGAACTCTTTCAATGCATACGTGGATAGTTGAACCCACCTACCCTCAGCAGACCGGTATTTGTGCTTGGCAAATAAGGACCTGCTAGCCTCTGTGATGCAACATGCAACACCAGGGATGCAGGCAGTGGGCTCTGAGATAGCCTTGTGACACAGTCTTCAAGCTTTGAGAAGCCTCTGAATTCAGTTTTGGAGCTGGACATTTTTTGACAGTTGGGCTTTTACAGACCTAGCGACCCTTCAACTTCGTTTGGTGCAGGGCAAGCTACTGACTGGTGTAGCGAACGGATTGCAAAAGCAGATCAGATGCTAGGCGGAAGCATAGAGTTTGCCAGCACTGAGAGTGCTGCTTTGCATGCTTTTGGTGACATGTATTCAATGTATTCTCACAACCCTGGAGGCGTTGTGAATTTTGCTATCATGCTACATGGGTGGGGTGGGGTGGGGTGGGGCATTAACGTTCACGTTTACTTGCGCACATAGGATAAGCTACATTATGATATCTTCTCTTGAAGCACGAGCACACACATTTGATGCTACGCTATGAAATCTTCTCTCGCACTTGTGCACACACCGGATGCTACGTTGTAATATCTTCTCTTGCACTTGCACACACACACACACTTGCTGCTACGTTGTGAGATCTTTTCTTGCACTTTCTAACGTTCTGAATGCTACGTTGTAAGATCTTCTCTTGCACTTGCACACACGCACACACGTCATACTAAGAATGCTGGTACACAGCAAATTGATCGCTGTTTGAACTCAATTGAAAAAAACAGTCCCAGTCAGATGAAGAACCGCACCGGACCTTGCCTGAATGGCAGATTCTGGGACAGAATCTGCCAAAGGAGACACAATTCAGCAAAGTGACAATTACGCGACAACATGAAAAAGGACGGAAAACAGGTCCAAACACATCATTCAGAAACTGGCAAAGCGTGAGCGTTTTTGCACATTGAATTTAAAAACGCAAGGTTGCGACGGTCCGTGTTACCATGTCTTTGGCACCATTACTCTTTTGTACTAATGGGCCTAGATAAGTCTGCTTTGCTTTTTTTTAACCAACAAAATCTGCAAGAATCTCACCTTGCAAGCTCATTCAGCCAATGTTGGCATTGTCCAAAATGTATCCTGGCACTATCCAAGGAGCGCTTGTGAAGCAAGGGTTGCTAGCAAGAAAGGCCCTTCTGGACGCAGCAGCTGCCCAGGATACAGATGGTGCTTCCGCCGATTTTTGGCTAGAAACAATCGCGACACTGGATCCCAGAAATGCAAAGAAAAAGGTTGGACGGTTGGAAATCAGATTCATTCAGATTTTGTCAAATGATTTTGCTGCACCTGCCATTTTCAGTCCTTGTGGGCTTTGCAATTTTTGCCAGGTATGCTAAATCAACGCCTCGGATTCTTGCTCAGAGAAGAGGCAGGGTTTTGTCCGAGGACTTGAGCCTGGCTCCAAAACTCAAGACCAATTGGTCGTCAAGATGGACCAGTTATCCTGAGATGAGGCCTCCCCACTTTTGAACACTGAGATAAAACATGATAAAGTCTTTTTGACCTGTAGGCCAGTCTGGGTCTTGGAAATGTAAATGTAAATTTGATTTCCGTGGAAGATGTCAACACGATGACCGCCGCAATGCCAGGCATCATGCACTTCTGGACAAGGCTTTGGGCAGTTACTAGTTGGTTCAAAAACACGTGGAAGCTAAAGGCCTCTTCCAAGTTGCGGTGGCATCGTGGCATATTTGAAACATTCTGAAACAGACATTTGAATCGTTTGAATCGTTGGATTTTTTTAATGGAACTTTCAGGCTGTAGCTTTTTCAGCTTCTGAAGTGACCGTGTGACCCGTGCCCGAACCCGTGCCCTGCGCTTAGCCGCTTAGCCGCTTAGCCTCGCCCAACGTTGGCACCCTGGCCGCCTTGGCCGCCTTGGCCGCCTTGGCCGCCTTGGCCAAGGACGAGACAAGGCGATGCGGAGCGGAGCCCTTGTGACCTTGGCCCCGGTATTTGATCCAAGTATAGAATAGAATGGTAAAGTAACAGAAAAATATGTATTAAGTCTTTTTAGATTATATAATTATTTATTGTTATTATTGTGATTTATTATATATATTGTTCTCATTATTCTTCAAATATCTCTTAAAGTTTCTGAAGAGTGAAAGTCTGCTTGTCATGGGGTCTGCGCAAAAAGTTCCGTTGATCTTCCAATCGGGGCCGGGCGGCTGGGACCAACCGCAGCAAAAGATCGGCAGAACGGCGCCTGCTACGCCTGGCTTCACATGCTGCAGCTGGTAATGGTGACCTCTTTACAGGGTGGGTAGATGGTGGGATGATGGTGGGTATAACTATAACCATCAGACACGGTGGGTATATAACTCTCAGACATGATGTGTATAACCATCCAGCAATGGTAGTTTTTACCATCCCATGTGGAGATTCATGCTGACATTCGGCCGATTGCAGCTTCAAGATAGAGACATGAGATTGGAGGCGTTGGAATTTGGATTTTGATTCCTCAAATATGCGAATATCAGAAGTAGATGGTGAAGAAGCTGATTTTCATGTCAGATTGTATCCCTCATGAAGACAGGATGCACTGAACTGACAGTTTGCAGTTCTAAGTTCTAAGACATACAGTTGGATCCAAAGAACTTGGCAGCAAGTTCAAATTCAAGCAGCTCAAGCATATTCCATCATATTCCCAAGGATCCAAAGGGACCGTGTCTCCTTGAACTTATCACAGCAATATTTGTGCTGCTGTCTTCCAATTGCCATGCCGCAGCGCAAGGTCGAAGACTTGGATTTTGAAACTGCAGAACCCACTCGCAGTCACTAGATGTCACTAGCAGACCTTGGTGGGCATGGCAATGCGTGGCCGCATGGCAATGCGGCAATGCAACCATAGTCGTTGCTTTGTCGTTGCTTTGTCTCCAAATCTGGAAACCAAATCACTGGACCAAGACTTCTTTCAGCCATATGGACGTAAGACACGTGGACGCAACACATCTCAGGCACTATTGGAGCTTGCCCGTCCAAGCCTGAGTGGAACTCATTGTGAGAAGTCATCGCGGAAACCTGGGAGATTCAGCAGGAAAGCAGTCTTTGAAGTCTTTGTGCTTTCAGATGTTCAACAGTAGAATTAGGGCATCCACTTTTTTGTTAGTTTATGATGTTAGTTTTAAAATTCTGACGCATCAAATGGATTCCCATGACAACCAAATGGATGCCATGACAACCAACAGCTTTTCAGTGACAGTGCAGCGACCCCGCCACCTGAGGCGATCGCTTAGAGAATTTCTATGCCAATAAAGGAAACCTGGAAGACCCAAAGGCTGCCATGTCGCCATGTCACCTAGCCACGTCTTATCCACCTTGTCCGACTTGGCAGTTGCTGACAGGAAGCTGATGGCATCGTGTTCCGCCTCTCCAAGGACAGACTTTGATCATTTTGATAAGTTCCCTGGAGTTTCACCATGTTTTACCCACTCAGTCTGAACATGTCTGAACATGTTTGCCAAACCTTGCAGGCAGACAAGAGCTGCGCGGGTGACATGGTGCCTTTGACCTTTCTCGAGCAGCACTCTTAGCCCAGAGTAGGCGTTAGCCATCGTGAACCTTTCAAAGAAATGAAGATATACAGGTACTGTATATGGAGGCATACAACAGGAGTCCGCCAATCTGAGAATCGGCAGGTACACATGTTTCGGGTTCTTCAAGTATCGCTTTTCGCTGCTGTTGGTTCATGCCACCTTGACCCTTGACCAGTGAGGAACTCTACTCGCCAGAAGGGGATTGATGTGCTCAATTCCAAGGTTCGACGTGCCAAATGCCCGACCCGTTGACGTGTTCAACGTCATCATGGCTGCTGAGTGTGGACTCCCAGATTGTGAACAGGTGGATCTTCAAGCCGGTGAAAAAATACAGAGTTTTGTACTGGTGTACCCAGTTTACTCCCATCCCCGAATATTAAACACCCCCTAGATGGTTCCAAATATGTCTAAATCCCCTATTAAACCATGGTTTCTGAGGGGTGTTTAATATTAGCGGATTGGATTATTCAGAAAAGATCAAAAGGCTTCAATTTCTCAGCAGGTTCCTCATGGAATGCAGCAGACATACAGTATCAACATGTTTCTTTGCCACGAAACTGCGTTTCAGCCGCAAGTTGTGGGTGGCTGAGGAACGAGACGCAGTGGGACAAGGCTCCAAGTGAGATGCGCGTGCAGGATGCCTAGACTAAGATGGAAGGATCGTCGCGGGAGAATGCTTTGATTCGTGCCCAATGTTCAGCAGGATCTCAGTGATCTCACATTCTGCAGAGCCTTTTCCATGGACCTACATGGTGACATATGGTGACCAAGGATTGGTGAGTGGAAGAGATATCAGGTCCAGTTGGGCTCGCCTGGGCTTTGACAAATGGTACTCCAACTGGTTGCCGCGATTTAGCAACAACATAAACATTTGTGAACTCTTTGCAGTCTCTAGCATGGTTATTACCCTTTCACTGGTGCTTGAGCACGCAGGCCAGAGGTGTGGTTGGATTCTTCGATGCCAAACCTCTCAGCTCGCGAGAGATCCACGAATGGCAGGCACGCCATCCTCTCAGGGAGATGGTGCCTCCATGTGCTGTGACATGTTTTGACGCTTCATTGCTTGACAAGCCAAGTCAATGGCATGCAAGCCAAGTCGTTTATGGAGCACGGACAATAGCTAAAGGACGGTGATTCGATAGTGGCCGCTAGCCGATGTTTGTCGAACTTGTATGAACTCAACAGGTGACTGATCCCTGTGCCATATTTCAGATACTGCTCCATGGTTGATGACAACAGAAAAAGACGTGGAAAAAAATGCATCAGGACGAAAACAACAATAATGAGGATGCCTCTACAATTTGTACAATTTGTTGTTTCTTCACCTGTTTGATCGGAGCATAATGGCCTTTTGCATTCCAGTTTCCGGGCAACATGTGTTTTTTGCCTGAAAGGTTGCCAGCGCCAACTTCACATCGGAGGAGCTGAGGGCCTAGGGCCTAGGGTTGATGTTTTGACACCCAAATGGTGCAGAGTCCGGTCCGGTGCTCCAGGAGTTTTGGGTGGTGTACTCCACCTTGGAGAACGATCAACTCAGGTTGGAATCGATCTCTGCTTTCTGTACAGTCTACAGATATATCCTGTCATCGGCCGCACGAACCAGGAACAAAGAGCCCCTGCGTGCCGGCGCGACGGAGATGCAGAACTGTACCTCACCTGGAGCAAAGGATTGGAACACAGAGATCTCAGAGATACGCACATGGTTTTGGGTTGATGAGATAGAAGTCACTGTTCGCAGATTGAACCGCACTTGAGTTGGATTAGACAAAGCATCTGATTCTGACTTCGAATTTAGCAGGATATGCAGATATGCAGGTTCCCGCAGATATGCAGGTTCCCGCAGCAGTGTCCCCGTATGTTCTTTCATGTTTTTGAGTGATCACAATTCAGTGCCAAATGATGTGGCAAAATAGTCTTGTGTTGAGATTGTTTGAGTATACTTAGGCCTTTGTGCATATCGCATCACCCCGAAGGCGCAGTGTGTGGGTAGATTAGTTTGGGTGTCTTCGCGCTCACTTAGTTTCGCAAAGATTTCAAGCTATCCGAATGTATTTGATCTGTTCTAATACACGACTTCAACACATGGTCCATGGTCCATTTCTCTTGCGCCCTGGCAGGCGGGTGGAGGTGTGCACGTCTTGAACACGCAGCAGATCAACGAGCATCCCTGGCCTTTGAATGCTCGAGCGCCTTGGCAACGAAGGCTATGCGGCTATGGGGGTTATGGACTACCCGTGACTACCCCTTCTTTAGTGTGGCTAGCTGGGAATTCCGAACTTTTAATTGGAAAATATGGGTTATATATATATATAGTTATCATAAGTTATAATCATCTACACATGGGTGACATTTTTCTACTGCTGCAATCACTGTGTACAATGAAGTCATCTTGGAGCGAAGTGCATCTGAGTCACGAGTTATATCATCCCATCATATCCATTCACAGCAGACCCGTTAGTCACATCAGATTTGTCTCAAAATAGGGTACCCGAAATCTGCTGCAAAAAATCATCATTTTCCTCTAAAAATAGCCATTTGGGGGGTATACTCTCTTATCAGACACACCCAAATACAGTTGGTTATTTATTTCTTATCCATCTTTATCCCAGAATTCGAGGTATTAGTTGGTTGGCTAGTGCTCCCCACAAGGCTTAAATCCCACTCTCATATATCCCATGTAGACATATATATATATAATTGTATAATGTATACATATATATACACACACATATAATCACATATATATATACATATGGCCCCAACATCATTAGGTCCCTATCACCCGGGATTTCCTCCACGGTCCCAGTCGGTGGCCAACCTGGGATGGCAAACCTCTGCGGCCTTTGGCTCGCACCTGCGGGCGGCCAGCGAAGCGCAGGAGCGGTGAGTAGGTCATTAGTGTTCAATAACCATGATAATAATATATAAGAACTGGTCATTTATGTTATGTTATGTTATGTTATATAAGATAGTGTACCCAAACAAATCCATAACATACCGGTTACGGGTGTCCAATTTTTTGGATGTCCAAATCGTCGTTGTCCAATGGTTGTTCAATGGCCCTGTGTTCCGAGACCATGAACCCCAGGAGAAGAAAGGTTGGGCAGCCAACAAGACTGTGGCGCCGGCCTGGAGCTCAATTGAGGATGCGGTGTGGGATGAATTTGTGTTCTCTCCTCTGCTCCTCTTCAACTACCGAAAACATCCGAAAACTCAGTGCTTGTTTCAGGTTGTTTGGTGGATGGTTTCCATGGTTTGGTGGAGGGGTTTTTCCACCAGTTGGGTCTTGCGACTCAGGCTTGGATGCTGAAAGATGGGGACTGCGCCAGGAGCCCCCAGGATCAGTTCATGTGTGGCTGCACTGCTGAGTTAGGGATGTTTTTTGCAACAGTTGTTAAGTCCTCGTAAAGAACCTGGAAACATTTGGAATGTCGGTTTGTGTCTATGGTTTGCATGAATGCAAATCAAGTCAAACATTATGGAAGATCATTGAATTGGAATATTAATGCAGCATCATGGAAGATCATGGACAAGGTCCAAAGATGTCCAAAGTCTTGTCCTTGGATCCTGCCCAGGCCCTGGAGAGGCCGGACGAAAGCCTGAGGGAGTCGCTCTTGAGCAAAGCATACGGAAGTGTCTCCGCCAAATTTACAAAGCGCATTGGCATGCATTGGCTATGCGCCACACAGCCGCACATTTCCATAGCATGGCTTTTGAGGTTCGGGTCTGACACGGAGTCTTACCTCTGCTCCCTATCATTTCCAGTCTGAAATCATGCCAAGCATGACATTTGTTCGAGAATGAACAAGTTCTGGCAAAGAGTAGCCGTGCTGGGCACATCCTTTGCCAGGTTTCAATGGCCAGGAACTTGGCTGGGGATGGCCCAGTAAGCCTTACAACATCTTCACATTGATAAACCCAGATCCAACAAGCAACAATCTGTCGTGAGAAGGGATTCTGTGATGCTAGCTGCGTGTTAACAAGGGTATAAACTGGCTAGAATATGCTATCATGAAATCATACATTATTATGATAACCCGGCAGGTAGTGACCGAGTCTTCATCCCGCGAAAGATACAATACATGGAATGATGTGGAGGTGTAGAAAATTCCGCGAAAGTAAGATATCTGGCAAAGAATGGCCGTCGGACTCGAGAATTTAGATGAATCATGATGAATCAACATATCATTCCACATATCATTCCGATCATGTTTGGGATCCATCCCGATACCTTTTGCTTAGCTGAGGCTCTTGGGAGGAGCCGCCCAAGACAGTTGAGAAACTTGCTGACGGCAAGGCGTGACCGCGTGACCCTCACCACGAGATGACGATGGTCACTGATGGCCTTTGAATAGGCATCTCATTTTGTGTGGTCAGGCTGATGTGCAGTGCATAATTAAGGTCATATTTGGTTCTAGTTTGAGGATTTTGACACAGACAGTGACTTCAGGAATGAACATTCTACATGCATTCTAGATTCTAGCAAATTCATGCAACTTCGACCTAAGAACATTGTTGACATCGGTTGACATCGCATATTGTCGCAGGGTCCCGATCCGATCGATCCGATCGATCCGATCGATCCACCTATCTGTTTGCATTTGGTGTCCCCGTCCCCACCAGGAGATGAAGGTTTGGCAGCTCACGGCAGAGTGCGGTGGCGCGGAGGCTTGACGCGCTCTGGAGACACGTGGATGGGATTGCCACCGGATGTTGCTACAGAGGCGACACGTTATATCATGTTATATATTTTATTTTGGGTCGCAAAGTCGCAAACCCTTTTTTTTCGGATGTTTTACCACAGCTGCCAAGCATCCAGTTCAAAAAACGAGTCGAAAATCTCTGATTCCGGAGCAATGTTGCTATCCTAGTGTCCCGTGACCTCGTGTTTAGACCTTTGTTTAAACCTTCGGATTTCCCAGCCTCGGGCCACGAGTGCCTGTCAGGCGCCACTCTTCCATGCGGAGTTCTCGGTGGATGCTGGGCCACAAGAGGCCCCAACGGGTCGCTGGGTGGCTTTGATAATTTGAACATAACAAAGTCCTCGGTTGCAGCGACCATTCCGTGGGTTTGGTTTCAAAAAAGATGGGGACGTCTTGGACACGATGCCAAAGTCCGGCTTGCACCTCTTCATTGCTTCCAGGAATTCCAGCATTGAGCAACGAAAGCTCACCCATTGAGCGCAGGTGTTCAATGCTATTGCTGCAAAGCGACGAGAGGCGATTGTGAAGATTGTGGAAGTGCAATTGCTTCGAACATCTTCGAACCACGAAGAAACGACATTGTTGGCTTCCTCTCCTTTCCCGTGACCAGAGTTGCAATTGAAATTGGTGTGTCTGGGATTCTCCTGGGTTTACACTAACCTGTTCTTGAGTTATGGATGAAAGCGCGTTCTTTGTTGAACGCATTGCGCTTTGCCATCTTTGCCAAAGCAATCACCATCCGGTGCCATCCAAACGTACCAGAGGCGCAGTGGAATCCTCGGCTGCAGCAGCTGAACATCAGTGGCTTCTCCGATCCTGGTGTCCGCAGTGTCCACGAGGTCAGGGGTGCGAAGGGAAGTGGCATTCAAATATATTCAAATGCAAATCATAAAGAGAGGTACAAGTTTTGCCCCAGTCCATTACATATATTACATAAGAGGGGATCAATGAGGCCCCAGTCCATCATCTTTGCGCTATTTTTCGTGAGTTCCTTGGCACCGAGACTGACCGATGCACCGCAGGAGTTTTCAATGCCAAGCGTTATGGGCTTGAAGCTCTCACCGCGAGAGATGTTCGAATTCCAGGCGCTTGTTTGTGGGCAAGTCGTCGGGCGACCAGGTCTGCAATGGTGTGCAGGGTGTGACACAAAATCTCTTCAAGCAATATAAATCTTTGTAAACCCATGTGAATCCCACTATATTATATAAATTATATGTATGTAATATATATATATATATCTATTGTATAACACATATATATATATGTATAATATATAATATAACATACCATAATATAATATAATATTATATTATATTATATTATGTTATATAATTATAATATAATATAATATATATATATAATATATATATGTATATAACATATATCCATTACAACCCCATTATTCCTTCATTAGATTACTTCATATTACTTCCCCATGATACCGGGCCGATTATATCCCGATTATGGGTGGCTTTATGCCTGAGAACCCCAAAGCCCCGAGAGTCTGCAGGCAGCGGAGCGCAATTCGAGTCGCTACTTGCTGACCTTCAGCTCTGACACGGAGCGGAGTTTGATATGTTTGACTGTGTTGGGATAGTTGGACGTGGTGGATTCATGGTTGAGAATATTCATCTGTAGAAGATTGATGAATATTGTAGGAGATCCCAATATTGTGGTGGATAGTTGATATGTACAATATTCATCAATCTTCTACATACTCTAGGAGGATTCTTGGTTGAGAGGTATCGAAGACGTGAGGTATCGATGATGCAGACACCACTGGATGTTGAACTATGAACCATCATCCCCAGGGGATCTAAGTTGACTCATGTTGACTCATGTTGATTTCTCAGACTAAAGTGGCACAGATGTCGATTTCTCAGAGCCTCAGGACTCCCCGATCCCATCTTTCAATAATTCTGCTTGAGACCCAGCTCAGTACAGACATAGACTAGACATAGCACATGCATTGCACATGCCGTATGGATAAGGACTGGTGCCGATCTGTGTCAAGTCTGTTGAAAAGTGTGGTTTCCAGTACTTTTCCATGGGACGCTTTGCCGAAGTGGCTTGCGTTCTTGGCTGAGTTGAAACCACCAGTTGAGTCGAAGTGTCGCGTGGGCCTTCTCTTGCTTCGTGTCTCTAGGATAGTTGTGGATGTTCATGCCATTCTCTTGAAACCTGGCAGAATGATGCATCTCTCACTACCACCAAGAGCTGAGCTTGGCATTGATGCTACAAATCTTCTGCTACATTTGGCTGATCTGCCAGGCATTTGACATGGATATTGACCGTTTGCCATGCCATAGCATGCTTGGTCTTGGAATGTCTTGGACCACTGGGAAATGCATTGCAGCTCCATGGATTGCCATGGATGGTTCCAGGAGAGAAACGTGCGTCCATGCGCTTCCCCGAGGTCATGTTGAAACATGTTGAAACATGTTGAAACATGTTGAAACAAGGGATGTCAAGTCAGCTCCTGCCCTGAGGCCGTGAAGGCTACACAATGCGTTGCAGCTTATGAGGTGGGCTCAACAGCCACGCATTCAAGACTAAAAAAAAATGGTTGAAACCTCCAACAGCCTGGAAGAATGTTAAAGAACTTTGGATTTAAACAGTTTGATTCAGCAAAAATCCCAATGCCTCAGGGCACTTGGATACACAACCCCCATCTTTCCGGCCAGGTGGTGCCTGATGGCAGTGCAGGTCAGTCGATGACTCTCATGGGTGGCCGCGACAGACGTCGGCTTTTCGTATGGACACATCCATAATTTGTCACAATGGTTGCAAAGTGAAGCAGAACTGTTTAGTTCAATCTTCAATCTTCACCTGTGATGATCGCTGCAAAGCTCACATAGCTTTTGCTCCATAGTTTTTGTGGATATTTGTAATCTCTCAAGTCTAGACATTCCCGTGACAGGTTCTCGCATTCGCATGGTTCAGCATTTGAACGCCAACGCTGCGGCCTCGTCTTTTTTTGTTGAGATGGGCGACATGCGTTGTCCTCATTTAGATGTACCAGCGACTTCTATCTAAAGAAGAGAGATGGACTATTTCATGATCCAAAAAATGTGCCTGCAGCTCTTAGTCCCAAAACATGAAAATCCTGAAATCATGAGCCTGCGGGTTCGGGTCTATGTCTCGCTGGTAATTTGTACCTTTAGTTTCCAGGATTTGCATGAAACATATGCTGCATATATGCTGCATTTGCTCCATACTACGTACCCGGCAAGGTGGGGATGGCCGAGCACGTCCAATTTCTTTGGGAAAAGAGGGTGATTTCCATGTTGAGCGCCTGGGCCAGTGAGCTGAGTGAAGAGGCCGGGCCCATGTGTATGCCTGGTGTAAAAGGTCTTCAGTCTTCAGGTGTTTCAGGTCTCGCAATTTTTTTCAACGAATAGGCTTATATAGCTCAAGACTCAAGACCTTTAAAGCCTTTTGGGTATTTCGGGACACCTGGTCTCTTCATGTTTCATGTTTTTTCATGTTTCAGCCATCCACTTGAAGCTGGGGAAAGCTGACATGTCAAGGCTCGCAACATTGTGGCCCAGCGAAACTGCGGCAAAGGACTCCTTTGGTCAGTGGGAAATGATGGAAATGTAAACTGGTAATTAACTGGGAGATATTGGGAGATGGGATACAGATGTTTCATGTAGGTTCCATGCTTTGTGGCCCATTCCAACTTAGTATATACGGTAGATTATATCATCCCTGGTTACTGTAGTGGTTAGCGGTTAGCGGGATCAGTAGTGCCAATCAACTTATTACTGGGATTATACATGATTATACCATATTATAAACTATGTGCTAAGTGGATAAACCACCAAGTACAATCCACAAGTCCAACAGTGAGACGAGTTTTTTTGTGGCAGTTTGTGCCTCCTGGTCACAAACACATCGTCCTCGACTCTTGTCGATTAAATCACGGTACGTCGTGCTATGCATTGATATACATTTAAGATCATTTAAGATCATTTAAGATATGAATCAAAGTTCTCCCCCAAAATCAACTGGATGGTCTAGTACTGACAGAGATCAGTCACACCTTGAGTAAGCACTTTGTGGTCGCTCTTCCTCATCATCCCACCAGTCCATCAGGTATCCCCGAGGTGTCCTCCAATCTTGGGTTTTCAATATCCAAATGATATCCAGACTCATTAACATCTCCACTGTTGTTGGCTACGCACCCATGTCCCAAGAAAATTCAATATCCATCTATTATATAGCATTTGTTCTCAGTATTCACATTGCCATTCTTATGCCCACTGATTGTCAGTTGCAAGCCCATACAAGTTACATATCCATTCCATATCAACTCATAATATCAAATCAGAAACACTATTCATATCCGCATTCTTGATGACATGTTGAATTCATGTATGGATTTTCCCAGGCTTTTCCAGGTTTCCCAACATTTTCTCCCTTTCCCAAGCGATTTTCCCCCAATCCGTCAGGAGGAGGCTGTCCTTTGCCCGGCTATGACAGCGATCTGTTGGAGCTCCTGAGCCCCTCACCACTGCAGAGGCGATGTGTTTGGTGATAAATTGCAGGTGATTCATGATGATTTATATATTATTTTATATTATATGACTAGACTATATATATATAGAATATCTAGTTATAAAATTAGCTAGATATGATCATGATTTATGATTCTGTGATATTCGATTGACTATTGTGCTGAATTATAGAATATATATCTGGGAATTTATGGTAGATTACATGGTAAGTGACACGGTGCCCAATGCTCGGTGAGGTGTATGGTAAATAACGACAAATGGTGATTAATTGTGATTTATGGTGAATTGATGATAAAGTATGATTATCCATGGAACATGATGATGGTGATGATGATGGTGATGATGATGTTTGATGATTTCTGCCAAGTTATGATAATAGACATGAGAAAGCAGGATACACAAAGAACGTAATCAAAAGTAAGATAATGTAGGAAAACGCCAGATAAAATAAGGTAATGCAAAATAGATGAAGTGTTGCTGGCGGTCTCTGGTTGGGTAGTTGATGGTTGGGTAGGCACAAAGTGTTTTCTTGTCCTTACCTCCAAGAGTCTTACGCAGTGGGCAACTTGTCAGCAACCGACTGTTTTGGATCCGGTCCGCTGAACAGGAACAGCTCGATGACTATCGCAAAGGTGCTGTCTCTGGCGCCTAAGCAGGCCGGTTCAGTACTACCTAGGACCTAGAATGACTGATGGACACGGTCCCTGCACAGAGAATTCTCAGAAGACTCATTACAGATCATTATAGATCATTATAGATCATTATAGATCATCATAGTCCATTCCCAAGTGTAGCGGATGTTGGGTCAAGAACACCATTGTGGCCGTGCTGTGTGTTTCGCAGGTGTCTTTCCGGCGCCTGGCAACGGCAACGGATTCCCTGCCTCACTGGCAACGGGCCTTCGGAAAGCTGCCGCTGACCACGGTTTTGAACGTGACGCAGTGGGACAGCTTCGAATCCCGGGCAGATGAGGCCTGGAAGAAACACAACAGGACAAAGAGGACAAACAGGAATGTCCGAGCCATGTGTTTTTAGCATTTTTTAGCCATGTTTTCGTTTTCATGTTTTTACGTGAGTTGGGCTCCAGGTGATGTCACTCTTCCGGCTGGTTGAACACAATGCCACTGATGTCGAGAGCTTGATGTGTTCGTACTGCTTTTCCTCTGATCACATGGGCAACATATCATGTCAATTTTCATGTCAATTTTCATGTAATAACTTTCACTATGTTTCACCCAAGGATAGTCACTTTGATAGTCGCTTTGATGGCCACTTTGACTCCCTTTTTTGTTGCGAATGTCTTTGCCAAGGACGAGAAGGAGGCCTTCGCCTCCCTGGCTCACGACGCCTTGGACGTCCAACGGCAGGGGGAGGCAAGGAAGTCAGGTGGCCTCACTATGTACATATACAATATATATATATATATTAATATATACATGTATGTATGTATATATAATTATATATTATACCAGTATAATAGATTCTTATATACATTAATATATATATATATATTGTATATATAGGCTCGTCCAGGCTTCTGGAACTACATACGATGGGGTAAAGGGGTGGGGTGGGATGTTAACGTTCATGTGAACTTGCGGCAGCAGTTGATGCTACGCACACGCGGGGGGGGGGGTGGGATGTTAACGTTCATGTGAACTTGCGGCAGGATGTTAACGTTCATGTGAACTTGCGGCAGCAGTTGATGCTACGCACACGCGGGGTGGGTGGGGTGGGGTGGGATGTTAACGTTCATGTGAACTTGCGGCTCGATGTTAACATTCATGTGAACTTGCGGCAGCAGTTGATGATGATGATGATGATGATGATGATGATAATGACCCTAATGAAACTTGTTAATTCCGCGACGAAATTTCGTCACGGAATGGACAAGTTTTACCAACCTAATTCAGGTTTAGGTAGTTCCAGAAGCCTGCACGAGGCTATATATACATACTACATAAATGCCACTATATGAAAATTGCAACACGATGTCTTCTTGTTCTCCAGTGGGATCATGCAAACTGCTTTCACTTGGCCTTGGCGGCCTTGGCGAAGCTTGGCGAAGCTTGGCGAGGCACTGGCATCTTTGCAGTGGCGTTACCTGGAGGTCATAAATCGCCATGACTGCGATGCCAGCCTTCCTGACATCAACGGGGACCGCTGGGATGGGAGAAGTCGAACAGACTGTTCAACGAAGTGTCGCCGCACCATATCAGAAATATATATAGATTATATAGACATGTTGGAAGCACACCCAGGCAGACAATATCATACTGATAGTAGGTACCAGAGCTGAATCACGTAGATTGTCATCGAGAATCATTGAGACCTAAAATTCCAAGATAATTACGTAGATCGTCATTATGGAGCTTGTGTAAGCGCCATTGAAGACAAATGATGCGATAGAAAACCTGGATCGTGCGCAGAACACTGGCAACCGGGCCTGGTCTTTTGCAGTTGTCGTGGCCATAGCAGTGGTCTCACACTCAATGCCCAACTTCCCCGACTGATCAAAACTAGTGTGTCTTGCAACATGCAACCGATGTATAATGTACACCACTGATACCTTGATCCAAGTTGTGCAGATGATGTTATATGACGTTATATGTTTCTATTTCCTGAGCATTTGATCTTCTAAAATTCAGTAGAGATCATTTGCCACTACGTGATCTCCTTATATACTTTCCTTCGCACCGTCCAGCCATGTTCAGTGGTTGAGGCGATAGTTGTGCTCTTGCTGTCGTGCATTAGCTGCTGCTGCGTTAAGCTCTACCGCATCCGGCGCGAGAGGCGGGCGACACGTTCAGTGTCCGTGCGGATGCAGGAGACCATCGTGACACTTTGGGAGGCTGCAGACTGCAGACATCTTTCCACACACGTGGATTTCTATGGTATTCTTACTGTATTCTTTATATATTTTTGTTTTTACTGTTTGTTCATATTGCATCAGCGGTCCCGGAAACCTCAGTGTGCCTTAAAAATGCCAGGCAGGCTCGCCAAGCTGCTAGCTTGTTACTTAGCGCTGCCTCAAGTTGTGCTCCGAGCGACAGGCCGGCGCAGTTGACACCACACGTCACCACCACACGTCACCACCATTTATCCCCTTCACATCATCAGCACCTCTGACAAACAAGGACACTCAAGGACCAACACCAAGGACCACCAAGGACCAACACCATGCAACCCTGGCGATTGAGAAGCTTTGATTTGTTCCGTGTCAAGTGTCAGGGCAGTGGCTCCCACCTCAGAGGCACGGCCTGAATCTTGCCTTGATTCTTGCAACGTAGCACCCAGCGCAAAGATGGCGAACAGTAGGAATAACATGTTTGAACAAAAGCCTGGCACAACTCTTGTAAACAAAGACTCCTCAACTCCTCAACTCAACATACCCCAGATTTTTAAAGAATTTTCTCAATCGACCGGTGAGCCCTCCACACAGCTGTATTCTTGGACGTGTGGGAAAGGCCAGCACCACAGCATCCCAAGGAGAGGTGTTGAGGCGTTGAGGCAGGGAATGCTTTGTTGAAATACGTTGAAATCTTGATGTACTCTACGTTTTCGTCTTTGCAAGGTTGAAACATGTTGAACCTTTGCAATCCTTTGCACAGATTTAACGTTTTTGCATGTTTTTGCATGTTCCTGCTATGAGCTTGTTGGGCATTATTGGGTAGTACCAGTCTTTGGTGTTTTGTGGTGGCGGGTGCTTGCAGTTCTTCCATGTACATCCATGTACCAGGATCAGTGAAACGCTGTTCCATGCTGTTCCACTCTGAGATCTTTTCTGTCCAGAGCACTCCGTCCAAAGGGAACGGATGTGCCACGATGAATTTTTGTGCTCAAGGGGCGATCCGGTTGGGTTCTCTTACACCTTCAACGCAAGGAGCAAATAAGGAGCAAATGGCGAAGGTCATGTCTATCTTATTCTATCTTTAAGATTCTTTAGATGATTCTTTAAGCTTTTTTTCCGGCTCAATTTTGGGTAGCCCCTGGAGAGAAGTTCGGAATTAGGCTGAAGTTCGTACTGGGAATCCCTGTCTCTCATGACTCAAGGGAATCGTCTTGAGGCGCGGCGAGACAGGCTGAGGGCGCGGTGCGGTTCGGCCTTCGGCGTTTCGGGCCGCAAAGTCGCAGGCTTTCTGCGATGCAGTGCTTTTCCACGGTCGCATCAAATATGTCCAAGTGTTTAAGATGTCTTAAAGATATGGTAAAGATGCGAATGAATCAAATCAAATAAAATATATAAAATCAAATATTTGGAGATAAACAGAAAGAGAATTGAATAGCCAACTTAGCATAAATTAGCCAAATTTATATTTCATCGCGTGGCATTCCCTTGGCATTGGCATCTCAATGTGGAGGCGCTCATCCCTTAGCGGAAGCGGTGCCTCTGCCGACTTAGCCTAGCCCACTTAGCCTACTTGGGGCGGTCGATTGGTGATACTTCGGGCTTTTTGAAGCCGGGGGAATGGCTTCGGTCTGACGACAAGCCGCTTTTTGCAAAAAAATCAGCGTGCTCTTCCTGATAGGCACCTGACATGCTCACGGCTTTCGAAGCTCTTGAAAGCATTGAAAGCTCAGAATTTGATCTCCTGTAGCATCCTGTAGCTCTCCGGGGAAGCCATTGAAAATCAACTTCTGTTTGATGAGTTTGCTGACCGGAAGGGTGGCTGACGATTCGCGTCATAACAGCCTCTACCGTTACAATGCTTGGTTCAAAGCGTTGCAGACATACAGAAATAGACAAGGCATGACAGACTGGGTCAGACTAGTGGATTTTCAAATGAAACCTGTCCACATCGAGTCCACATTGCAATTTTATGCAATTTTGATTCTCAACAACTCAGCACATTCAGTACTTCTGAGAACTCTGAGAAAATCTGAGAACTCTGAGAAAATCTGACTCCAACTTCCAATGATTTCTGTGTTTTCTTGGATTGTCGAGTTGTCGATGACCACACCTGGGCTGCCAGAGCTGAGTCAATGATGTCATGGGTCCCCTTCGCCGGATTCGCTCCCATGACGACCCGGAGGTGCGAACCACCACGGTGTATCCCCTGTTGCTGGTGGTAATGGGATGTAATGGGATGTTTGCAGTGCTGTTGGACAATGTTGGACATATGTCAAACTGTTTGACAGGTTTGGTGAACTGAAACGTCTCATCGTTCTAATTGAGATCCTCAGGTCCTCAGGTCACAGTTTTGAGAACGGGAATGGTTCAAGCATCGAAAATAGCTCACTCCTTCGACACTGCGGCCAGGTGCCCGCTCACGAACCCAAGCGGGAGCAGAGCTTAGCATCAAGGGGTCGTTACTGTAGGAGCGAATTCGTGTTCGAATTGTCGTCCCAAGATGTTTGCAGATTGATTTTGGCGAAAACCAGCAATCCTGTTGCTGCATTTTTCATGTCAGCATTCACTGATGACGAATCTTTGACAACAATATATTTTCAAGTTCAACTTAGTTCAACTTCATTTCCACAAGTTGCACGTTTGAAGTCCAGTCCCGGAGACTCTTTTCCAGCCTTTTCTGCTGGATTTCATGATGAATATATATCATATATATATATGACATATATATGACATATATATGACATATATATGACATATATATGACATATATATGACATATATATGACATATATATATATTATATGACATATATATATGAACAATTATGAACATGATGAATCATTGATGTTTTTCATCCCGAAATCACGAGGATGTGGCAGATGCCCCAGGCATCCCCCGGGAGACGCGGCTCGGCCGGCGGGTGGAGGAGGAGAGGGTTTGGGAGTCTGGGGAACATGGGCTATGCGGCATGCGGCTATACATGGCCATACTATACGATCTATACGCTATTCCAGCTATTCCCCTGTTACTTAGGAACGTGATGATAAACCACGGATTTTAGGGGTCCCCAATTTTCACACAACCCTATCTGATTCGGATCCAATGAGTTGAGAATTTGAAGGGCTAAAAAGTCAGTCGACGCTTATCATGCCTATCTCCCGGCATCCCCGGCTGACCACAGTGATACCAGGAGACATGCTTTATCACGGACCAGACGGTGAGACAGGCGCTGCGCAACTAGCGATGCTTTTGCTGTGTCGCAGCTTAGTGCATAGAAAGGTTATCAGATAGGTATAGAATGGTATAGACATAGTATAGATAGTATAGACCAGTGAGCTGAGGCGTTGCAGCCATCCCAGTTGAATGGTGGCAACCTTGTGGACATCTTTCAGAATCGTGAGGCAGGAAGAACTGACGAGCAATTCTGTCTACCCATGAATACCCTTGCTAGAATCCGTTGGCAAATTGGAATGAACATGAAAGAACATTGCGGTGTTGAAATATGGTGACCCACACCAGTCCCTCGGATATTCCCCTGATGTCCGTTGACCATTCTCACCCGTCTGCATTTTGACAGGACGATTTCGAAGCCGTTGAGACGATGGAGGTCTCCTACACTTCAAGCTCCGGCGAGAAGGCTCTCCTTCACTCCTGCTGTGATTCACTAAGAGATTCAGGGTTGAAGTGGAGATTTCACAAGCCCCACATGGGGCTTTCAACATATCTGGACATTCAAGGTACACAGATGGGGATTTTAACCCGCAGGGAGTTTGCGTAGAGGTCCAGGAGTTGGTCTTTGCTGAAAACTCCAAGCAGAAGACCTTCAGTGGACCACGGATCCTGGTCTCAGCATCTCGTCTAGCCGCTTTGTCTGTGCACGTCAACATGGATCTGATATGGAAAAAAAATCCGATATGTTCCGATTTCAATGGGCTGGATCTGTGCCACCGAGGCAAGCAGGGTGAATACGATGCACCGGGCCATCTCTGTCCTCTCTCGGAAGGTATGCGCTGGGGGCCATGCTTCAGTCCTCTTCAGTCAACACGTGTGGTGACTGCAGGTTGACAATCTGACTACCACTTTGCGGGTATGCAGAGAGCACTACTACAAGGATCTCCGTCATATTTTTGTGGAATTTTTGCGTAGACGTTGCGGAGAATGCCAGAGAATGCCAGAGATGCGAAGGTACCCATGTGACCGAAATTGAAGTGATCCTACAGCAAATACTTGTACATGATGTACATGTAAATACACGTTCACCAGTCACCAGGAGTAAGCTCTGACGCAGCATGGCCGCAGGAGCTCTTCTCCCTTCGTCATGGTCGGCAGCCCTCTGAGGAACATGAAAAGTTCTGGTGAGAGCCCCTAGGGTGGTGCCAAAGGAAACACACAACATTTCTCAAATTGTGGTGGGGTGGCAATTCAAACAAATGGACAACCTGTTTATTCTTTTTTATTCGGCAATATAATAAACTAGTATAAAATATGTAAGGATATAACATGATATTTGTTTGAAGAATCTGATTTGTTTGAATAACTATACCAGTTTCGGATTTGCTTGAAGAATCTGATTGCCAAGTCAGGGCTCAGTAGCACTGGACAAACAGCTGCACCTTTGGTGCATCAGACCATCCCCGACTCTGCGAGGTTCACTCCTCAGGCCTACCAAGACACGGTCTGAACCTCGGATCAGGCTGAAATTGAAGGTTTACTAGTCATATCTAGTCATATCTAGTCATATCTAGTCATATCTAGTCATATCTAGTCATATCTAGTCATATACTAGTCCAGGATCCGGTATGTTGAAGAGAAGAAGATGCTCTGATTCCTCATTACATCAGTTTAGAAGATGAACTGAATCATGACCGTACTTGCGGAATATCACCTCATCGGCAGCTGTAGATGCTTCTACAGAGTCATGCAGGTGTCTATTCAAGAATTGCGGAAGCGCTTTGGAACAGAACAGGAGGTGCTCGGGATTGCCCGGGATTGACCCGCCGGGTCATCCTGACCTGGGCGGGTCACGTGTGCAAGGAACCAAATCCAAAGCACAGTCCATGCCAGGACTTGCGCAAGCGCGAGCAGGAAGTTCGTGAACTCAGGCAGTCCATAGATTTGATGAATAGTAACACAGTGTAACACAGTGTGTTATTGTATCGTTGTCAATCGTTGTCACAGTTTGTGCAACGTGATTTGTACCAGGGCCAAATTGCGTCAAATTGACAGCATCGCTGAAGATCGCCTTGAGAAACTCATCACGCATTGGCCTTAGCTGCCTTAGCTGCTTAGCTTTTCCAGGGCTACAGCGCTCAGAGATGTGAGTTGCTTGTCTTGAAGACTTGATCAGACTTGATCAGACTTGATCCATCTGATGGTCTTTTCACGTTGAGTCACGTTGAGTCACTGAGAACTTGCACCTATTCGCTCATCACCGCTGCAGAACCATGGTGAGACATCACTTGAAATAGACTTCAACATCTTCAACGTTTAAGTTGAGCACGCCGCATATCTTTGGATCAGGTGCAAGACGATTCCTGAGCTCTTCAGTTTCTCGGCAGACAGACTGTGACAGATGTGACACATTGTGACACTCATGCAACCTGTCTGACTCCTTGAGTGAAGTGTGGAATTGCGCAAGCTGAGAGTCCAAGAATGTCACCAGAGAGTCCTGTCATCGCAGTGTTCTGATGCGCTTCCAACTCCTTGGGAACTCTGTCAGACTGGATGAGAGACATGAACGGTTTCCGGGAGGTGCGGCTTGTGGATTGCCGCAAAAACCTGAGTCTATTCACTCTCGAAGCTTCACATGTGCCACCGTTTTGACCTGATACATCCTGATACTGTATTCTAATTATTATAGAGAACTCTAGATGATATACGTATATAGTATAATAATGTATAACGTAATTGTGGTAAACCCAATGCCATAAACCATCCCCCAAATCACCATTTGGGGGTGGTTTGCTAACCATCCCCAAATGGGAGGTTTGTTATTGCGCTGTTGGGTCGTGCGCGGCAGGCGGACTTTGACCTCCATTTGCAGGTCCTTGCGCAGGACCTAATATGGAATAATATAGACAGTGATGTGATATACATAGAATCTATATTACATACACAGATGTCCATTGACATATACTGTATATATATATACTGCGTATGTATATACTATACTATACTATACTATACTATACTATACACACATGTATGTATGTATGTATGTATGTATGTCTGCATGTCTGTATGCATGCATGAACTCATGAACGTATGTATGTATGTATGTATGCATGCATGCATGAATGGATGTATGTATGCATGCATGTATGTATGTATGCATGTATGCATGTATGCATGTACGCAGGTACGCATGTATGCATGTATGCATGTAATGTAATGTAAATGCAATGTAATGTAAATGTATAGTCCCACCTATTTCCCCTACAAAATCTAGCACGTTGACGTTTGAAACAAACCATTTTTTTGAGAGTCATGTGATGGTATCTTGAATGCTCCTCAAGCTGATTGAGATTTTGTAGGAGGCCATTTTTGGGCTGATATTTGGGATGACTTTTTGGATGTTTCTGGTTTTGTAGTGTTTTTGGTTTTCAGGAATTTAAGGCCATGGTTTAGATTTTGTCGGATGTTTCTGGTTTTGTAGGGAAATGGGCTGGACCATGATTTAAGTTGATTTCATATGGTTCCATTTGGTTTCAAAAATAGTTGACATATATGATTCCACATTTTCTGTGGCATTGAAATTTTGGAACTGAATGGCATTGATGTTGATGTGGAGACATACATTTTTTTTGGGCCACTGCTTCAGGGGTTCCTCACAGCATGGCAGAGGCTCAAAGAGAAAATGATTTTTATACCTCAAACACTGGTTTCTCTACAAAATGCATTTTTTTTCTGAGACAATTTTTAAAGGTTTTGTGAATCAATTTTTAATGCCTTTATATAGCAGATGGATTTCTATGATTTGGATTTTGTAGATTTGGAGGGGGTGACAGGTGTAAGCCCAAGTGGGGTTGCATGTTAAGATTTTGTAGATTGAAGATGTTCATGTTCAAATGACATGTTTCTGGTTTTGTAGGGCCCCCCCCCCTATGTTTTTAGATTTGTGTCTACAAAATCTGAACCCCCAACCCCCAGGGCTAACAAACGCAACTATGTAAATGTAATGTAATGTAAACGTAATGTAAATGTAATGTAAATGTAATGTAAATGTAATGTAATGTAAACGTAATGTAAACGAAATGCAATGTAATGTAATGCAATGTATATAATGTAATGTAATGTATATAATGTAATGTAATGTTAATGTATATAGTGTAATGTAATGTAATGTATGTAGTAATGTAATGTAATGGATGTAGTAATGTATGTGTTAATGTAATGTAAATGTAATGTAAACGTAATGTAAACGTAATGTAAACGAAATGTAATGTAATGTCATGTAATGCAATGCAATGTAATGTAATTTGATGTATTGTAATGTAATGTCATGTATGTAATGTTGTGTAATGTAACAGTTATGTTATGTTATGGTATGTAATGTAATGCAATGCAATGCAATGTAATGTTCTGTTATGTTATCTAATGTTATGCTATGTTATGTTATTGTATGGTATGGTATGGTACGGTCTGGTCTGGTATGGTATGGTATGGTATGTATGTACACGTAGATATACATACGTATATCTGGTTATATCTGTACATGCATAGACAGATACATAATTTCAGAGGTGTGGCCTTTGTCAAACCAATTTCGGGCTGTTGGGCAATTTCTGAGCTGAACAAAGTCGCGAAGAAATACCTTGAGCTTGGCAGGAGATAAGTCTCAAGGCTCGCCCTGTGGATGAACCACACCAAGGGGGTATGGCTGAATCATAAGCTGTTGTGGCTTGTGAGGGCCAAGTTGCCACGTTTGGACTGTGATATGGGGTAGAGTGTCAAAATATCCAGTTGTGCCGGAACATGCAGAAATTGAGTGAACATGATGATCATGATGAAATCATTGATTTGGTATCCCTCCACCGCCTAAACCTTGGTGGTAATGGCAAAGTCCAGCCAAGTCCAGAAATCCGATGGCAGCGTTGACGGAAGGCAACTGATGCAAACAAGGCCTTGCGAGCGCGGCTGGTGGATCTCAATAGTTGAAGATAGTTGAAATATGTAGTGCTTGGTGTGTAAGATGCAACCTGCCGCTTCCGCAGAAGATACAGCAGGTATCAGCAGGTCACGTTCCGAGCTGACTGTAGTGACCACATCTGTTACATTCTGTTACCCTTGCAGGCCCCTGACCTGGAGAAGGCACCGGAGCAAAACTTTGCTGCGCACGCGCAGCATGCGCAGCATGCTGTCCAGATGTGTCCAGGGCTTGCAGTGACCTCAGGAGAAGCTGAAGAGCAGCCTTGAGGATGCAGAATTTGAGGTGGATACTGAATGATACTAGACTGGGAGACTGGGGAATGAAGATCTGAAGAACTTGGAAAGAGACATGGAGGGAAAGGCTTTGGTGGACCTGCAATCCCTGGACAACTCTTTCCGCAACCAAATCTAGCAACAAAAACATAAAACGCTTGAGAGAGAGAGAGAGAGATGTTGCCTTGGTGCTCTTTGGTACAACTGATATACTGATATACAGTCCAGGTTGAGGTCAAGCCGAGATCCACTTAGTGTAGCAATGCCTTTTCTGCGCAGGTTGAGAGTTTGCAGAAAAAGCTGATGGAAGCTCAGGCAGTGCCGTCTGGAATGGTCCGGAGTCCGGACAGGTTCTTGTTTTCGAGGTGTTTTCAGGTTGGGTTTGGGCACGTTTGGGTTTTTGATGTTGTTGTGCCAACATCTGCAGGTGGCCAACCAGGGTCTCATGGATTTGCTGACAGAGAGGCCTTGACGGCAATCATGTCTTCCTACCAGAGGATTCTCAGCATCTACAGGATCTATATGGATCTATAGATATCCATAGGATCACATAGGATCTATGATGATCTATGCAGTCCAGAAGCAACCTGACATTGTGAAAGGATCCAGCAACAGCAGGTTGCTCTCCCCACCGAAGTGGCATTCACCCTGAGGCGGGCTGAGCCAATCGTGGTAGCACCGGCGCCCATCGAGGCCGGAGGGAACCAGTATGGAACCTGCCCTGCAGCTGGCAACCGTCTTTTCGCATAGAATTGGTGTATGATGGTGTATGTACCTTTGCAATTCCTCTACATCAATGTCCAAGAATAGGTGCACCAGCAACCTACAGAGGTATATATCTCATTATATGTTAGTGTCTTAATTGCGTCTTAAGGATGAAATAGATCAGACCATAACAATCAATAACAGATATATACTCGATTCCGTTTGCTCAGGAGGAACCTGATCTGGACGACTTGAGTAACCCCAGTTCAGTGGCCACGCCTGTACGGTCGAAGGAGGTGGCTGAGATGTCGTCTCCCGGCGCAGTTGCACGCTGGACTTGATTGAAGTTTCAAATGAAGATATTGAACAATCTACCATCATCTGCTACCCGCTACCCATCCACTACCCATCCACCATCATCCACTACAGAAACTCCGAATCAATCACCAATCAGCTCCACTATCATCCACTACAGGTATCATCATCCAGTAGTCATCCAGCTGCACATGATTTTCCAAGGCAGCGCCGACACTCCCAGGCCACTGAGGATCGATCGCAGTGATGGGCAGTTGGTCATGATCCCGAATAGCTGGATGGTTTCAATGGAAAATCCGACGAAACAATGGGATGATAACATATGAATACATATGATAGCTGGGGGTAGCCATGATTTTAGGAAATCATCATATTTGCTGGGAAAACCCATGGCCCTGCAATGCCCTGTAGTTTTTTTTTTGGTGAAGCCAGTAACCATGTTTAGTTCGGTTGCCCGAATTAGAGGCCAGTGAAAAAGCCTGTGCCCAGCCCTGATGCTGCAAGGACACCTTGACCATCCTGAATAGGCAGGGCCGTGCAGGAAAGAGTTGGCTTTATGATGGCAAACAGTTAGTTAATAGTGTAAAACGACTATCAATTACAACCTGAAAGAGTTGACTTTACTATTCTAATATATTCTAATCTCAATTTGAAGATTATTGAGGATCCTTTGGGATGCCCGATGTCCTCTATGCATCCTGTCCATTGCCTGTCCATGATTTGTCAGAGCTGTCTGTCGGCATTGGACAGTTGGGACATCTTTGCTTATCTGATGAAATGGCTTCACATTTTCCTACCGGGTCCTTGCGTCCTGCGTTTCGAGATGTTCCCTTGACCATCGACCATGGAGAATTATATCAATGGTCAATGATGGGATCGCAAAGCATCATGCCAGATGCAGAGATCACAGATATGAACAATGTTGAACAACCGCAATATGAACCACAATTGTGAGATGTTTTCTGTATATTCATCTGATGACGGCCCTTGCTCCATGAGTCAATGAGATGTTTTCAGGCAAGCACAGGCGGCTGCCGAGCTTGCTGAAGCGGAGGCTCGCTGTGCTTCAGTGAAGCCGCAGCAGTCACAGCAGCTGCAAAATGCCAGGAGAAGAACAGGCAGCTGCAAGCATTGGTTGCAGCCTCAACCACATGAGTTGCCACCAGAAGCACCGAACTCCTGTATTAGCATATCGCAATAATACATATATATATTTAATGTACATAATATATATAAAACACACACAAATATAACACACACACATATATATAATATACATATATATATAGTACATATATATATATACCTATATATAATACATATATAGATAGATATACATAATACATATATATATAGTACATATATATATATAGATATACATAATATATATATAGTACACATATATATATATATAATATATATATAATATATATAATACATATACACATATATAATGCATATACATATATACAATACATATACATATACATATATATATAATACATATACATATAATATATACATAGTACATATATATATATTACATATATATATATATATTACATACATATATATATAATACACACATATACATATAGTACACATATATACACACATATATATATTTATATATGATATATATATATAATATATGGTACCCGCCCCCCTAAAGTCTACCTTGTCTTTGTTTTTGCTGGTATTTACAGTGTTTTGTTAACATTTTTAGTGTTTTTTTTGGGGGCAAAAATTGAGATAAAAAGTGGTTCATTGTTGGGTTCAATCGGGGTGCCATATATATATATACACACATACACATTGACTTTGACATCTTGAATCCAGTAACCCAGTACACACAAAGAGTAGCATGTCAAGCGCAGAGTCTGATGTCTAATGTACAGTGTGTACTTCGATGTTTGTACCTACCAAGAGGCCATGGGTTACCTGAGCGTGGCTTGATGTTGATCAAGGCATTCAAGGCATCGCATTCCGGCGCAAAGGAGTTAATGAAGGAGATGCCCTCTTCAAGCTCATGGAAAACCAAAAAAACAACCAAAAAAATAGTTTTTTTTGGGTAGCTAATATATGAATAAATAAAGAAATAAACGAATACATAAATACATAAATAAATAAATGAAGAAATGAATACATGAATAGATGCATAAATACATAAATAAACAAATAAGTAAATAAATAAATCAATATATATATATATAATACATACATACATACATACATACATACATACATACATACATACATACATACATACATACATACATACTACATACATACATACATACATACATACATACATACATACATACATACATACATACATACATACATACATACATACATACATACATACATACATACATACATACATACATCATACATACATACATACATACATACATACATACATACATACATACATACATACATACATACATACATACATACATACATACATACATACATACATACATACATACATACATACATACATACATACATACATACATACATACATACATACATACATACATACATACATACATACATACATACATACATACATACATACACACACATACACACATACACACATACACACATACACACATACACACATACACACACATACACATATACACATATACACATATACACATATACACATATACACATATCCATATACATATACATACATCCATACATCCATACATCCATACATCCATGCATGCATGCATGCATAATATATATATATATTATACTGTACTATATATATATATATTGTACAGTACACACACGTATAATACATATATATATATATGTATACTACATATACATATTATATGCACACATAATATAAATATACAAATACATAGATATTATATACATTGCGTACATATAGCTGTGGACTCTTGGATCAGCAGCCAAGGGTCTGGGACTTTGGGATTGACCTTGGATCGAGGCAGATGCTTGGGAAAAGGAAGCCCGAGAGCAGTCCCGAAAGTTCAGAGCTCAGTTTTGGCGTCTTTGGAAGGGACATGAAGGGAATTTTTGCTGAGGGGACCCCTTATTCTGGTCGCTTCGCGACGACAACCCGCACCAGAATTATTTGCTCAAGGTGGAACGTGTGAGCTATCTGAGAAAGACTAAATCACAATAAAACCTGCTTGTAATGTTTTGTTTTTAAACTTTGTGAAACCATTATACTTATAATCCATTATTAGTAGTACTGTGTATATAGATTTTTTTTCTGGTCAAATTTAGATAAACATATTCTAGGTTTCTTAAGATATGGACTTTACACACTTGTAAGATTCTCCTGGAAATCCTGTTGGCCTATTTCAGGTTCATTGGTTGGTTTAGGGCTTAGGGGCAATGTTTAGCGTATGTTGACCTCAAGTTGAGGCTATATCGAGTTGTTTTTGTTCATTTTGGACTCTGTCAGGTCCATGTTAGACCTGTTTTGACCCCATGAAGTCCATGTAGTCCATGTTGGGACACAACTGAACTTAATTTTGGTTTGTTTGCTGTTTTTTCATGTTTTGATGTTTTTTGTACTTTACAGGCAAAAACCTGTTTTTTTTTGCATTTTTTTGCGTTTTTTTTCACTCCTTTTGATGTGAGGAAAAGGGTTCAAACCAAACCAAATCGGACCAAGACCAACTTCAAACTGATTTGGGCCCAACATGAGACCCCACGTGGCCCAATGCAAGCAAAAGACCGTCACCATCCTTCGAAAATAGCACACACATTGCAAAACAAACCTCAAAAATACCAAAAAATCAACCCAAAGTCGGTTCAATCTGGGAATTCCAGGAACGCAGTGCACCCTAACTGTCGCATAAACACTGAACATAGGTTCGATCTAGGTTTGGCACTGGCATGAACATGACAAACATACACACACACATTTTCTTTCGTTTTTTTTCCAGTTTTTTTTGTTTGTGTTGTTTTTTTTCCTTCGAACAGCTTGAAGTATTCCCATAATATATGACCATATTGGCATTGAAAGCAATAAGAGCGGATTTGGAGCCTGTGTTCCCGCAATGTTATGCCATTTGGACCTACATTGAGCCTATTTTGGCGGTATGTTATTGGGCACATGGCCGATCTTGGGGTGTATGGTCCATCCCTTGTCTTTGTTGGGCTTATTTTGGACCCATGCTGGAGCTTTGTAGGATCTATGTTGGCTGCTTAGCGCACTTATGACCTTTTCAAAAACGTTGAAAAACACAGGATTCTAGAGCAAAAATACCCCCCAAAGCTAAAGCTTAACAGCTACAGCAGCTGCTGCAATTGCTTCCGGTTAATGCGTGCACCTTCAGCACGGGCGGATTTACACTCTCAGCATCTCTAAGTTCACACACCCTTGAAATCCCTTTAATGCACTTTGGTTTGGGAAGAGATCTAGTATCTTTGTGTTTAAGAAACACCAATGTGAACATCACAAGTTTCCTGATGTTTCCTGCTCAGCATCATCCCGTCACGACTGTGTTCTGACATCGCCAGGGTTCATGTAGGAGCCACGATTTGCACTGGGAACCTTTTCCTTGGTCTTCACCACTGCGGATGCCAGGAACGTCCAGTTGGAGCGAGCAAACAAGGAGGGCTTGGTGAGGGCACACTGGTTCAAGTACTGGTAACTAAGAACACTATATAAGAACATCAGAACACGAGCGACCTTTTCCCCAAGTATCCATTCTGGATATTATCCAGACCTCAAAACCTGAGCATCGTTTTTCCTTCTGTCGCACACCAAGCGACAGCTTTGGTGAAGGACGCAGCGCATCTGCAGAAGGCAAAAGATCAAGCTGAAAAGGCACTTAGCTTCCAGACAGCTAGCTGATGGCTTGCAGCATGAAGTGCCATGATCTGACAACATCTAAACCTGGATGCCAAACGAGTCAAAGTGAAGCAACTTGATTGTCAGGATTTTTGAAGTTACCCTGTGCAACCAGAGTTGACGCCAGGACGCTGCAAAAGCCAATCAGCAAAAAGAGGCTCTGCAGAAAAAACTGGAAGCCTACCAGGTGCTCCAGTCGATCGCTACCAAATCTCTCATCCATGCGTGTTTGATCAAGGGCCTTTACGGCCACATCCCAGCATCTGTTCTCTGTCACCGCAGACCTTCAGAATCCTTCTGGGAGCATGATCCACCAAGGAAAAGTACAAGAGCCAGATCGAAACTCTGCGAGCTGATGGGTTTGTCCCCACCTCAGCCACAGCAGCGCCCATGATGCCATTTGCATACTGTCAATGGTGCCCACGACTCGGTTGGTCCAGGAAGTCGAATCCGTCAAGATGTCAGAGGTCCGCCATGTGAAGACATGGGAAACCCATGGAAGCCCGGCGATTTCAGTTGCTTGACAGTGCGGAGTTCAAATGAGTTCAATGGTTTATGTTGAAATCCAGCGTCACCACCTTGAATCTTCGCCTGATCATCGGGCGATTTGTTTGGCATTCGTGTCCGGATGAACTGCAGGATGGAGGTCTGCTGCAGCCCCAGAGTCTTGGACACTTCTTCAAATGTGCGGCATTGTTGAACTCTGCAACTGCGCAAGTAGATGGGACAGTGGCCATGTGGGTCTTTGGCAACTTCTTTGCAACTCTGAGGTTTTCCAGGAGAAATACCATTGCCATCAACTCAGCTCCACTCGGTGTTTAAGGAAAAGAAACACACTGGACCATAACCTCTACTGTCACTACCAGTATTCATATTCATCAAACTTCATTAAAATTTTCATTTGACATACTGATAGATATTAACATTATTAACAGATATTAACAGCAGGAGTCGGCAAGAGGGTCAAAGGTGTCAAAGGTGTCAAAGGTGGCCACAAAGATCCACCAGTCAAACAGCGGCTGGTCTCAGGAGGAGGAGCACCTTGCGGATCTGAGCAAGGCACCGACCTTGGTAGGATTCTCAAGATGAATTACTTCACTTAGTGATCCCCACCAAGTGACATTCACCAAGTGACACATATTCTGACATTCTATCTGGCATTCTATATATTCTATGTGACATACATGCTAACATTTTACCTGGCATTCTTTCTGGCATTCTACCTGACTCATATATTGTATCCTGGGCTGGCTGCTGTTGGGTATGATATGTATAGACATAGATATGCTTTTGGGTCATTTGGGGACTTCCATCAACATAGGGCAAACTGATGCTTCAACTGCTTTGACCTTCAACAGCAACAGTGGATATCCTGTGTTGTGAATGATTTGATTTGTCTGTTCTTGGTGTATGTACTTCCCGCAGGGGCGACTGAAGCCGGGAAAAGCCACTGAGAATGCAACCAGAGTTGGTGGATGACTCGATGGTTTCGTTGGAACCTGATCCCCCGTCCCAAGGCATCCAAGGCATCCAGCCGGGCAGCATCAAAGTCCTCTGGAAAGGACGGCCACCATTTGGGGATAGCTGGGGCACATTTTGTGAATCTTCAAAGCAGTGCAATGTATACGGCATATTATAGTATAATATATGATATTGCTATACATTATATGTTAGCAATATCATATATTACATTATATAATTATATCATATTCTACTACGGCTTATATGATATGATATTTGGGTTGATGCAGAAGGATATCTCTGCGAAGTTGTCCATTGTTGGACGGTCAGAGTTTTTGCGTATCCGATTTTTCTACACATCCTCAGGTCTCTTCTCATCCTCAATGTCAGCAAGAATCAGTGACACAGTTAAACACGGCGCCAGAGTTAAAAAATCCATTTCATGTAGAGTCCTAGATAATACAGTGATACAACATGATACAACATTGCCATAGTTCAGAACCTTACTCCACTTCAAGTGACTACAGGTAGAGGTGCATTTTTTCTCGACGCCAGGGCTCGAACTCGCCAAATTCAAAAGGAGGCAAAAGCCCACGCTCACCGCGACGGGCAAAATCCAAGGCATGCCGGTGATGGAAGGGCCTGGATCATATACGATGACCTGGGAATTCTGGTCATTCAGACATATTCAGTCCAGAATTCCATAACTTATCACGATTTCCATGGGTTCAATCAAATTGATTCAAATTGTACATTCATGAACAGGGGCCATGATGGACCACGGAACATGACGGGTCTTCTGGGACTGTATGTTTACCTGGCCAAGCTCGCGGTCAAATCTTGATCTTCCAGGGACACAAACCGGAGAAGGAAGAGAAGGCCGAAGAGGGTGGCGCGGTGCAACTCTGGCCAACCACCAGAGGTCAACAGCGTTTTCCGAGTCAGCAAAATTCGACCATATTCCCACCATTCACCAAACAAAAACAACATTTGCACCATTGCCACACTGAGAAACATGTGCTGGAGACATGTGCAGGAGGAGGACCCTGGTCCTGATCCTTTTCAGGCTTGTTCGCGGGCTGTGTTTTGAAGTTCCCACAGTTTAGAAAGACAATCAGATAATCGAATCACTGATCATTGAGGTTCACTGGTTCTCTGGCAGGTAATCTTTCCTAAAACCTGGTTCCTTCTGGGATGGGCTGTGACCGTTTCGAAGCAGTGAGTACTGGCGATTTGTTGACTTTGCCACCACACTGGGATGCCTGGGGGGCTGTCCAAGACTTTTGAGCGTCACGCAATCATATATATAGATACTTAGTGCCGCAATCATGCGACAAGACGCTCGGGTGGTGGCCAGATGCTGAACGATCTTGACAATGCTGAGGAGGAGGCACAGGCTGGGCGGCTGGGCGGCTGGGGGGGCTGGGTCTGAGGAATGGGTCATGCCGTTGTGGCCTGCAATGCCGCTGTGTGCTCAATATCATTCGATGTCTTTTTAAGGAGCAAAGGGTAAGATGTCAAAGTTTGTCAAAGCAAGTCATTTCAACATTCTTTTTATTTTCTGAGTGCTTGCATGGCTTGTGGCCTCTGAACCATGAAAGACTTGGCTGCTTGAAAGTGCTCCAGGACCCAGACCAGGCAGTTTCCCTTGGTTCGGAGGCGGACTTCCGCTGAATCATGCCTTTTTCAACACTTTTCAACCCCACGGGCTCCAAAAGGGTTCTGTGGTATGCTTCGGTTGGGCTGTGGTATGCTTCGAATGCTTCGGGCTGGTCGAGCCCGGACTTGAACACCGTCCGTTTGTCACGTTCGCTCATAAAGGCCTTCCTGAGAAGCGATGGGACCTTCGGAGGCGAAACGGCAGGTGTATATAGCTACGTAGCAGCTACGTGTAGCTACTAGTTACATCTAGTTACTAGTATAGGCAGTATAGGTCTTGTCCGCCATGACTGTCATGTGGATGGCTGTGTGAGTCTTGTGCCAAAATATATACATTGCCGTGAATGACTCTATAGTACTCTACAGTACAACATTCTATAACAAATAACATTATGATTGTATTCAGTAAAATGCTCCGCCGTGCATATTTAATCAGAACAAGGAGACAAGACCGACACGCGACAGGCGACAGCGCCTTGGCACTTCCTGAGGCACGGGCTGCGCTGCGTAGTCACTTTCAAAATCCTTCAAAGACATTCAACCGATTCACAGATGGCTTGAAGCACAGGTACTGAGACTTCGCTAATCTTGGCGAATAAATCTTAGCTAAAGAAATCTAAAGCGCTTCTAATGCTGGGCATAGCTGGACATAGCTATGTCATGCTATGTCCCTGTCTTCATCATTGCTTAGACTTGATGCTCTGGTCCACCGCCCTGTTCCAACGATCCGCTGCGCAGGGAATTGGCATCGGTGTCTCAAGGAGCCGTGGTTGCGGAAGAGAGCCATTCAGATCGGAGACATGTGTTGGCATACTGAAATATGTGAATTTGATTTAATTGATTAGTATGCCATAATATGTATATATATATATAAATTATATATATATATGTATTATATATATGTATTATATATATATTAATATAAATATATATGTATTATATATATGTATTATATATATATGTATTACATATATGTATTATATATATATGTATTATATATATATGTATTATATATATATGTATTATATATATGTATTATATATATATGTATTATATATATATATGTATTATATATATATATATATGTACTATATATATGTATTATATATATGTATGTATAATATATATATATGTATTATATATATATATATGTATTATATATATATATATGTATTATATATATATGTATTATATATATGTATTATATATATATGTATTATACATATATGTATGTACTATATATATATGTATTATACATATATGTATTATACATATATGTATGTACTATATATATATGTATTATATATATATGTACTATATATATGTACTATATATATATGTTATATATATATATGTATTATATATATATATGTATGCATTATATATATATATGTATTATATATATATGTATTATATATATATGTATTATACATATATGTATTATATTTATATATGTATTATATATATATGTATGTATTATATATATATATATGTATTATACATATATATATATGTATTATATATATATGTATTATATATATATGTATTATATATATATGTATTATATATACATGCATATATATATATATATGTATTATATATATATATTTACTATATATATATGTATTATATATATATGTATTATATATATATATGTATTATATATATATATATTTACTATATATATATGTATTATATATATATATGTATTATATATATGTATTATATATATATGTATTATATATATATGTACTATATATATATGTATTATATATATATTATTATATATTATAGTATACCAATTAATATACTAATTTGATTCATCTAAGGATATCTAAGGTGCCTTTGCTTTGACCATTTTGGATCTGAAACCTGGCCTTGACACCAGGGATGAGATGAACAGCTTCGAGGCAGGTCATTCCGTGGACAGCATGGAGAACCAAAGTTGATCAATGTGGGTTATAAGTGTGACAATAATTTAATGTACAATGTAGAATATATATATACGTATATTATATAACTTATATATTATACATTACTATACGATGGTATTATATCCCTGGCCAGTTTTGTGTTTTGTTGTCTCTTCGGAGGACTTCCAGCTCACAGATGCATGTGTGTGATGCAGTCGTGGCCATGGTGAGCGGCGTGGGCCACTGGGCCACGGGGCCACGGGTGATGCCCCACCCTGCAGGTCTCCCTGGGTCTGTTAGAAGACACAGACTACACCAACCTCACGACCGAAGGCCGCTTCGTTGCCACGCTGCCAGTTGCACCATCCAAATCCTCCAAGTACAGCTGTAGTCGCTGAAGCGAGGTCCCAAGCAGTTGCAGGATGCAAGTCATGGTCTCAAAAAATTGAACTGTCCAATTGTTGGATTGCCAAGTAAGCCAAATTAGATCAAATTGGTGATAGAACTTGAGGTCCAAGTTTCATGTGCGAACGCCTTTATGTCTCTTAGCTTGCGGATCTTGCATGTTGCAGAATCACAATAGGGAGGAAACAATGTCGTGATTGAATCGGATATGTTAGTTCTCTCTAGCCCTCAGGCATTCTTTAAAAAATATCAACGCGTGACATGGCAGCTGACGCTGTCACATCGTCGCCCAAGGCGTGCAGACGCTGATTACAACAGATTATCATCCTCCACGATGGCTGGTCGTCCTGACACATTTGGAGATCGACAGTTGGATTAAGTTGATGAAATTGATGTTGAGTTGCCATTGTATCATGTCATGATTGGGAGACATAGGATCTGTTCTCAACTTCGAGGTATCAATTTGTAAGGCAGGCCCCAAAGCCTCTAACGTAACTGGTTGCTGCACAATGCACCATGCCACATTTGTCGGAGGTGCTGCAAGATGAAAACAATACTGGAGATGAATGGGTGTCCAGTCAGGCTCGTAGTTGACATCTACGAATACAATTTGAGATACATCATGACTCATGACCATTCATGACCAGGGTTACCCCAACTCAGAGGTAAATGATGGCCACAACAGGGGGGAAAAGGTCAAAATTTGCACCATATGATACCTCTTTAGTCCTCTTTAGCTGCCCAGTTTTCCCATGTCTTCCCCATTTGTACCTGGGGAGCCCGAACTATCCAGACACAGCTCTTGGGAGGCTGCCTTAGATGACCTGATCGAGTACACCAAGTTCAAGCTCTTGCAGTGGTGTGGAGCCAAGAAAAACTGATGAATTTCATACTGGATCCACTGGAATTCATCGAATGCCAGATGAATTCCACAGGATTCACTAGAAGGGAAGGAATATTCACATACAGTCATACAGAGTCATACATATTCACACAAGGGACTTTGTGATGCAATGCCAAAACTACGGTATGTTACGGTTGCTCAGGCCCTTTAGCTGGTCCATGTAAACAATTAGACTGAAAGAGATTGCCTGTGGAAGCCCTCTTGCTCGTACAGGTCAGTTCACTTCATCAAGTCAGAAGAGTCCCTGCCTGAGAAATGACAGCGGAATACCTTGACGGTAGCAACCATGGACAATAGTAGCAACCACAGCAACGGTGGCAAGCAAATCCATGTCGGAGCAGCCTGAACCCAGTAGATGCTGACAGGCCGGACGTGTTGAAGACTTCTGCGGCATTGGTGGGGATCTCGAACCAGTGTGCCCTTAGGGATAGTGGAAGACTGGCAAGTTTGCTCAAACCATGGAAAGCAAAACACTTGTTACAACATGTTACAACATGTTAACATGTTGTAACACTTAGTGTGTTGTAGTGACAGTGCTTGTCATGGTAAGCCAATGGTAATGTAAACAATGTGAAGCGCCAAACAGCAATGGTGACCCATCCACAACGCCACAACGTGAGGCGGCCCTTGATCACCGCATGACAGGTTTGGGCAGGTGCCTGCAGTGCCTGGACTTGATTCACGGATTGTATCAGGATTCTATTAATGGACCCTGCCAAGTTGTTATCAGGAGGTAATTTGACACATTTTGTACCATTTTGTCATCAGTCCTCATAATGTACTGGAACATACTGGAACCAGTTGACTAGAGTTATAGATTATAGGGGGTCACAGATTGATGGCCCCGGTAAAAGTTGATTCGTATGCCATCAAAATGGAAAAAAACACATCAAAACGAAACGTTTTTTTGCAACACTAAGATGGCGCACAGGGGTCTGTGACACGTATTTCTCGTGACGGTAAAACCATAAATCACACTTAGATGGCATATATATATACATATATATATAGGGTGGCATGTTGTGCCATCTTAGTCGAGAATGAGACCCAGCATGTTTTTACTTCCCCGACATGTTGGAAAAGACCAGTTGTTAAACACGAAGCCGTCCAGGTAAACACGTTTCCCCCAAAACCGGTGGACCGATGGGAAAAAGAAGCTGCTGCTGCCCAATGTGTTTTTTCAACACTAAGATGGCAGAAGTTCGATTTCTTTGAATTGATCGTAGCGATTCTGCTATTCATATTGGGGCAGGCACGCTAAGATGGCACATTAGGGGCAACCCACCCATTCAAGTGCCATCAAATATTTTTTTGACATTCGCTGGAAATGCCATCTTATTTTGCGCAGTGAAGATGCCATCTATTCGTGATCCGGTATACATTGCTGTTTGACTTGAAACTAGAGAATATCTTCATATTGAAGATTGTTGCAGATGGCTTCCACTTTAATCTGAAGCATCCAACTTCCTGGTGCATCGCAGGTCCGCCAATTCACCCTCAGGCTTGCAAGGGCAAGGAACAGGATGGTCTCTTTAGAAAGTTCACTTGAACTTGAATTATTGTCAACAGGTACATCATTCTACATCAGAACGATACAGTGACAATTTTATACAATTTCATTTTCATTTGGATGTTTTGCAGATTAACATGTTCCATGCTTCTAGACGGTCCTGGTCCGGCAGCTGCGATGATTCACTGGTCCTGGATTGGTGCCGAAGCTGCCAGGGAGGCCTGGTCGGTTGTCAACCGCAGTGCAACGGATACAACGCATGCAGTGAGGGAACCCAGCCATGCCCAGCCATGCATTCGGGGTACAGGTAGCTTAGAGGAACCGAAATGAAGGGAGTTTGGAGCTTTGAGCCCGGCAAAACCATAGACCCAATAGATCCCAACAAAATCTGTAGCACAACGCACAAGCAAGAATCAGCCAGCCAGTTTTCTCCGTATGTCCGTGAATGAGGCAAGGCAATTGGCAGAAGGTCGTTGAAATGGAAGAGGCAACGGCGAAACTGTACGAAGTTGTATTGTAGCATAGCACATTCTGGCCGAGTGGGTTTTATTGGTTCCTTTTTTTCTATTCTTTGGAGTTAGAGTCTACCGAATCTACCGCGGCGCATGTCGTTTCGATTTCAGTGAGCCAGCTCTCTGAACAGTACCGTAGCTGCTTCGGACTTTCCAACAGGCCAGAAAGAACCAAGTGCTTCTGAATCAGCTGCCTGAGACGAAGCCCATGAGGTTCGGTACCCTGAACAACTTGGGCTAAGTGTTGAGCTTGCAGAAATGATGCCAGATGAATCCCTAGGGGCCCTAGGGCGTGGATGCTTGTTAACTGGTCAAGACATGACAAGACTGAGTGACGATATGTGACGATAGTGACGGATCTGCGGCTGTTCTTTGAGTCCCCAGGCAGCCACCGCCTCTAAAGGCAGCGGAGAAGTTGAAGCGCTTGTCCTCTGCGGCGAGGAGGTTCACGACAGGTGACCGCCCGGTGACCGCTGCACCACGCCTGCCACGCCGTCAGGTGGGTCGCTTCACCCAGCGCATCAATGTCTGGACCTTACATGACCTTACTGTGACAGTGCTTCTACAAATGGGATCTACAAAAACATTTTATTGCCATGAAATTTTGATGCCAAACCACAACAAATCAATTTGATACCATTTGATATCACAGTTTTTGTTGGCCAATTTATTGGAGCTGGCTTTGTAGAGGATAAATTGATATAAATTGGTGATTGGTTATACCGCGTCTTGGCACAGATGGTTGTCTAAAAACTTTTGTTTTTTTCGATCATTTTTTTCGATTTTAGATCTTTTTTGTGGTTTTCCCCTATTTGTATATATGGTCCCATTGTATCCATTATATATGTATTTTCCCATTATCCCATTATTTGACTGGCGTGTCCATTGGACAATTTAGCCACCCAAATTGCCCAAATCCTATAAAATCCAATCGTGGGGTTTTCACCATCATTTCACCATCATTTCATCATCATTTCCCCACTACAAGTAGGATCTTCACCCCAAAATCTCCCTATGAAGATCAAGCGCATCATTTTTCCGCAGATCCACCTCTGAGCCCGTTGGCCGTATGTCGCTGGCGGCCTCTCCGCCATCCACCGCCCTGGTGGCGGCAGCGCCGCGGTGCGTGGCCCAGGGCGGCGTTGCGGGGGATGTTTGGGCATTTTCTATGCTATTCCCATCATTTCCCATCTATTTAACCGATGTAACTTGAACCAATAGCTAATATGAATATGTCGTTTGTTTACCACCAATTAATTCATGTTTTTGTTTGAGATTTAAAACTGCTTTAAGATTGTTTCTGGTGTTATCCCCCAACGGTCGCGTGAGCTTCCAATAGGTAATATTTCACCACCCTACATTTTCCATTCGATTTGTGTCAGGAAACACTTGCATATTGGAACATGTCAAGATGACAATTTGATTCAAGTCTTTGATGAAGAAGTATTTTCGTCAAGCCTTCATTGCATCCTTCCCAAAATAAACAAGAAAAACAGTGACGCACACTTCCGGAATCAGGTTTCATTCCTCCCAAAGTGAAGGCATAACATTCTTGATATGATTGGAGGTTTCAACTTTCGCATCGACCAAGGCGAGACAGCAAATCTTTGCCCCCGATGCATGAGGCTTGATTTGAACGAAGCAGGGTGAAGCCCTTTAATCCGCGCAGTTTAACAGTTTAACCATAGTTTAACAATTACAATGGGAACATATGGCTTAATTCGAGATCCATGCCCTTAACCCAATGTTTCAGATGGTTACGGGAGTTCAATCACAACTCTGGCCCGTGGAGATTGCAATTTCTTTGAGCAGGTATCTCAGTCATTATCTCCAGAGGTCTCACGCTCGGAGGCTGTGTTCCACCTTCATGCCTGCAAGTGACGGCACAGAATTGTCGATTAGTGAATCAATCACGATGTCCACCCTGAAAAAGAATGGAACCACATGGAAACCATCAGAAATCAAGTCATCATTGAAACCCACTGGCTGCCAGGGTGTAATGCTCTACCAACATCGCAGAAGTCCGCTGCCGCGCATGCAGGAGGTTCAGGACATTGCACATTTTGATACATTTTGCACATTGCTTCAGGGATTCAACTGATGGCCGTTGATGGCCGTTGATGGCCGTTGATGGCCGTTGATGGGACTTCTTTTGGTGAGGAGCCTGGAGACCTCCATGGAGAATTGGAGGCGCTGCGAAATTCCAGCCTTGCCATGGAGTCCGTGGAGTCCGTGGAGGCTCCGTGCCCAAACCAAAGGAAGGGAGATGGCTCAACTTGTCAATGTGAAAGCATGCTGGCTTTAGGGCAACCACCGTGACTATAATATCTATAACTGTAACTTATAACATACTTATAACATCTTATAGCCAGTAGGCCAGTAGCAGTACATGAACTTATGAATAATCTCTGAATAATCTCTGATTCTTGAGGTAGAGTGGCCAAGGCAATTGACGGAGCACGGAAGCCTGGAAAAACCCTTCGAAGAAAACCGCGCAGCACTTGCGAATGAATGATTTTGAATGCAAAAATAAAGGGTTCTTGTGGTTTACTAAGTAACCAACTAGTATCATCTAGTATTCATATTTCTGGATTATTCTAGATTTATAGCCTCGTGTCCTCACTGCGACGTCATGGCAATGATGCTTCGTAGGGGCAACGATCTTCAAGTAAATGCCTTGATTCAGGTTGATGATTCATATCATTTATGCAGCATTGTTTTCCAACTTCTTACATAAATGTTTGCGGCATTTGAATCAGAATCCGACATGCCCTAGAGACACAGAAAAACAAGTAGCACCGGTCATTCCGTCATCTCATGCATCTGAAACAACTTGAAACAACTGCACAGTAACAGCCATGTCAGCTATGTAGATGTTAAAGCCAAACATGTTTATATAGTCATTTTTGCACTTAGTTTTGCACTTGCCATGATTTTTGATGTTTTTTTGAATCATGTTTCACAGAAAAAAAGCGACCGGGCCGAGGAGTCTGCTTTCATCTGGATCCGAAAAGGCCGGGCAACTTCTCAACATTTTTCAAGGAACAAGGTCAAACATTGAGTACCCCGGCAAGAGGATTTGTTCAACATTGTTCAACATTGAATGCAAATTGTTCAACATTGTTCATCCATCCATTTATGGTTCGACCAGTTTTGAGTGGCCCAACTTAGATCCCTGAATCTTTTTAAGTCCTGCAGAGAAGTATTGGCTGATGCACTGCAATGCATTGGATCTGTCAGAGGCACCAAGTTCGCGGCAAAGCCTTTCAGAGGAGCGAACTGGGCAGCTTGGGTTGGCACCTCCCTGGAAGGTGTTTCGAAACTGTTTCATCATTTCATCATTTTTTTAAAAATGTTTTCACTCCTAAACTCCTGAAACACATGAGAACCATAAAGAATCGCACATTCAACTCTCTTCACAGGCACTTTTTGCATGTTTTTGATGTCCATTTCCATGCTCTCATTGAAGCATGAAACTGCGAATTGAGCGGAGGGAACTGGGCTGGAGCTTGAGCTTTGCCATATCAATCCATATTATCAAATACCATCAAATACCCATGAAATAATGAAATCCGATGGGCAGGAGCCCCATCGCGACAACTCGTTAAAAGACTTGTTACAGTGTCTTGGCATGGTCAGTGGAGGGAGTCTTTGGCGTCTTTGGCACTGCCTGAGAATGCCGATGCTTTCGGAAAGCTGCGAAGGTTCTGCACACGCTGAGGTTTGAGAAGGAGACCGAGGAGACCCATTTTGATCATTTTGAGACAAGACTGGAGAAGACCCACGCTGTTCCAAAAGAAGCAGTGCACTGGACGCAGGCCATCTCCCCGGGTCCGTGGTGCTTTGCAACCCCCCCTTTCGATCCCTTTCGATCCCTTTCGCCCACAACATTTGCACGAACAAACCGCGAATCAGAAACTTACCGCGAATCAGAAACAAAGAATCAGAAACTAAAAGCCGCGAATCAGAAACTAAAATCCGCGAATCAGAAACCAAAATCCCGCGAATCAGAAACCAAAAATCCCGCGAATCAGAAACTAAAATGCGCGAATCAGAAACAAAACTCCGCGAATCAGAAACTGAGAATCAGAAACTAAAAACTGCGAATCAGAAACTAAAATCCCGCGAATCAGAAACCAAACTCCCGCGAATCAGAAACCAAAATCCCGCGAATCAGAAACCAAAAACAGCGAATCAGAAACCAAAACCAGAAAATCAGAAACTAAAAAACACACGAGAGCAGGTGCGTTTCGACACAGGCAACAGACAGACTGTGACGTTGGGACTCTTCAGACACAGTTGAGTAAACCATATTGTGAACAAGCAGCTTCTGAATACTTGCCACTCCATGAAAGCTGCGACACTCTCAACTTCAACTTCTCTTCTTAAGAAATCAAATCCGCCACCCTCCTCTGGCCACTATGTTGAATAGGATATTACCTTCTACTTCACTTCAAGAGAAATTAAATCCGCCACCCCCTCTGGCCACTATGTTGAATAGGATATTAACTTCAACTTATCTTCATAAGAAATCAAATCCGCCAACCCCTCTCGCCACTATGTTGAATACGATATTACCTTCTACTCCACTTCAAAGGAAATCAAATCCGCCACCCCCTCTGGCCACTCTGTTGAATAGGATATTACCTTCTACTTCACTTCAAAGGCAATCAAATCCGCCACCCCCTCTGGCCACTATGTTGAATAGGATATTGCCTTCTACTTCACTTCATAAGAAATCAAATCCGCCACCCCCTCTGGCCACTATGTTGAATACGATATTACCATCTACTTCACTTCAAAAGAAATCAAATTCGCCACCCCCTCTGGCCACTATGTTGAATAGAATACTACTTTCTACTTCACTTCATAAGAAATCAAACCCGCCACCCCCTCTGGCCACTATGCTACATAGGATATTAACTTCAACATATTTTCTTAAGAAATCAAATCCGCCACCCTCCTCTGGCCACTATGTTGAATAGGATATTACCTTCTACTTCACTTCAAAAGAAATTAAATTCGCCACCCCCTCTGGCCACTATGTTGAATACGATATTAACTTCAACTTATCTTCATAAGAAATCAAATCCGCCACCCCCTTTGGCCACTATGTTGAATACGGTAGTACCTTCTACTTCACTTCAAAGGAAATCAAATCCGCCACCCCCTCTGGCCACTCTGTTGAATAGGATATTACCTTCTACTTCACTTCAAAGGAAATCAAATCCGCCACCCCCTCTGGCCACTATGTTGAATAGGATATTACCTTCTACCTCACTTCATAAGAAATCAAATCCGCCACCCCTTCTGGCCACTATGCTGAAGAGGATATTAACTTCCTTTTATCTTCATAAGAAATCAAATCCGCTGCCACTATGTTGAATAGGATATTACCTTCTACGTCACTTCAAAGGAAATCAAATCCGCAACCCCCTCTGGCCACTATGTTGAATAGGATATTACCTTCTACTTCACTTCAAAAGAAATCAAATCCGCCACCCCCTCTGGCCACTATGTTGAATAGAATACTACTTTCTACTTCACTTCATAAGAAATCAAACCCGCCACCCCCTCTGGCCACTATGCTACATAAGATATTAACTTCAACATATCTTCATAAGAAATCAAATCCGCCACGCCCTCTGGCCACTACGCTACATAGGTTATTAACTTCAACTTATCTTCATACATACGAAATCAAACCCGCCACCCCCTCTGGCCACTATGTTGAATAGGATATTAACGTCAACTTATCTTCATAAGAAAGCAAATCCGCCACCCCCTCTGGCCACTATGTTGAATAGGATATTACCTTCTACGTCACTTCAAAGGAAATCAAATCCGCAACCCCCTCTGGCCACTATGTTGAATAGGATATTACCTTCTACTTCACTTCAAAAGAAATCAAATCCGCCACCCCCTCTGGCCACTATGTTGAATAGAATACTACTTTCTACTTCACTTCATAAGAAATCAAATCCGCCACCCCCTCTGGCCACTATGCTACATAGGATATTAACTTCACTGTATCTTCTTAAGAAATCAAATCCGCCATCCCCTCTGGCCACTATGCTACATAGGTTATTAACTTCAACTTATCTTCATATGAAATCAAACCCGCCACCCCCTCTGGCCACTATGTTGAATAGGATATTAACGTCAACTTATCTTCATACGAAAGCAAATCCGCCACCCCCTCTGGCCACTATGTTGAATAGGATATTACCTTCTACTTCACCTCAAAAGAAATCAAATCCGCCACCCCCTCTGGCCACTATGTTGAGTAGCATGTTACCTTCTACTTCGCTTCAAAGGAAATCAAATCCGCCACCTCCTCTGGCCACTATGTTGAATAGGATAGTAACTTCAACTTATCTTCATAAGAAATGAAATCCGCCACCCCCTCTGGCCACTATGTTGAATACGATATTACCATCTACTTCACTTCAAAGGAAATGAAATCCGCCACCCCCTCTGGCCACTATGTTGAATAGGATTTTACCTTCTACTTCACTCCAAAGGAAATCAAATCCGCCACCCTCTGGCCACTATGTTGAATAGGATATTACCTTCTACTTCACTTCAAAAGAAATCAAATCCGCCACCCCCTCTGGCCACTATCTTGAATAGGATATTACCCTCTACTTCACTTCATAAGAAATCTAATCCGCCACCCCCTCTGGCCACTATGCTACATAGGATATTAACTTCACTGTATCTTCTTAAGAAATCAAATCCGCCATCATAAGAAATCAAATCCGCCACCCCCTCTGGCCGCTATGCTACATAGGATATTAGCTTCAACTTATCTTCATATGAAATCAAATCCGCCACCCCCTCTGGCCACTATGTTGAGTAGGATATTACCCTCTACTTCACTTCATAAGAAATCAAATCCGCCACCCCCTCTGGCCACTATGTTGAATAGGATATTACCTTCTACTTCATTTTAAAAGAAATCAAATCCGCCACCCTCCTCTGGCCACTATGTTGAATAGGATATTACCTTCTACTTCACTTCAAAGGAAATTATCCGCCACCCCCTCTGGCCACTATGTTGAATAGGATATTAACTTCAACTTATCTTCATAAGACATCAAATCCGCCACCCCCTCTGGCCACTATGCTCAATAGGATATTACCCTCTACTTCACTTCATAAGAAATCAAATCCGCCAACCCCGTCTGGCCACTATGCTACATAGGATATTAACTTCAACTTATCTTCTTAAGAAATCAAATCCACCATCATAAGAAATCAAATCCGCCCCCCCCCCTCTGGCCGCTACGCTACATAGGATATTCGCTTCAACTTATCTTCATATGAAATCAAATCCGCCACCCCCTCTGGCCACTATGTTGAGTAGGATATTACCCTCTACTTCACTTCAAAGGAAATGAAATCCGCCACCCCCTCTGGCCACTATGTTGAATAGGATATTACCTTCTACTTCACTCCAAAGGAAATCAAATCCGCCACCCCCTCTGGCCACTATGTTGAATAGGATATTACCTTCTACTTCACTTCAAAAGAAATCAAATCCGCCACCCTCCTCTGGCCACTATGTTGAATAGGATATTACCTTCTACTTCACTTCAAAGGAAATTATCCGCCACCCCCTCTGGCCACTATGTTGAATAGGATGTTAACTTCAACTTATCTTCATAAGACATCAAATCCGCCACCCCCTCTGGCCACTATGCTCAATAGGATATTACCCGCCAATTCACTTCATAAGAAATCAAATCCGCCAACCCCGTCTGGCGACTGTGTTACATAGGATAGCACCTACAACTTATCTTCATACGAAATCACATCCTCCTTTGACATTCATCTTACCTTCGGACTGATTTCACTCCCATGATTTGCCGTGGTCTGATCCCAATTAAAGAGAACCCATGCAATCCACCCCATTGGAAGAAGACAAGTTGCCCATTAGGATTGATGAACAGGTTTTAGTTTCCGATTCTTTTGGTTTCCGATTAACAGGTTTTAGTTTCCGATTCACCTGCTTTAGTTTACGATTCAGCTTTGGTTCCCGATTCCGGGTTTTTGGTTTCCGATTCAAGGGTTTTAGTTTCCGATTCACGGGTTTTAGTTTCCGATTATTTTAGTTTCCGATTAACAGGTTTTAGTTTCCGATTAACGGGTTTTAGTTTCCGATTAACGGGTTTTAGTTTCCGATTAACGGGTTTTAGTTTCCGATTAATGGCTTGACCACATTTGCACGGGTTTCCACATTGACGTCGGCGTCTTTTGCAAACGGAGGGGTCTGCCCGCATGTGGTTGCTGTGGAAGAGATGATTTTAATATAATAGTTAATCAATGTTAATCATGACCTTGTTAGTGGATTTAGTTGATGGCTCCAGAACATTTCAAGAAACATGGTTTGTTTTTTTGGGGGACAGGTTGAAACTTGGTTGCCGTGCCGGCTTGATCTGCGCGGTGGCCAGGGCGTGCCCTATGCATTGCGTTCAAAGGAAGCCTGAACCTTAAGGCCGAGGCCAAGCAGGCGAAGACAATACCCCTGTGTGGTGTGAATCGGTGTGAATGATGATGAATCCGACGAATCCATTATGCATTTCCAAGAAATAGGAGTTGCGACACTTTTGAATCATCCTTGCGAGAGCTGAAGTTTCAACCGGTCAGGTGTTTCGCCTTTCCATTTATTAACAACCTGTGCGGTACGTGGCGCCCAGTTTCGCGACCAGTTTTGCCGGCCCCAAGGCAAAGGATGCAAAGGCGGGCAACGGCTTGTTCACCTCTCCGGCCAAGCCGCTGAAGGTGCGCCTGAAGGAATTGGATGGGGATGGAATGGGGATGGAATGGGGATGGAATGGGGATGGAATGGGGATGAATTCTGATGAATTGGGAGGTATTTTACCATATTTTAATATATTTTACCCATTTTTAGCCCAAGCGGTTTGGTGACCAAAAGCTGTTGAGAGGCCAATTTGCCACTAGGATTTTCCAACGCCAAGGCACTAGGATTGTTGCAAGCGGAATTCTGCGAAGTTACGGCCAGTCATGACTTGCAATGAGACTTGGTGTGTTGCCAGGTGAACAACAAAGAGAAATGGATGCCCAAGGCGGAGACAACTGACAGAAAAGACCTGAAAGGACGGTAGTAGACGGTAGTCAATCGAGTCAAGAGATTGAACTGTTGCGAAAAATAACCACATTATGCAGCAAGTATTGCATGTATGCATCTTATTGCATCTTTGCTTATCCTATTTGTGATCAAGAACAACTTTACCCTTGCTCGATGTCTCGATGTCTCAGGCATCTCTGAGTTCTAAAGATGTTTTCAACATGCTTACTTCCTTGATGTAGGTTCAAGGTCAAAACTGGTCTTTGACAAAGCATGTCTGAGGAATATTCTGCAATGAATTTCGTGCGGAGACCATTGGTTCCAATACTTTGAAGTCTTCACCCAGTGTCCGCAGTAATACTGCTGATCTGACCTGGCCAGGTTTCTTTGGGTGGTTTCAGCAACCTAGACACGCCGAGTTTGATCTCAGGCTTGTGGATTCACAGTGAATTTCTGTGCGAATGATAGCAAATGTATTAGTATTGTGTATATTATATATTGTGCTTTCTTTTGTACCCTTTCATGATTGTTTATGATTGTCCATCATGTTCCCATCTAAGGGTGGTACCCTTGCATCGCACCATCCTGGACGTTTCTTCAGGCTTCTTCAAGGTGGTAAGATGTGAGCCGCATGCAGGCCATCTTGACCGCTTCCAAGAGGAGTTCGAAGCTGCACGGTCATCAACTGATTAGTGCTGAACGAGACTTGGGCAGGGATCCTCTGGGTTTCAGCTGTCGACCTTTCACGAGAAAGCAAAAATGTGACAGCATCTTGTGATCTAAGCGGAGCACGTTCATATTACCCTTATATGTGAATCACTAAGAATCCCGTCCCGTAATGGGCTGCACATGAATTTGCGGATGTGCCATTGTTTGTTCTGGAATGCGTTTTGTTCTGGTTGAATGCGTTTTCTACCCTTTCAACAGAACATGCAAAACTTCTCTGTCCATTCTCAGGCCTCATTTGAGCTTAGTGTGAAGCGGACTGCACTTCCGTTTCCAAACGTTGCTGCCCGCAAAAATACTAGCGAGGCGCAACTTGTACAAAAGTGACCTGATAATCCCCACCTAGATTCAGTTTGTCTGAACATGGTCGATGGACACTCGATGAATTTTGATGATATGAGACAACAAACATTGCAGACTTGAGGAATCACATTTTACATAACAGCCGTTGGTGTCATTTGATGCGTTCACTCATATATCTCATATAGAAAGTCCATCGTTTGCAAATGAACCCCCGCCGTAGTCACACTTTTTAAAGGTCGGCAAGATCAGCTTTCAGCTTGCAGGCCAGATGACTTCGGCACATAGATGTGGGCATTTGGCTGGATATTGTCAATGGGATGTGCACGGATAATATATGATAATATATTATAATATGCCTTTCAAAGGATAAACATTGTAAATTGTAGGGAAATTTCTTCATCAATGGATTTTAGATGATTCTAGGGTACCCTGCTTTCGCACAAACCCAGAATGGTATCAGCACTCTTTTTGCATTTGTCAGAAGCTCATAGACCAGCAAATGTGAGTCAAACGCCCTGACTATGTGTCAAGCTCTTGTGACAGCTTTGCTGCCATTTGGCTGCCATCAACAAAAAGGACTTGCACAAGACTTGTTCGGGGCAACTTCTATGCTGCTCTTGATGCCGGATTGTAAATCCGTACACCTTCCCACACCTTTGTGCATCTTCGTACATCCTCAATCATCTTCAAGAGTGAGTCGTTGCGCCATCCAGGATCCAGGCTGAATTTCGCGATCGCAACTTAGCCTCAAGCACAAACATCACCTGTCAATGCACCTTGGGAATCCTTGGGAATCCTTGGGACATCTGACATTTAAAACCTCAAGGAATATGCGAAAACAGCCGGCAGCATTCTGCAGCACAGAGTCCACTAGGAGCCTTTGACCAAAACCTTGTGGCCGGGAACCTGGTTGAATAGCCCGGGTTTTCAATGGAGGCATTGTTCCAAGAGGTTCCCGGATCGGGCTATTTGGTTTTGCAGGGATTCATACATGTCCCCATGCTTCTATCTTGGTTAATCCTCCCAGGTTTATCGTATGATACTGATTGATATTGTATCATATATCAACCCTCATGCTTATCAACCTTCATGCTGATAATGTTGGAAACCACTTCTCTTGGGAGGCAGCAACAAAGCAGTTCTGTGGCTATTAGTGTTTGTTGTCTTTGAAAATGCAACTAACCCTTGGGAGTCCCAGAGAGGGATGGTCGTTGATCGTCTTGGGCCTGTGTGAACTTGATACTCCAACCGAACTCCAACCAAGTTGGAAAGCCCGTTGCTTTCCTTACACAGACTAGGGTGCCTATCCTGTGCAGCATTTCGCTGAAATGAATTGGTTTGCGTCCTTTCCTGGATACCTATTCTGTCAGACTGTCAGACAGGAGTAAAAACCATCAGTTGGTCCACAGAAGGGAAGTGCAGGTAATGTTACCAGTTACCAGTAGTAACTCAGTAGATAAATTATATAGATACTGAGTCACTATCCTCAGTATCATCATCAGTTTGGATGTCCGAGGCCATTCCGTCACTAAGTGACTGGTCACCATGGGACCAAAACGCCCGGAAACTCAGAGCAGATGGGCAGAAACCAAGGGGGGAACAGTGATCGATAGTTATCAAGAAGTTTGTTTGAAAACAGGGTTCCCCAGGGTTCCCCTAAAACCCAACGGATAATATGGATATTCATTTTCCTCATTTTCCCTATTGTAATGGCCATTTGGAGGTATACCGTATACCGGTATACAGCATTTTTGGAACTGCTCCTGATGGATTCAGTCTAGACAAGTAGTGCCATGCCCTGCTTTGTTGATCAAGCGTTGAGGTGAAGAGGAAATGATTGCTATTACTCTGAAGCTTGTTACTCACGAAGAGCAGTGGGGCTGGCATCTTTGAAAAATGCCTCGGGTTTCAAGAAGGGATGAGATGTTCAGGACTCCAACCAAAGAGCAAAGAGCCAAGCGTTTTTGTCAATCGGCTTTCCACCTTAGACCCTGGGAAAGGTCAGGATGTCTGAACGCATGCCAGGCAGCTTCAGGCATTGCCAGAACAAAAACTAGGGTAGGGTAGGCCATAACATTCTTCTCAGGCTGCAAACCGGTGTGTTCATACCTGGACCTGTGCTTCACTAGAGCAATACTCCTTTCAGCCAGGCAAAACTTGAAAGTGAAGATGCCAAAGGGTGTCAAGATGAGCAAGGTGAAGGTGCCCTGGCGATGGTTTTGAGCACTCGGAATGCAGTAAGTTCCACTTAGCGCTTGATACAGAGAAGGCACTGAGAAGCTTTAAACCTCCAGAAACTGTAGCAGCTCGGTCGGCCTTTTTCTCCTTTGAACAACTGATGTATGTCATATGAGTCACATAGCCTATAAGCTTGTTGGTGCAAGGGCGGGCTTTCATTCATGGACTGAAGCTTGCATGCAAACTCCAATTTCAGCGATGTCAAAAGACTTTTTGAACACGTGCATCTGGTCAGGAAAGAGTGGAAGCAGAGTCGATGACTCAGTGACTTCATATTTGGCTTTGGTGCGGTGGTTCAGCCTTTGAGGCCCTGGTACTTAACCGTGTCAGGTTCGACATTCCCACAGAAGAGCAGATTATTCTCTTCCGGGGCAAGTACATTGCGAAGCGCCAGAGCCTCAAATGTCGAGGGAAAGTAATGAATTCTGCAAGATGCACAATGTGCAGACATGCAGTCAGCTTTGTTGGCCTGCAATGACTCACGTGGTGTTCATTCACACTTTTCAACCCGCATCGGTTCTGCAGAGGCTACATGACTCAGAAGGAGAATGCGTTTCAACCTCTCAACATGCCAGACTTGGAAGAAATTGTGAGTGAAGCTGGAGAAGATGGTCTGCAAATGTTTCTTGGATGTTCAAAGCTTTAAGCCCTGCTGAGTCAAACTTATAGATGAATCAAGGATCCACATGGTGCATGTCAGTGGTGAAAGTCTTAGGACAGTGATCCACCATCCTTTCCGCCTGGAGAATTTCATGAAGGAGGTGGGATGAATCGATGAAGGATTTCCGGCTGCAGATGTCACTCATCTCCGAGCCTCGAGCCTGGCATTCCAGGAGGAAGTGGAAGAGGGAGACTCCGATGTAAAGCTGAGGACTGCTGACGGAAAGGGTCTACAGATGTCTACTTTTTTTTACACTGGTAGATACTTGTAGAAAACGATCTGTAGGATGTTTGACTAGCGGCGAACTGCTGGAAATTCCCCAAGTTTAGAAGCCGGGTATTGCACTGATAATGAATGATATCATAATCCCATGAAATCCCCTTCCTCCCTGGCCCCAAACATGGGTGCAACATGGTGCACCCATCAACTCTTTGTGCTGCTTCAGATCCTGCAGGCAGTCAGGTGCCAGCTTGCTACACCGTGCAGTACGACGTTGTGAGATTAGTGTGGTCCAGGAGCTGCTGGTCAAGGAGGTGCCTGCAGAGTGTATTTCTATCAACGAGATCTAAGTCAAGTTGAAGGAAATCTTGGGTACACAAACTCTCATTGTTCTTGAGAAAGACGATCTTTGCGGGTTCTCTTATGTTCTCTTTCACTTTGTTTTCAATGCAAACTCCTTCAAAACGGCAACGAAGCAAAGTGCATCAGCACCGGTGAAGCCCCGTGGAGGCTTTCACTCGCGCTAACGCACGTGACCGCGCTGGGCAAACCGCTTTGCACGCAGCGTGCCTTGCCAAAGGGTCGATGCGTGGCTTTTCTATTCGCTGATATCGTTTGTGGCATGAAGAATTCAACATCCTTTGGCAATCAATGAACTATTGGATATGGGAGTATGGGATATGATTAAAATGGTTTAAATATCAGCTACTTAGTATATTAGCTATATATATGTTAGAATATTATATAGCATTATATAGCTATATATATATACACATACATTAGCTATATATTTGTTATAGTTATATTTTTTCTTTTTGATGCTGGATTTTGTGGATGATATCATGACATGCTCGGTTTTGGTCGTGGCAGAGCATCCAAGCCATGAGTTTTTTGCCGCCCAAAGGTGCACCGCTTGGCAGCGAGCAGCCTGGCGGAGAAGTGCAGGGGATATCAATATTGACATGATGATAGCATATCCTAAAAGATGCATTTTTATGCATGTTTCCTAATGTTGGATGTGGATGTGGATGATGATGATGATGATGATGATCCTGATCCGTTTTTTCGGCAGGCGTGACATTTGCAGGGACACCTCCTGAACTTAGGAGAGCGCGCAGATCATCCTAGATTCAGACAAATTTGAAGCTGTCTACAAAAAGGCACGGAATGCTAGCATTTGCTGGACAGTGTGACAAGATCGTCAAGAATAAGCAGCTTTCAACAGCATTCAACAGCTTTCAACAGCTTCAAGATGCTTCAAGTGTTGCATAGTCTTGCTGTCCACTGAGCAACTGATCACAGAAGCCGCAACTGGAAGTGTTTCGCTGCAGGACATGGATGGTCGGACGGCCCTGCACTATGTGGCCTGTTGGGGGGACTTGGAGGTCGCAAAGTCGATCCTAGCGCCGGGCACTGAGACCAAGATATTGTTCGATGCTGAGGGAATCGGCAATCACTCACTGATTGAATTATACCTTTATACCTTTAATATAATTACACCGGCATAGACCCCAGATAGAAAAGGTTGGAACTGATGGTTCCCAACGTGGGAACCAAAGGTTACCATGGCAAGGAACTGCCGGTTCCCAGACCTTGAAACTTACGGTTCCCAACCTGGGAACCAGAGGTTACCATTGCAAGGAATTGCCGGTTCCCAGAAGTTAGAATTTATGTTTTCGAAGCTAAGCAACTATCATTGTAAGGAACTGCGGATTCCCAAAGTTTGAAACTCATGGTTCCAAACCTGAAAAAGCATACGTTACCAGTGGAAGGATCTGTTGATTCCAAAAAGATAAAAATCATGGTTCTTAATGTTGTTTTGTTTTGTTTACTGAGCCGGTAACAGAACCTTTTGTTTTGCTTAATGGACCGGTAGCGGAATGTTTGCGTTCGGCTGCTGGGCCGGCATAAAAATGTTGTTGCACGAAAAAGGTGCATGTTAAAATGATATGAAAACAGTTTCTTTACAATTTTTTGGTTTTGCTATGTTTTGCTTAATGAACCGGTAAAGAACGCTTTGTTTTGCTTAATGGACCGGTACCGGAATGTTTGCGTTTGGTTCATGGCAAGGAACTGCCGGTTCCCAAAGGTTGGAACTCACTGTTGCCAACGTGGGAACCACAGGTTACCATTGCAAGGAACTGCCGGTTCCCACAAGTTAGAAGTCATGGTTCCCAACCTGGGAACCAGAGGTTACCATTGCAAGCAACTGCCGGTTCCCAGAGGTTGGAACTCATGCTTCCCAACCTGGGAACCATAGGTTACCATTGCAAAGAACTTCCAATTCCTAAAGGTTGGAACTGATGGTTCCCAACGTGGGAACCAAAGGTTACCATGGCAAGGAACTGCCGGTTCCCAGACCTTGTGAAACTTACGGTTCCCAACCTGGGAACCAGAGGTTACCATTGCAAGGAATTGCCGGTTCCCAGAAGTTAGAATTTATGTTTTCGAAGCTAAGCGGCTATCATTGTAAGGAACTGCGGGTTCCCAAAGCTTGAAACTCATGGTTCCAAGCCTGAAAAAGTATTGTTACCAGTGGAAGGATCTGTTGATTGCAAAAAGTTAGAACTCATGGTTCTTAATGTTGGTTTTGTTTTGTTTACTGAGCCGGTAACAGAACCTTTTGTTTTGCTTAATGGACCGGTAGCGGAATGTTTGCGTTTGGCTGTTGGGCCGGAATAAAAATGTATTTTGCACGAAAAAGGTGCATGTCAAAATGATATGAAAACAGTTTCTTTACAATTTTTTGGTTTTGCTTAATGGACCGGTACAGAACGCTTTGTTTTGCTTAATGGACCAGTACCGGAATGTTTGCGTTTGGTTCATGGCAAGGAACTGCCGGTTCCCAAAGGTTGGAACTCACGGTTGCCAACGTGGGAACCACAGGTTACCATTGCAAGGAACTGCCGATTCCCACAGGTTAGAAGTCATGGTTCCCGACCTGGGAACCAGAGGTTACCATTGCAAGCAACTGCCGGTTACCAGAGGTTGGAACTCATGCTTCCCAACCTGGGAACCATAGGTTACCATTGCAAAGAACTTCCAATTCCTAAAGGTTGGAACTGATGGTTCCCAACGTGGGAACCAAAGGTTACCATGGCAAGGAACTGCCGGTTCCCAGACCTTAAAACTTACGGTTCCCAACGTGGGAACCACAGGTTACCATTGCAAGGAACTGCCGGTTCCCAGACGTTGGAACTACTGGTTCCCAACCTGGGAACCATGGGCTATCATTGCAAGCAACTGCCGGTTACCAGAGGTTGGAACTCATGCTTCCCAACCTGGGAACCATAGGTTACCATTGCAAAGAACTTCTAATTCCTAAAGGTTGGAACTGATGGTTCCCAACGTGGGAACCAAAGGTTACCATGGCAAGGAACTGCCGGTTCCCAGACCTTGAAACTTACGGTTCCCAACCTGGGAACCAGAGGTTACCATTGCAAGGAATTGCCGGTTCCCAGAAGTTAGAATTTATGTTTTCGAAGCTAAGTAACTATCATTGTAAGGAATTGCCGGTTGCGAAAGCTTGAAACTCATGGATCGAAACCTGAAAAAGCATACGTTACCAGTGGAAGGATCTCTTGATTCCAAAAAGTTAAAACTCATGGTTCTTAATGTTGTTTTGTTTTGTTTACTGGGCCGGTAACAGAACCTTTTGTTTTGCTTAATGGACCGGTAGCGAATGTTTGCGTTCGGCTGCTGGGCCGGCATAAAAATGTTTTTGCACGAAAAAGGTGCATGTTAAAATGATATGAAAACAGTTTCTTTACAATTTTTTGGTTTTGCTTCATGGACCGGTAAAGAACGCTTTGTTTTGCTTAATGGACCGGTACCAGAATGTTTGCGTTTGGTTCATGGCAAGGAACTGCCGGTTCCCAAAGGTTGGAACTCACTGTTGCCAACGTGGGAACCACAGGTTACCATTGCAAGGAACTGCCGGTTCCCAGAGGTTGGAACTCACGGTTGCCAACATGGGAACCACAGGTTACCATTGCAAGCAACTGCCGGTTCCCACCTGGGAACCACAGGTTACCATTGCAAAGAACTTCCAGTTCCTAAAGGTTGGAACTGATGGTTCCCAACGTGGGAACCAAAGGTTATCATGGCAAGGAACTGCCGGTTCCCAGACCTTGAAACTTACGGTTCCTAACCTGGGAACCAGAGGTTACTATTGCAAGGAATTGCCGGTTCCCAGAAGTTAGAATTTATGTTTTCGAAGCCAAGCCGCTTTCATTGTAAGGAACTGCGGGTTCCCAAAGCTTGAAACTCATGGTTCCAAGATGTTCCAAGCCTGAAAAAGCATACGTTACCAGTGGAAATATGTGTTCATTGCAAAAAGTTTGAACTCATGGTTCTTAATGTTGTTTTGTTTTGTTTACTGAGCCGGTAACAGAACCTTTTGTTTTGCTTAATGGACCGGTAGCGGAATGTTTGCGTTTGGTTCATGGCAAGGAAGTGCCGGTTCCCAGAGGTTGGAACTCCTGGTTCCCAACCTGGGAACCATGGGTTACCATTGCAAGCAACTGCCGGTTACCAGAGGTTGGAACTCATGCTCCCCAACCTGGGAACCATAGGTTACCATTGCAAAGAACTTCCGTTTCCTAAAGGTTGGAACTGATGGTTCCCAACGTGGGAACCAAAGGTTACCATAGCAAGGGACTGCCGGTTCCCAGACCTTGAAACTTACGGTTCCCAACCTGGGAACCAGAGGTTACCATTGCAAGGAATTGCCGGTCCCCAGAAGTTAGAATTTATGTTTTCGAAGCTAAGCAACTATCATTGTAAGGAACTGCGGATTCCCAAAGTTTGAAACTCATGGATCGAAACCTGAAAAAGCATACGTTACCAGTGGAAGGATCTGTTGATTCCAAAAAGATAAAAATCATGGTTCTTAATGTTGTTTTGTTTTGTTTACTGAGCCGGTAACAGAACCTTTTGTTTTGCTTAATGGACCGGTAGCGGAATGTTTGCGTTCGGCTGCTGGGCCGGCATAAAAATGTTTTTGCACGAAAAAGGTGCATGTTAAAATGATATGAAAACAGTTTCTTTACAATTTTTTGGTTTTGCTTCATGGACCGGTAAAGAACGCTTTGTTTTGCTTAATGGACCGGTACCGGAATGTTTGCGTTTGGTTCATGGCAAGGAACTGCCGGTTCCCAAAGGTTGGAACTCACTGTTGCCAACGTAACTGCCGGTTCCCAGAGGTTGGAACTCATGGTTCCCAACCAGGGAACCAGAGGTTACCATTGCAAAGAACTTCTAATTCCTAAAGGTTGGAACTGATGGTCCCCAACGTGCGAACCAAAGGTTACCATGGCAAGGAACTGCCGGCTCCCAGACCTTGAAACTTACGGTTCCCAACCTGGGGAACCAGAGGTTACTATTGCAAGGAAGTGCCGGTTCCCAGAAGTTAGAATGTATGTTTTCGAAGCTAAGCGGCTATCATTGTAAGGAACTGCGGGTTCCCAAAGCTTGAAACTCATGGTTCCAAGCCTGAAAAAGTAACGTTACCAGTGGAAAGATCTGTTGATTGCAAAAAGTTAGAACTCATGGTTCTTAATGTTGTTTTGTTTTGTTTTGTTTACTGAGGCGGTAACAGAACCTTTTGTTTTGCTTAATGGACCGGTAGCGGAATGTTTGCGTTTGGCTGTTGGGCCGGCATAAAAATGTTTTTGCACGAAAAAGGTGCATGTTAAAATGATATGAAAACAGTTTCTTTACAACTTTTTGGTTTTGCTTAATGGACCGGTAAAGAACGCTTTGTTTTGCTTAATGGACCGGTACCGGAATGTTTGCGTTTGGTTCATGGCAAGGAACTGCCGGTTTCCAAAGGTTGGAACTCACGGTTGCCAACGTGGGAACCACAGGTTACCATTGCAAGGAACTGCCGATTCCCACAGGTTAGAAGTCATGGTTCCCAACCTGGGAACCAGAGGTTACCATTGCAAGCAACTGCCGGTTCCCAGAGGTTGGAACTCATGCTTCCCAACCTGGGAACCATAGGTTACCATTGCAAAGAACTTCCAATTCCTAAAGGTTGGAACTGATTTTTCCATTTTTCCCAACGTGGGAACCAAAGTTACCATGGAAAGGCACTGCCGGTTCCCAGACCTTGAAACTTTGGGTTCCCAACCTGGGAACCAGAGGTTACCATTGCAAGGAATTGCCTGTTCCCAGAAGTTAGGATTTATGTTTTTGAAGCTAAGCGGCTATCATTGTAAGGAACTGCGGGTTCCCACAGCTTGAACCTCATGGTTCCAAGCCTGACAAAGTAACGTTGCCAGTGGAAGGATCTGTTGATTGCAAAAAGTTAGAACTCATGGTTCTTAATGTTGTTTTGTTTTGTTTACTGAGCCGGTAACAGAACCTTTTGTTTTGCTTAATGGACCGGTAGCGGAATGTTTGCGTTCGGCTGCTGGGCCGGCATAAAAATGTTTTTGCACGAAAAAGGTGCATGTTAAAATGATATGAAAACAGTTTCTTTACAATTTTTTGGTTTTGCTTAATGGACCGGTAAAGAATGCTTTGTTTTGCTTAATGGACCGGTACCGGAATGTTTGCGTTTGGTTCATGGCAAGGAACTGCCGGTTCCCAAAGGTTGGAACTCACGGTTGCCAACGTGGGAACCACAGGTTACCATTGCAAGGAACTGCCGGTCTCAGAGGTTGGAACTCCTGGTTCACAACCTGGGAACCATGGGTTACCATTGCAAGCAACAGCCGGTTCCCAAAGGTTGGAACTGATAGTTCCCAACCTGGGAACTATAGGTTACCATTGCAAAAAACTTCCAGTCTTAAAGGTTGGAACTGATGGTTCCCAACGTGGGAACCAAAGGTTACCATGGCAAGGAACTGCCGGTTCCCAGACCTTGAAACTTACGGTTCCCAACCTGGGAACCAGAGGTTTCCATTGCAAGGAAGTGCCGGTTCCCAGAAGTTAGAATTTATGTTTTCGAAGCTGAGCGGCTATCATTGTAAGGAACTGCGGGTTCCCAAAGCTTGAAACTCATGGTTCCAAACCTGAAAAAGCATACGTTACCAGTGGAAGGATCTGTTGATTCCAAAAAGTTAAAACTCATGGTTCTTAATGTTGTTCTGTTTTATTTACTGAGCCGGTAACATAACCTTCTGTTTTGCTTAATGGACCGGTAGCGGAATGTTTGCGTTTGGCTGCTGGGCCGGCATAAAAATGTTTTTGCACGAAAAAGGTGTATGTTAAAATGATATGAAAACAGTTTCTTTACAACTTTATGGTTTTGCTTAATGGACCGGTACAGAACGCTTTGTTTTGCTTAATGGACCGGTACCGGAATGTTTGCGTTTGGTTCATGGCAAGGAACTGCCGCCTCACAAAGGTTCAAAAAGGTGCATGTCAAAATGATATGCGGCAACCAAAAAGCGCGTTGGCTCAGAACACCCTTTGGTCTAAATGATTGCACGTACGAGGGGTGTTGGAAATCTGGGTGCATATGCTCCAAAATGTCGCACAGGGTCAAAGTCGGGATGTAAAAATGTCCTGCAGAGCCCTGCACAGCACCCTGCACAGCACCCTGCACAGCACCTTTGCCAGACTTCACCACCGCAGTCTGGACAACACCCTGCACAGCACCCTGCACAGCACCTTTGCCAGACTTCGCCACCGCAGTCTGGACAGCACCCTGCACAGCACCCTGCACAGCACCTTTGCCAGACTTTGCTACCGCAGTCTGGACAGCACCCTGCACAGCACCCTGCACAGCACCTTTGCCTTTGCCAGACTTCACCACCGCAGTCTCGACAGCACCCTGCACAGCACCCTGCACAGCACCCTGCACAGCACCCTGCACAGCACCCTGCACAGCACCTTGCACAGCACCCTGCACAGCACCCTGCACAGCACCATGCACAGCACCTTTGCCAGACTTCGCCACCGCAGCGCCACCGCAGTCTGGACAGCAACCCGCACAGCACCCTGCACAGCACCTTTGCCAGACTTCGCCACCGCAATCTGGACAGCAACCTGCACAGCACCCTGCACAGCACCTTTGCCAGACTTCGCCACTGCAGTCTGGACAGCAGCCTGCACAGCACCCTGCACAGCACCTTTGCCAGACTTCGCCACCGCAGTCTGGACAGCACCCTGCAGAGCACCCTGCACAGCACCTTTGCCAGACTTCGCCACCGCAGTCTGGACAACACCCGGCACAGCACCCTGCACAGCACCCTGCACAGCACCTTTGCCAGACTTCGCCACCGCAATCTGGACAGCACCCTGCACAGCACCCTGCACAGCACCTTTGCCAGACTTCACCACCGCAGTCTGGACAATACCCTGCACAGCACCTTTGCCAGACTTTGCTACCGCAATCTGGACAGCACCCTGCACAGCACCCTGCACAGCACCCTGCACAGCACCCCGCACAGCACCTTCGCCAGACTTCGCCACCGCAGTCTGGACAGCACCCTGCACAGCACCCTGCACAGCACCTTGGCCAAAAGTTCGCCACCGAAGACCCCACCTTTGAGAAGTAAGAACCCCTATAGCTTGCCAGCTATCTGGGGAATTATATATATATATTGTAATAGATGTAAATCATTAAATATCTATTTAAAAAAAATGAGGGGGAAGCCTGAACCCAATTGGACAAAGGTCGGTTTGGGACACCCCCTGCTTGATCTCAGCTGAGAGAAAAGTCATGCGATGGATGACGTCCATTTGCAATTCAGGCATCCAAAGATCGGGCGCAGGCACATTCACATGGAGGACCTGGCAGACTTGGCCACAGCTCTGGCATGCTCTGGCGAATGGATGTGAACAGTGAACAGCACTGACTTGGCTTCCCCGAGACACCCTTGAGCTCCATAGCTCCATAGCTTGATAGCTTCTGTTTCTGCTCCAAAGCGATGGTCCAGCCTGCTGCAACTTCTGTTTGTCAGGACATCTTTGGGCACAGTCCATTGGCCCTCGCGACAGAGTGCGGTCACGTCAAGGTGGTGGAGGCCACCGTTGCAATTTCCATCACCAGCGTGTCCCGTTTCATCCGATGGTCATCCGATGGTCATCCGATGGTCATCCGATGGTCATCCGATGGTCATCCGATGGTCATCCGATGGTCATCCGATGGTCATCCAGTAGAGTAGTACTTGTAGCTATGAGATCTATGAGCTTTGTCTGACAAACTTTTTCATTGAACTCAAAAAACGATTACAACTTTTCCAATCAGTTTATTGGGGGAGGGTAAGACGGTTCCGGTTCCTCCGGTTCGGTTTTGCACACGGTTCCATCGGTTCACGGTTCCTACGGTTCATAGGCTATTTGATTTTCTACGGTTCAGTTCCACGGTTCCGGTTCGGTTCCAGAACCTTACTGTTTGTCATCGCGACAAACAGCGCAGTTCCAAATCTGTTGGAAACTTCCAGGCAATGAATGAGACCTTGGCCTCCAAGGGCGAGGATGACGAGCCACCACCAGCTGATGAGGAGGGATTTTCCACTGTTGCGCCACATAGGATCCATAGGATCACAACCATATCATAACCAAATATGACAACCCACTAAATGCCAAATACATGCATGATAACAGGCATGTAATATCATTTCAATTCATTTCATGACTGTTCACATCTGTTGGCAGAATTCTTTGCACGCTGGTCAATGGAAGATTACAGAAGACAGACGTCCAGAACACTTGTAACAGCCGTAGCACCAGAATTCAAAGCTGAACATATTTTGCAAAATCTTGAGATCAGGCACCCATAATTCATCATAATTCATCACAATTCCATGTAGGGAACTTGCAGTGGACTCATGGAGCTTTGTTATATTTATATTTTGTTATGCTGTATCACTATTTATCACTATTTATATCTATTTATCACTATTTATCGCTATTCATCGCTATTTATGGCTATTTATCACTGATATCACTGATATCACTTGCGCCACATCACTGCAGGAACCATCCAGGCCAAGCTCTCCAGTGGCAGGCATCAAGTCATGTCAGTCACTATTGCAGCTGGTACAGACGCTACAGAAGTACCATCTCGACTTTCTGAGTTTTAGAAGACAATTATCATAAGTGATTTTTTGCCAGAACATTTGGGGACTGTTCTCAAGTGAGCTGAAGGTGTCATTCTAGAATGCGCGGGCGCTAGGCAAAGCAATGGAAGAAGATGAGGAGGAAGCGATCGCAGCAATTGAGGAAAAACCAGCGTAACGATCTGAACTACTTGAGCCCCACTTTGATGCAATGACACCCAGTCCATCAAGGAATCAACTGCGAATGTCAACATGGCGATGATGGTGATGACGTGGTAATTTCCCAGTTAGCTCTCGGGATATCGACGAGTCCACATCAAAGCACGCCTCTGAAGTTGCCGAAGTTGCCCTGGAATTGCTAGAATGAAGTGGTGTGTCCACAACACGAATTCCTTGAGAATGGCGCAGTCCGAGTCGCAGAATCGAGGCTGAAGCAGAGGGAACAGTAGCATCAGTAGCAGTATCTTAAGAAGACCAGTCCAGTGTGTTCATGGCTGGCCATGCAAAAAAACTTGACCAGTCGCTGATGTTTCTTGAACAGGACACCGTCAGAATAGCTGATGGTGTCCTGTTGATTTACTGCGGAGCGACCTTGAGGAATTCATTCCTGAGCTGACGCCACTGCCTCACCTGGATGCACTGGGCCAGGGAACCATAGGGAACCATCGTACTGCACTGAACACCCCAGAGGCTTCGTTCCGTTTCGTTCCTTTGCATTTATGCTGCTGCGCTCTTCAAGGGATGAAGTGTAAACATATTCTCAACGTGTGGAGGTAGCTCGCAGCGTTTCATCTCAGTCGGTTTAGTTTAGATTTAGATAGATTTAGATTGTTTTAGAGGTTTTGCTTGGGATGTCCAATGGTTTTGACAAAGCTGGCATAGTTGCAAGCCGAGGAAGCCGGGCAAGCCTGGCAAAGTAATTCTGGCAAACAATCCAAAGACACAACATGCCACAGCCTCCAACGGCCTCCAAAGTCCATACAATGTAGTGCTTTGACGCAATGGCGGACACTGCTCTTCCTCACCGTGGAGAACTCAGACAGCACAGTCAAAGCCAATTGCATGCGGTTTGCTACTAGATATCATAGATATCATCATTGGGGTGTCATGTATCATGCATAAGATCTCATACATCACCAGGGAAGTTGACAGGTGATGGTGAGATTTAGATGCCAACGGCCTGAGCCAGGGAAGCTGATTTGGCGAACTCCTGTGCCGGGCTAACGTGGTGCACTCAACACGATGCGAACCACGAGCTTTCAATGTTTTGAAGCCAGTATTTTATAGTATTTTACATATGTTACCTTCCATGCTTCCCAAGTTCCTGCATATCTCAACATGATTCTCTGCAAATTTCGGCTTATCTCTCTGGCAGCGTTTGTCTTGTGGCCAACGGGGAAAGAGAAAATAATAGGACCTCAGCAACCAGCCAAAGCAATGGGTCAAATGCGGGCATTCCGGATCTGATTGTAGACCACTGACATTGATGACTTAGGCGACATAGCGTCAGAACCAAACATGCGTTGCTCGAAGCATTTGCGCAGACCAGATCGATAGGATTAAGCATCAGACGTCAGACTGCAAACCCTGTGAGTGACTTTGAGCATACTCAATTGTAGACAGGCTGGTATTTGTTCTTTTAGGGCCTGAGCACCAATAGCGGCCGTGTGCTGGCCTATTGGTACCCTGGAAGCAGATGTGGAGCTGACAAGGGGATCAACCAGTGGCATTCGTGGCATTCATCAGTTGCTTCTACAATCTGAAATTGAGCCCTGTGCCCCTGTCACTCCAAACATCTGTGCATTTGTACACCTGGCTGTGCTATCGTGGGGGTTTCCTAAACAGATCTAAGCCTCAAATCAGCCATTTTAGACAATTTCAAGATATTTCAAGATATTTCAATAAGCTGTTCATAGCTGTTCATAGCTGTTCCATTTTATAAACCACCAATTTTGCTCTTTGGGGATGCCATGGGATGCCCCATGGAAACCTCTGGAAACCTCCATGGCCTACTTCGAGGTGATCGGGGCCATGCCGCGTGAGATCATCACATTGCAGGCGCCAACGACAGCAGTTGCGAATCTGAAACAATTCCCATTATTTCGCATTCATACATTACCAATCACTACCATATAAATGTATCTGTAATATTCTGTAATGATTAATTAGTAATTAGTAAGATAATATATATATATATAATACAATAGTAATCTTTAGTATTTCTTTAATACTAACTTAACAATCTTTAATCATCTCTAATCCCTGCGTCATGAGGTGGGGCAATGTGGCAATCAGATCGGTGCGGAGTTCTGGAAGCTTTTGTGCGCAGAGCACGGCATCAGCAACTTGGATCTCAACGCAGTGCGGTTCCAGAGACCATAGGGGGCCTTTGGGATTTCTGGCCTTGGCTTGGCTTCACAATGTTGACATTGGAGATCAACTGGACCCCCAACAAAGGTAATTATGAAATTATTATTTATTATAAATTATATTATAAATTATTGGATATTGGGAGACTGGGAGACTCTTTTTGCATGGCCAAGAGCCGAGTTGACTGGTAGGATCACGAATTTCTCCAGGCCTCAGGTGGGTAGATCCGACTAAGTTCCCCGGCATTGATTTTCACAAGCCAACATTGTCATGATTTCTGCAGGAAAAGAATCAGTCATTCTCTCAGGGAAGATGAGTTCCCCGGAAATCTTCGACCAACGCGTGGTGCACGCCACAAGGTCAACGTGGCATTTTGGAAGACTTTGCGACAGCCGGAGATGACCGGAAGGAGCCGTCCAGTTCTGAATCTGTTATCGTTGAACCGAATGTGTCATGACATGCTTCGGACAAGTAGCGATGGGAGCTGCGACTGTATCATAGAGAGGACTCGGAGGAAGCGACATGCACAACAATGTTGCAAAGATAAACAACAAATAGCATTGAGTCAGATTGAATCAATCCATGTTGAATCCAGTCCAATGGGCAAAATTGGACTACCGCAACGCATTGAAGGACGTGTTCTTCTATCAAGCTGATGATGAGCACTACATCCCGAGAGCCTTGCTTTTGGACATGGAACCTCGAGCAGCTCAGCGCATTATCATCACATTATATACTAGTACTCGTAGTTCTGATATGTTCTAATCATTGCCCTTTCGCCCTTTCCCTTGTTCTCTTCCGGTCTCTTCCCCATCTTCCATGTGTTTTTGGGTGCAGAGTGCAAAGGATTGACAGCAGGAAGGACAGGGAACGTTTCGAGAAGATCCAGGTTTCGAGCAAAGCTGAGGTCATCAACGTCATTCAAACCTCCGAGTATGCAGAGTCTCTCGTATGAATCTTTTGGAATCTTGTGGATATGTTTTTTATGATATGTGTATATATGTTTGTGGCATTTATGGAATGTGAATGAATGTGACGTGTGGCAGAATGTGACTACATGGATGACTCTTTAGAACGACTCTGCACTCCTAAAAGAACAATCCATCTCTGTCAAGGAGGGTCCATGTCTCCTTTCTTTGTGAATCACAGGGAAAGCTGCGCATGCCTTGAATCAATTCCTTTTGGTGCCATTCTTCAAGCATACTGAGGTTATACAATCCTGAAAACGTCTTTATCTCCAAAGATGGTGGTGGTGCTGGGAACAACTGGGCGAAAGGCCATCAATTTCTATAAGTTTCAGAGAATGTCTCAAGGAACCGAAGCACGTTGATTCAATTTTTATATAGGCGTATTCATTTTTTCACAGGGCAACCTGTGCCATGAAGGTCTTCAGACCGGGTCTTCCCACAGTACATGCAGTATGATAAAGTATGATAAAGTAGCATTTATATACATAATATTTCAATATATTTCATATATTATTCATATACTGTGTTTACATATTTACAGTATCAAGGCATCAATATACTCAACCAGTGAAGCCACTGCCACAGCCTGTTGATGCGTCAGGCTACAGCCAGGCCGAGAAGGTTCAGGAGGACCGAGTCGTTGCAGGGTGCTGGCCGCTAGTGGTTGCCGTATGTTGCCGTTGGTTTTCCTCGTCCTCTTGTTTGGCTTCCAAACAGGCGCACAGCTCGATTCGGTTTCAGAACGGTTTCATAAAAAACAATTCCCACTGTACGGTTCCTCGGTTCCTGCAGTTCTTGGTGAATTAAATAGTAGATAGATCGATAGATTGATGGATCGATCGATCGCTTAGATAGATAGGATAAGATAGGATAGATAGGATAGAGAGAACTGTTCCTGGATGAACGATTTTTTTTGACTCCGAATTCTTCGAGTGTTTCTCTGCTGCGGCAGGAAGTATTTGACATGGTGGACCGCGAAGCAGATGGTAGCGACAGTTTGGTTTGGGCCTGAACTCAATAATGTGTTCACGAACACTGCATATTGGACAGTTCCACCAGTTCCAAGAGAAACACAACCTGGATTTTCCATTCATTTCGAACGAAAAAATGTGATTGGTGCATATTGAATCGTGACGACCGGGGTGTCTTCAGAACCACCTTGGGGTCCATGGCATTTATTGGAGCTTGATATCCAAGGAGGGTTTTGTGCTGATCCATTCCATTGCCGGCGGCACTGGGAGCGGCATGGGTTCCTTTCTGCTGGAAGCCATCAACGACAGATACCCAAAGAAGTTGGTTCAGATGCTCGTCAACGGTTTCCAAACAGGCAGTGGGTACTTTACTTTACTTGTTGAAGGCATTGGGAGGAGTGCGGAGGTTGAGTGTGACAGTAGAAATTGTACACTGAAAGTCATTTTCTTTAGTTGACAAAACCTAAGTTGCAATACTTCCATGTCGTTTTGGTGGCGCTTTGAATTTGAATGCTATCCGCATCCAAGGACATATTCGGTGCCTAGACTGCACAGGATGTCTCCAGCAGAATCATCTTTATCAATGTGACCCTGTCTACAGCATCGTGCCGACCATCAAAGACTGGAAAAATTGGAAAGGAACACAGACAGCCACGATGAAACTCTCCATGTTGTGCTACTCGTTGGCGTCCACAAATTTTCGATGACATGAAATTCGAAGAGGAAACCATCATTTCTGAGGTCTTTCCATTGCTTTCCTCGGAAACCAGTGATGTCGTGGTGCAGCCCTACAATTCAGTGCCCTGCTTCGGATGGGATGACCTCCAGAGATGCCTAGGTATACCTGGCTATGAGACACTGGTGAGAATACCTTGAGATGTATCATGGCCAAGGATCAACATTGATTGCATTCAAAAATCACATGGATGATCATTATATTATATACATATCTACATGATTATATATATATATATACACACGTGATTATGGATGATTATGGCTGATTTCCATATTTATTTCCATTATTTTCCTACCCACAAATATCTAAACATTGCAAAAAGATCACCGATGTCAATAGCTTCCAGGGCTGACCCTGCTGAAGGTACTGACGCTGAAGAGGTGCCACAGCTGGACTACCATGGCCTTCTTTAACTGTGCGAAGTCCAAGAAAAGCTATGTTTAGAGTGTTTAGAATGATTGAGACTTGAAACCTTTTTCAAGACTGACAAAGAATACGATGAAGTTCTTCTTACAAGGCCCAATCCATGTTCCAAGACTAATGCCATTCATGACCTTGTTAGAGTGGCTCTTGTTTCAAAAAGGGCTGTGTACTTCGCCAAAATCCAGAAGATCCATGCGGAACAGGTTGGCGCTGAATGCGGATTGCGTGGTGGTCTTGGACAACACCGCGTTGAATCGCATCGCCATGGATCGCTTGAAGTTAAACAATCCCACGTGACTCGTCATTGCCAGAATTGTGCTTCACATGAATGGCATGGATCAGAAGAATATATCGAATCATTATCGAATTAATTATTATCGAATTAACTTGACTTAAGATTAATTAATGAATTAAATCGATGAATTGCTGGGCTTTGTCGAGTCTGTTGGTATGCTGTCCAGGTTTGCCCAGATCAACTCCCTGGTCTCCACGGTGATGGCTGCCAGTACCACCACCTTGAGATATCCCAGTTACATGAACAACGACTTGCTGCTTGGCAGTTCTTGGAAGGGACCATGAAGGGACCATTAAGGGACCATTAAGGGACCATGAAGGTTCTGGATATGCCTAGATCAAGATGTGCTGTACCGGGGAACCATTGAAACGAAGCGGAAGTTTCACTGATGGATGAGTGATTTCTGACTTATGTGTGAAGTACTGTATCTCGTACTCTTGAGACAGAATCACCATGGCCCTTGCAGTATCTTGCAGTTGGACCTCGCCAAACTCTTGGATCTCTTGGCAGTATGCAGTGACGCACTGTATCTGAGGATTGGCATGTTGGCATCACTGATCCCAACGCCCAAGTGCCATTTTCTGATGACGGGCTATACACCCTTGACTATAGACAGACAGACCTCGACTGTGCGAAAGACCACCGCCGCTTGGTTCAGCAATTCAGGTGGCTTCGTCCAAACATCGGGGGTACCCCCAGAATCACCCAGAACGGGGGAAATATGGGGAAATGTTCACAGACCATGGGATATTGGGGTGCCATGTTGTAAACAAAACCACATGTACATAAGATATATGTATGTATGGCCACCCCCCCAAGAACCTACCTCAGATCACAACCAATCATATACATGTATCTGTTTATGCATGTATGTACCAGAGCAATGTGCTCATACTACTGTACTATTGAAGACACGCAGTCATTTAAGAAAAGGACAGATTTAGCAGTCCGGTCCACTTCAGTGAGTGTTTTTTTGACAGTGGAGGATTCGGTCTTAGATTGGCCAGGTCTTAGATGTGATGCGACGGCTGCTTCACACCAAGAACATCATGGTTTCTTGTTCAACACGAAGGGGCGTGGCTTGGCAGCCTTCTTGGCCTTCAGTGATTTGGCATTTTCGTCACCGCATACCGAGACATACCGAGACATACCGGGTATCCACGCCGCGCATCTCCCAAGGTCTACATCTCCATCCTGAACATCATCCAGGGCGACGTGGACCCAACGCAGGTGCACAAGAGTCTTCAGAGGAGACCTGGGGTGTCGATGGGTGTCAACCAAGGGACCCACCAAATTGGCAACTTTGATGGATATTTATGGGTAACCTATGGATAACTTTTAGACACTTTTAGTGTCAACCAAACCATGTCAAACCATAGACATCTCCATTACCGGTCTGGGGCCAGGATTCGCGAGCGGAAACTGGCGAAGTTCATCCGCTGGGGCCCTGCCAGCATCCAGGTGGCACTGTCGAGACAAAGTCCCTACCTGCAGCAGGCGCATAAGGCGCGAGAACTGTGGGTGCTTGAATGGATGACACCCAAGTCATGCTGTCCTCTATTTGAATCAACTTGAACTTAAAGACTCTTAAAGTGATATCATTTATGAGATCTTGTTGTACCTTGATTGAGCTATATATAATATAATATAATATAATATAATTATAATATAATATAATATAATGAAAATAATATAATATAATATAATATAATATATTATGATATGATATGACATGATATAATATGATATAGTATAATATAATACAAATATAATACAAATATAATATAATATAAGATATTATGATATGATATGACATGATATAATATGACATAGTATAATATGATATAAATATAATATAAATATAATATAATATAATATAATATAATATAATACAATATAATAAAATAAAATATAATATTATATAATATTATGTGTATCATTGTGTATCTGAATACAATGTGTGTATATATATATACATATATGTACGTGTATATATATGTACATATGTATATTATATATATATACATATTGTATGATATATTTTGACAATAATTATTCTACAGTAATTATAATTATGTCTATATATATATATATATGTGTGTTTACACTATGTATTTGCTCGTTTACAGATATCAGTGTCTCAACACTGGCTGACCGCTTGAAGACCAGGTGAATGGCTTGATGTTGGCCAACCACACCGCGATTTGTCAACTCTTTGACCGCTGCGTGAAGCAGCAGCCCACTTAAAATGCTCGAGATTTCTTGATATTTGCCATGCAGCAGATGTAAAACGGGCCATGCTATTTGCTTGTGACACTGGTGCCAAGATGTGCCAAGGTACGAAAAGCTGCGATCTAGGAACGCCTTCTTGGAGAACTACAGGCAGATCACCGGCATTCGACAGTGGATTGTTGTCGAACATGATCATGAATAGCACGTTAACCAGACTTGCAGTGATTTGCAGTGATTTATATAGACTATTCGAAAATGAAGTTTGGAGCTTGGAACAATTGGGAAAGCCTCAGAAAGCAAGCAGCGTTGAGGCAAGAGCCACTCTTTGCAGAGAGTTTGGACGAGTTCGATCATGCCAAGGAGGCGTGACATGGAGCGCCGAAAGCCGTGTGCAGATGGTCAGCACGTGCGAACAGGTGGTGGTATCTCTTAGTGACGAGTACAAAGCAGCGGAGGGCGAGGACAGGGGTGGTAGCATTCGAAGATGTCAAAGATGTTGACTTTGGCAGAAAGTCGGACTTCATCTCCCCTATCTTGCTGAGAGAAGTTCAGTTCTCACTCTGAAATTCAAGGCACAACACCAGGTTTGACAGCATCCAGCATCAGCTTCCGGTTGACCGCTGAATCCGTGAGGACTACATCAAGTGGGGCCTCATGGGGGACCAGGACCCGGTGTGGAAATCGGCTCTTGATCCCACGATATCCCACATCTGTCTCAGACTTGGCTCCTGGAAATTCCGGGAACCTCATTCTCGTCGTAATATACCGCACAAGTAGGATGATTGTACCACTGGCTGTTCATGTTTTAGATTGTTTTAGATTATTTAGCCTGTTTTACTGTTACTGTAGTAGTTATGTTGGTTACACATGGTTACACTTGTTTTCTTGGTTGCATTGTTTACCTGACACCGGCTCTTTAGCTTCCAGGACATCAACCTGCCCCCCTCTTATGCTGCTGCTGATCCGAGAATGCCATGAGCAAAAAAGTGCTGTACCGCATTGCAATTGATCGGATGCTATTCTTTTGATAGGTTTTAGAGACTGCATTTATTCTTTCCATTAAGAATGAGACTGCAGATTCAATTTGATTGCCAGTATGTGTGGTCAGAGGCCCCAGATGCTGCAACTCGAAGACGATCTCTACGACTTGGTGAAGCTTCGACCACCTTTCAAGGTACTCGTAGGGAATGGTAGGGCTTGAAGATAGCTCTGGTAGAGGTGCCTCAGTTGAAGGACGATCTTTTTTATTCAGATTTCTTCAGCAGATCAACGTCTCTGCTTGATTGTTATTCGGTTTTCCTATTTTGGCATGAACATGAATTCTTATCTGGGATTGTGTCGTGTTTTGAACTTTCAGCTGGTATTGTCCCAAGGCCGAGTACCACGTTTTCCTGGCAAGTCATGGTCCAACATTAGTATGCGCAGGAGCTTTTCAAGACTGTGCTCTACCGTGGCTTCGTTCTCCTCTCAGATCTCTCAGCCAACAGACAAAGAGTGTACAGCCAATGGTTGGAGCCAGAATGCAAGCTGATGATCCTTTAATTCTTGGCTGGAACAAGACCACGGTCTGCACAAGTGTAGAACTTGGATCACTATTGTCCTGTTTGCAGCCTTGTGGCACACTTCACGGCCAGTGCATGAGGTGCGAAGGCGAAGAGGCTTCGTGTGCAGTTCTCGTGGTCACCAGCGTCGGAAGCACAGGCGGAGCTGTGGATCAGTTCATCGTGTTGATCTTGCCCTGTGATGGCGCGGCCTCAAATCACCACAGGTGGCAGAAAAAAACTCCCCAGCAGTGGCGACTCCATCGACACCTGGGTGTCTTGTCTGACTGCAGAAACAGTTGACACAGTTGACACAGTATTCAACCAGTCAAATATCAACGTTTGCAAGACACAAAACGGGGCATGTTCGACGGCTACCATGATTACCATGGCCAGGTTGATAGAGGACATGTTTGTGGGACTGGGTTCAAATCACAAACGCATACAAAGACGATCTGTGTACGTTTGGCTCACTGCTTTTCAATACCAAGTTCACGAACATGCCAGGATACACCATTCCATATCGCTGGCGAATTGGAGCTCGGGAAATGCATTTGTTGATGTTGCCAGAACCTCGACCAAATGAAAAAGCACAGTCTTCAGTGTCAGGACTTTCCCAAGCGTCATCTCTCAAATTTAGCACTGACCAGTTTTGTGAAGGCCTTTTGGAATTATTGGAATTGCAGCATACTGCAGGTTAGCATATCCAGTGTCCTGAGCCGCTTGCGTGCTGCTGGTGGAAAGGACGGGCTTCATGAATTGGCTCTCATACCAGACGTATCCAGACGTGACACTGTAGGCTCGTGGTGTTAGGACACTGTAGATGAATCAGGACATGGCTGTGCTGAGTACTTCATGCCCCTTTCTGAAATAGACTACCAAGAACTTCGCACTATTCATGAACTTTGAACTGCGAATGCTAAAACACCTGGATTTACCAACAAAATGTCCATGAAAATCATGAACCACTTCCATATGAGTCAATGCAACCAACCATTGTCTCCCAAGCCAGGCACGAATTGAACCCAGCAGCAATGGCCTCCACCCTTGAGGAGGCCGGTTTCTACTACTTTCTACGGTCGCCAAATGTGGCACGTTTTGGTGAGTGGGTGGATGATCCTAAAATCATCCAAAAATATCCAACAAATATGAGAAAACAATACAAAACACTGTTTAAATGATGGTTTAAATCCCTTTCATTTTTTGTTTCATTTCGCTTCGATGTTTCTTGTAGTGATTTCTGCAACACCTCTGGGGCCCAAGCTCCCCATGGAGCCAGAGTCATTTGGGCCCCATGCCATTGGGCACAGTGTGGGAGATGACGATCACTATGAGGCGAGGGGAAAGTGATGGAGTTTGGGTCCAAGATAGTTGGCATTCGCCTGGTTCTGCCTGAGGGTTCGCATGCCCAGGTTCTTGTGAATTAAAACCGCATGCGCGAAACTGATTATACAACATCAGCATCCGATAATTTTGCATTGAACTTGAATTCAATTTAGACATTCTTGTGTAGGTCGGTGCAGGCAAGCTCAGGCAACCATAAGCAGGTCGCAATGTTCTACATCCTTTGACCAGCTGAGTGTTCCGAACGCAGGCTGGACAGAGTTCTAACCGACCTGTGCCTTGGCATCATGGCTTCTTTGGCCCAAGTGATGTCAATTAATCCATTCAACTACTGTATTATTGGGTAGCCTTATAGCCTATTATGTATATCATTTAAATTTAAATTCATTTTATATCCCTATGAAAATGGATGACCATCACCATCAAACACATATCCGAAAACATCATCCCAAGATGAGCCAAGATGAGCCATCGTTGTTCTTGTTCCGAGTCCTCCTTTCAGGCCACTTCCCTGGCGAATCCGGAGGATGTTCCATCAGCTCTTCCTCCGGGCAAGGTGAAATTTCTGGCCTTCTTCCTGGTCTTCTTGCTCTGGGCTGCTTGCCGCCGATGCGCCAAAAAAACATGGCCGCTCATGGGGAACATGATGATTGATAAACCAATAATTGGAATGGGATTTGGATGGATTTTTGGGCACCCTAGTTTTAAACTTTAAACCCATAAGCTGATCTTCTCAAACTGGGAGAATTGTTGAGGTTCAACTCGCTGATCAGCTGAGGTTGGTGGCTGGGGTGCCATTGACGTTCTGGTCACAATGATAGGTTACCTGGCCAAAGCACTGCGAAAATCCATAGCAAACGCATCATTCAGCAAACCACAGGCCAGAACCATACTGTATCTTTGGTCCGGATATCGATATATCTATCCATTGATCCTTGATGAACCTGTTCTGTCTCCAAAGGAGTGTGGTGTGATTGGTTTGTCAATGACCGTGGTAGATCGTTTTAGACTCTCTGGTAGCCCATCATACTTCATGCTCCATCAGAGACTGGTCGCAAGCTTCATCAATCAGTTAAGCTCCAAGTGTCGATGCATTCCTGCAGATGACTCACTGAAGCTGCTTCGAAGTGCGGAAGATGCATCGCAAATTTAAGGTCGAGACAAGAACCACTGGAGCCTGACATTGTATTTGGCCCAGTTCCCAGTGGAACTTCTCATAATTTCTCACAGTTGCACCAACTGCCAACTGCACCGAGACTCCACCTGACACATCCTGTCACCAAGATCACCAAGGCCTTGACATTGGTGGGCTTCCTGGGCTTGCGTTGTTTGGCTCACAGATATCGAGGCAGCGGTGGAAGGCTGTGAGGAGTAGATTTTCTATCACCTTTCTGGTGGTGCGCCTGAGATGGAGCTAATTAGGATTGTAACATATTGTAACCCAATGTAACCCAAAACGGAGGCAGCGATGCTGTTTCTGCTCCGGTCCAAACGAACTTCTCCAAGCCTGGGAGGCTACGCCATGCTGGACGAGTTCTAGAAGCACAACCCCCAGAAGGAAAGCTCTGGAAACCGAAGAAATGGAGGACTCGGAGGCCAAATGTGAAACGCATCGGCTCCAGTCGCTGTCCTCGCTCCTGTCCCCACCCGGATGGGCTGATCCAAGTACCGTGACCAGATGAAGGACAAGTGCAGCGGAAAAAATCGGGGACAGGACAAGGGAGGGGCTTGACAAAATTATATACAATTATGAATAGTTAACGCATGTTAACGCTATTAAGCCAATGATAATGAATCACACCCACCCCTCACATCTTTTAATATTTTTGATAACCTGAATTGGGTTGTATATGATATATGTGAATATTCATCCGCTATTGGGGGTTTATGACATTAGCATTTACCACGTGAGTTATAGATGCCTGCAGATTCACTACCTGATGCAGGCGGCGCGCTCTCTTCCCTCTCTGCCAGCATTGGCCGTGACTCTGCACCAGTCTCAGACTAATCCAAGAATGTTTGCAAGGCCTTGCTCAAAATTCCTGCACTGCAACATTTCCACATTTCATGATGTTGATGTGTTGGATTCTGGTGGATTTTCTATACATTATCCATCATTATCCCATGGGAAATGTCTTGGATCAGCCAGTCATCTTAGATACCCTGCCTGAGGTTGTTGTCCTTGACCTTGTTGGCCTCGCTGGCCATGTGGTGCGTCTTGGATGCAGGCGGGGCACAGCGGCCACCAGAAGGGGGGCAATATCAACTCAATCAGTCCAAAACTTATGATTACTTATGGGCATATTGGGCATACTTAATTATTTATGAGGCTTACGCCTGACAGCCGGGCGCCGGCCAAAGCAGACCCGTCAGCCCGAGCTGGGTTTGAATTCGACCCTGGTGGCGCACAGCTGGGGCGAGGTTGCGCCTACCTCGGCCTAGGTTGGCGCCATCTAGGTGGCTTTACCAAGTTGTTGTTGTTGTTGTTGTGGTTGTTGTTGTTGTGGTTGTTGTTGTTGTTGTCGTTGTTGCTGTTGCTGTTGCTGTTGCTGTTGCTGTTGCTGTTGGTGTTGGTGTTGGTGTTGTTGTTGTTGTTGTTGTTGTTGTTGTTGTTGTGGTTGTTGTTGTTGTTGTTGTTGTTGTTGTGGTTGTTGTTGTTGTTGTTGACGCTACGTTGCAGGCAACGCGGGGGATAGGACAAGACGCGTGTGGAAGACGGGGGCCGGGACTTCTTATGTCATGCCATGTCAAGCCATCATGAGCCCATCGTGGGCTTATGTTGTGCCAAGTCGGGCCATGTTGAGCCATCTTGGGCCCATGTTGGGCCCATGTTGGGCCCATGTTGGGCCCATGTTGGGCCCATGTTGGGCTAGGTTGGGCCCATCTTGGGCCCAGCTTGGGTCTTTGTTGGGCCCACGTTGGCCCTATGTTGGGCCATCTTGGGCCTATGTTGGCCTATGTTGGCCGAGGTTGCGCCTATGTCGGGCCTATGTTGGCCTCTGTTGGGCCTAGGTTTGCCTATGTTGGCCCTATGTTGGGCCAGCTTGGAGGCTATGTTGGGCATAGCTGGAGGATAGGTGGGCGATCGTGGGCCTATGTTGGTCAGATGTTGGGCCGTGTATGTTGAAAACATCTGCAGTCGTCGTTGTCGTCGTCGTCGTCGGCGTCGTCGGCGTCGGCGTCGGCGTCGTCGTCGACGTCGTCGTCGTCGGCGTCGTCCGCGTCGTCCTCGTCGTCGTCGTCGTCGTCGTTGTTGTTGTTGTTGTTGTCGTCGATGTGGTTGATGTGGTTGATGTTGTTGTCTTTTGCATCAAGTTGGAGCTAAGTTGGGCCATCTTGGAGCTATGTTGAGCCATCTTGGGGTCATGTTGGGCGATCTTGGGGCCATGTTGGGCCTATGTTGGGCCATCTTGGGGCCATGTTGGGCCCATGTTGGGCCATCTTGGGGCCATCTTGGGCCTATGTTGAGCCATGTTGGGCCGATGTTGGGCCATCTTGGGGCCATCTTGGGCCTATGTTGGCCCTATGTTGGCGCAGGCTTGCCCCTATCTTAGCCTTATGTTGACCCATGTAGCCCACATCTTGGCCGATGTTGGCCCTATGTTGGCACCAAGGCCGTCAAGATGTCCAGTTTTCCGTTCCGGACCCCGTCCAAAGACCCAAAACCATGAAAAACCCATGGTTTTTTAACGTCGCCAAGATGAAACCTGGAGACGGCGAAGGCCACAAAACCCCGTAAAAAACGATGTTTTTTGAACACCACACGCAGAATACACTGTAAATTACAACGATAATCGTGGGTCGGGGGTGAACCGGAATCGACACGGGGTAGTAGGAGGTGGGTCGGCGGCAGGGGCGGCCAGCGTATATAACCTTCGGTTACCACCGAAGGCCTCCGGCGAGGACACGGGCGCGGGGCCGGCGCCCGGATTTATGAGGCTTACGCCTGACAGCCGGGCGCCGGCCAAAGCAGACCCGTGGAAGGTATGCGTTGGGTGTAATCCATGTCCATGGTCTGGGTCGCAATCGCGGCAGGGTAGTATGTCGTGGTTGTGGTTGTTGTGTTGGTGGTTGCTGTTGGTGTGGTGTTACTGACGCTTTGGGGGTTGTCTTAACCTCCCCCTGTGTAAGACGGGGGCCGGGACTTCGGGCGTCCCGGCAGCATCCTTCATCCGAAGGGGGCTGACAGCCCGGGTGTACGTGGCGTACACCGAAGTCGGGAGAGCCATCTTGCACATTGAGTTTGCGCAAGCGAGAGAAGCAAGCATCAACGCTGGCAACCTTTGTTGTAACCAGAGGTAGATGTGAACCAATTTCTTCATCAGGGCCCAGCTATTGCTTGTTGAGTCTCAACCCATCGCAGTGGTCAAGCATATAGTCGGTTCGCCGCAGACGGTTAGTTGTTTCTGTCGTTGGCGTTGTTGTGGCTGTTGTTGTTGTTGTCGTTGTTGTTGAGGTTTGTGTTGACGGTGTTGTTGTTGTTGTTGTGGTTGTTGTTGTTCTCGTTGTTGTTGTTGTTGTTGTTGTTGTTGTTGTTGTTGTTGTTGTTGTTGTTGTTGTTGTTGTTGTTGTTGTTGTTGTTGTTGTTGTTGTTGAAGCGGTTGTCGTTGTCGTCCTGGTTTTTCTTGTGGTCGTTGTTGTTGTTGTTGTTGTTGTTGTTGTTGTTGTGGTTGTTGTGGAGGTTGTTGTTGATGTTGTTGATGTTGTTGTTGTTGTTGTTGTTCTTGTTCTTGTTCTTGTTCTTGTCGTTGTTGTTGTTGTTGTTGTTGTTGTTGTCGTCGTCGTCGATGATGATGTTGTTGGTGATGTTGTTGTTGATGTTGTTGTTGATGTTGTTGACGTCGTTGATGTTGTCGATGTGGTTGATGTGGTTGATGTTGTTGTCTTTTGCATCAAGTTGGAGCTAAGTTGGGCCATCTTGGAGCTATGTTGAGCCATCTTGTGGTCATGTTGGGCGATCTTGGGGCCATGTTGGGCCTATGTTGGGCCATCTTGGGGCCATGTTGGGCCCAGGTTGGGCCATCTTGGGGCCATCTTGGGCCTATGTTGGGCCGTCTTGGGCCATCTTGGAGCCATGTTGGGCCGATGTTGGCCCATCTTGGGGCCATCTTGGGCCGATGTTGGCCCTATGTTGGCGCAGGCTTGCCCCTATCTTAGCCTTATGTTGACCCATGTAGCCCACATCTTGGCGGATGTTGGCCCTATGTTGGCACCAAGGCCGTCAAGATGTCCAGTTTTCCGTTCCGGACCCCGTCCTAAGACCCAAAACCATGAAAAACCCATAGTTTTTCAACGTCGCCAAGATGAAACCTGGAGACGGCGAAGGCCACAAAACCCTGTAAAAAACGATGTTTTTTGAACACCACACGCAGAATACACTGTAAATTACACGTATAATCGTGGACCGGGGGTGAACACGAATTGACCGGAGGTGGTCGGCGGCAGGGGCGGCCAGCGTATATAACCTTCGGTTACCACCGAAGGCCTCCGGCGAGGACACGGGCGCGGGGCCGGCGCCCGGATTTATGAGGCTTACGCCTGACAGCCGGGCGCCGGCCAAGCTTGTGGTGGCTGTGGTTGTGGTGGTGGTGGTGGTTGTTGTGGTTGTCGTCGTTGTCGTTGTCGTAGGGCCCATGCTGAGCCATCTTGCGCCCAGCGTAGGCTTATGTCATGCCATGTCAAGCCATCATGAGCCCATCGTGGGCTTAGGTTGTGCCAAGTCGGGCCATGTTGAGCCATCTTGGGCCCATGTTGGGCCCATGTTGGGCTATGTTGGGCCCATCTCGGGCCCAGCTTGGGTCTTTGTTGGGCCCACGTTGGCCCTATGTTGGGCCATCTTGGGCCTATGTTGGCCTATGTTGGCCGAGGTTGCGCCTATGTTGGGCCTATGTTGGCCTCTGTTGGGCCTAGGTTTGCCTATGTTGGCCCTATGTTGGGCCAGCTTGGAGGCTATGTTGGGCATAGCTGGAGGATAGGTGGGCGATCTTGGGCCTATGTTGGTCAGATGTTGGGCCGTTTATGTTGAAAACATCTTCAGAGACAACTTTTTACGATTTTTTCCGCCCCTCAAAGCAAAAACTATGGAAAAAGCCACAGTTTTTAACATCGCCAAGGTGCAATTCTGCGCCGCCGAGGGGCCCGAAACCCTGTAAAAAACGATGTTTTTTGAACACCACACGCAGAATACACTGTAAATTACAACGATAATCGTGGACCGGGGGTGAACACGAATCGACACGGGGTCGACACGAGGTAAGTACGAGGTGGTCGGCGGCAGGGGCGGCCAGCGTATATAACCTTCGGTTACCACCGAAGGCCTCCGGCGAGGACACGGGCGCGGGGCCGGCGCCCGGATTTATGAGGCTTACGCCTGACAGCCGGGCGCCGGCAAAAGCAGACCCGTCAGCCCGAGCCGGTGTTGTGGTTGTTGTTGTTGTTGTTGTTGTTGTTGTTGTTGTTGTTGTTGTTGTTGTTGTTGTTGTTGTTGTTGTTGTTGTTAGTGTTGTTGTTGTTGTTGTGGTGGTGGTGGTGGTGGTTGTTGTTGGTCCTAGCATGGCCCATGTTGCCCCTATCTTGGCCTTATGTGGGCCCATGTGGCCCGATGTTGGCCCTATCTTGGCCTTATGTGGGCCCACCTTGGCCGATGTTGGCCCTTTGATGGCGCAGGTTTGCCCCTATCATGGCCCATGTTGGCCCCAGCCTGGCCTTATGTGGGCCCATGTGGCCCCATGTTGGCCCTATCTTGGCCCGATGCGGGCCCATCTGGCCCACATCTTGGCCGATGTTGGCCCTATGTTGGCGCAGGCTTGCCCCTATCTTAGCCTTATGTTGACCCATGTAGCCCACATCTTGGCGGATGTTGGCCCTATGTTGACACCACAGCCGTCAAGATGGCCAGTTTTCCGTTCCGGACCCCTTCCTAAGACCCAAAACCATGAAAAACCCATAGTTTTTCAACGTCGCCAAGATGAAACCTGGAGACGGCGAAGGCCACAAAACACTGTAAAAAACGATGTTTTTTGAACACCGCACGCAGAATACACTGTAAATTACAGGTATAATTTGATATACCCCTACAAGCGTTAACATATGTGAGTCATATCTTGGGCCAAAAACCTCTCCGCGTGGGTCCGCGTCAGTGTCCGCGTCAGTGCGTAGAGGGCGGCGTAATATCATGGTTATGTATATATCTAGTTCGTGTTGTGCAGATACTGGCGCCTGGGGGGTGGCGTGAATACATATTTTTGCATACATATATGTAGGTTTTGAATGACGAAAGGGCTTGGTTCGCAACCAAGCCGACTTGCATTGCAGTGTGACATGCTGCAGGCTCTTTTGCTCCAAGGTAAAAAGCATCCCCGCTTGCTCCGCTTGCAGGTTATGAGCCCGACGTACCTTTCTGTGCGGTGACCAGTGCGGTGAGTTTTCGATCAGCTTACCCAAAGCGAGCTGCCAAAACACCGCGACCGACATTCAAAAACGCAATGCTGTGCACATTAGCTAGGTTCAAGATAGGTGGTAGAGGCCTTAAGTAAAATCCAAACATGTCTGGTACGTACGGCTGGTAGGTTTGGTTTTCTTGGTACGGTACGGTTGGTACATGTGGTACGGTACGGTTGGTACGTTTGGTACGCTTAGTAAGGTACGTTTGGTACGCTTACCAACCGTACCGACCGTACCAACCGTACCAGTGAACCGTACCGACCGTACCGTACCAGATTAAGGGGGGGGTCAAGGGGGGGGCGTTTTGGATGCACCAAGCGTACCAAGCGTAGCGTACCTATCTTATAGCTGGATATCAAGCACCTATCTTGAACTTAGATAATGTGCACACATCCTTTCACCGGGCCCGTGACTTGTCCAGAGGCAAGTGTCCCGCAACCCACTTGGAAAAAGAACAAAGCCTTGCCACCCACACCGGCCCTGACACGGACCAGATCCCGCATTGGCTTGCACTGACGGCCATTGACACGACTACCGACATGGACCCACGCGGACGTACGCAAACCCAAATCCCACACCCACCCGGCACTAACACAGACCCACCACGCGGGGACCTTTTCCTGCACCGACGCAGACACTGACGCGGACCCACACGAACCCACACGGGGACCGCTCCCCGCACTGACGCGGACACCCACGCGGACCCACACGGACTGACGCGGACACCGACGCGGACCCACGCGGGGCCACCTCAACGCCGCCCTCAGAACGCTTACGGGGGGACGCGTCAAGTGATTTTGCTGCAAGGGTGCCCGGCCCCGCGTGGGTCCGCGTCGGTGCCCGCGTCAGTGCAGGGAAGGGTCCCCGCGTGGGACCGCGTGGGTCCGCGTGGGTCCGCGTCGGTGTCCGCGTCAGTGTCCGCGTCAGTGCGGGGGCCGGGGCCTCGCGTGGGTCTGCGTGGGTCCGCGTCAGTGCCCGCGTGGGTGCGGGCGCTTGGGGGCCCGCGTGGGTCCGCGTGAGTCCGCGTGGGTCCGCGTCAGTGCGGGGAGGAAAAGCAGAGGTGCTGATTTAACACACACACACATTTTGCTACAACATTTTGTGGCAAGAACATAGGACCAGAATTTGACACAGGCGCCCGCCAGGCACTTTGCACAGCAACCGTGCCACCGAAAAGGCTATAGTGTTAACGCTTTCAAGGTCATAACAAGGTATAATCGTGGGTCGGGGGTGAACCGGAATCGACACGGGGTAAGTACGAGGTGGGTCGGCGGCAGGGGCGGCCAGCGTATATAACCTTCGGTTACCACCGAAGGCCTCCGGCAATGCCACGGGCCCGGGGCCGGCGCCCGGATTTATGAGGCTTACGCCTGACAGCCGGGCGCCGGCCAAAGCAGACCCGTGGAAGGTATGCGTTGGGTGTCATCCATGTCCATGTTCTGGGTCGCAATCGCGGCAGGGTAGTATGTCGTGGTTGTGGTTGTTGTGTTGGTGGTTGCTGTTGGTGTGGTGTTACTGACGCGTTGGGGGTTGTCTGAACCTCCCCCTGTGTAAGATGGGGGCCGGGACGTCGGGCGTCCCGGCAGCATCCTTCATCCGAAGGGGGCTGACAGCCCGGGTGTACGTGGCGTACACCGAAGTCGGGAGAGCCATCTTGCACATTGAGTTTGCGCAAGCGAGAGAAGCAAGCATCAACGCTGGCAACCTTTGTTGTAACCAGAGGTAGATGTGAACCAATTTCTTCATCAGGGCCCAGCTATTGCTTGTTGGGTCGCGACCCATCGCAGTGGTCTAGCACATAGTCGGTTCGCCGCAGACGGTTAGTTGTTTCAAGTGTTTTCACCGAGGCAACAACGTTGGATGAGTAGAAGTTAGCAAGTGGAGGGGTACAGAGTTACGAGAGGCAGTGATGGGTAGCCAACATGTTTGTTAACGATACATGGCCTCATCCCTGTTTGCAACCTTATTTGTTATCAGTGTTTAGTGTGGTTAGAGATGATCAAATGCATTTGGAAACCACGGCCATGTCTGCGTCTGTCTGACGCGTACACGGCGAGAGCGAGCGCAGAGCAGCGCTCAGCGCTGGCAGCGGCGGTGGTTTAGGGCTGCAGCTTGATGAAGAAAGGCTCGGCGTGGCCGGTTGCTACAGTGCATCGTAGTCGAACACGACACCGAGGTAGGTGTCGTGCCGGGTGGAACGGCGGGGCTTGGGAGGGAGTAAAGTAAGGGATCGGTTATTTGTTGCTGGTTTGTGGATAGCTTATGGACGGTAAAATTGGTGGCTTCTTCGTGGACAACCGATGCAGTCCTTGAGGTTCATAAGTCGTTACTGCAAGGAGTATTTTTTCCCAAGCTGCAGCTCTACATCAGGCTCACGTCAGCCCGAGTTCATGCAACATCCAGCCATCCCCCTTTTTTTGTGGCTTTGGTTGCCCCGGTTGTTCGTGTTTGATCGAGAACATCCCTGGAAGCAACCTGTGGCTCCAAGCAGTAGGTAGGCAGTGTTCTTTTTGCAGACGGCTGCATTCAGACTTATTGCATTGTGGTGACAGGCGTTCGAAGGCGAGTCCGGCGCGTTTGCTGGCGGCCTGGCCTGTTTGTGGTAAGCCAGCATGTTTGGAGTCCGCAGTGGCTCGTTTCTCCGACATGTTTGCGATGGCATGTTGTGGTCAGCCAGCATGTTTGGAGCCCGCAAGTGCTCGTTTCGCCGACATGTTTGCGATGAGTAACGGCTCGCTTAAGAGAGACTGGAGGGAACTGACTGCCAGAGTACAGAACTGACGCGACTGCAGCAGCACTGCATTAGGATGACTGCTGAAAACTGATCGCGTGACTGCTGAAACATGGTGACAGGTGCTCTGGGGGCGACTCCGGCAAGTTTGTGGGTGGGCCGGCTAGGTTGTCGCAGCTCGCTTAAGAGAGACAGGAGGGAACTGACTGCAAGAGTACAGAACTGACGCGACTGCAACAGCACTGCGTTAGCATGACTGCTGAAAACTGACCGCGTGACTGCTGAAACATGGTGACAGGTGCTCTGGGGCGACTCCGGCAAGTTTGCGGGTGGCCTGGCTAGTTTGTCTCAGCTCGCTTAAGAGCGACCGGAGGAAACTGACTGCAAGAGTACTGAACGGATATAGATATAGATATAGAGATATATATATATACATATTATACTTATCTATATTTTTTTTCGTTTGGCACTGAAGTCAAGGCCGGGAGTTCCCGGCGGCGGGCGGCATGGCCGCACGCTGACCGGGGAAGCTGGCAGGGCCCCCCTGGAGAAAAGCCAAAAAGTTTGAAGGGGGTTCCCGGCGGTGGGCGGCATAGCCGCACGCTGTCCGGGGAAGCTGGCAGGGCCCCCCTGGAAGGAAGTAGAGAAGCAGATAATTTTCCAAGCTGCACACTTACAGCAGCCTCATCTGAGTTCAGTCCACAGCCTGTTACTCCTTTTTTCGTTTTGTAGCTTTCACTCGGTGACTTCTCCAGTCGTGAGTCGGCTTTGGCGTTGTTTGTGCAACGGCTCGTTTAAGAGTGACTGGAGGGAACGGACTGCAAAAGCACAGAACTGAACGGACTGCAGCAGCACCGCATGAGTTAGCATGATTGCTACAAACTGAGTGCATGGCAGCTGAAACATGATGACAGGTGCGCTGGCGGGTGACCTGCCTCGTTTGTCGCACCTCGCTGACGCGAGACCGGAGGGAACTGACTGCAAGAGCAGAGAACTGAACTGACTGCAAATGCGTTGTATTAAAGGTGTGGGAAAGTGATTCCACAACTCTGGATATCTGGTGACAGGTGCTCCATCGCCACTCTGGCTGGTTTACTGGTGGCCTGGCTCGTTTGTTGGGCTCCGAGACGTTTTGAAGAGCCTCGACAAGGATTGCGCACCCTAGGAACACCTTAGTGACAGGCAGTGGGCAACTAGAAATGCGACCCCCCAACTGGCGACCTACTCAAGGTCACTGGGCTGGGGTTGCGTTGTGGCTGTTGCAGTGGGTTGAGCGTGGGCAGTTGACCGAAAGCAGTGTCTCGGAACCGCTGGTTGAAGTAGTCTGTGAAAAAGCTTCAACGAATGTTTCAGCCAGTGTTTCAAACACACCGAGGGGGCTAAACTTTGAACAGGGGACAGCAAACACCGCCACTGGTAAACAAAGTCGGGCACGCAGTTTCTCCGCGGCTGTTGCGACAAGGCTCTAGGCTAAGCAAAGAAAGTCGACAGAGAAGTAAACACAGACACCCTTCACGAATGGAAGTAACACGCACACCCTTCACGAACGGAAGTAGGAGACGTAGGCGTAGGAAGTGTAAAACCGGAGCACTGCAGAAAGACATACATGTAAACAGAGAAGAAGTAGGGGGGAAAATGCACTGCACAGAGCAAACCCCGACAAAGGAGCATTGCAGAATTAGAAAATGAGTGGAACACTTGCAGTTGTACTTTGTAGAAGCAACGGAGCCAGGACAGAATGAAGCACGCCACCACAGACAACGAATTCGCACAGCACGATTGTCCCAAAGCGGACAGCCATGACACAGTGGGATGCCAGAGCCAGTGCCATACTGCGTGAGCATGCTACCAAGGTAGCTGTCTACAGCATAGCAGTGAGCATGGTGTTCTGGCTTGCTTCCCAGGTCAAGAAGCATTGCTGCGCGCAGCAACAGTCAGTGCATGCTGCGCAGAGCAAGGGGTCGCGCAACCGATCCAGCAAGCACACACACTGGACGCGAAGGGTGCCTGGGAAATATACATACTTGACGTGGGGCATGGCTGTAATCTCAGCAAGCTTGTGTGCCAGCACAAAGCAAGCAGATTTCCTGTTTGCAGTAAATCTCTTCACCTGTGTCTTTGCATGCCAAGCGCAACGTGCTCTAGCCAGTGCACGCCTGCGCAGTGGGTGGGTCAGGAAGGCACGTCGAGTGGGCAAAGCTCGGGTAAAAGCAAGGCGGCAACCAGGTTCGCCACGAAGTAGACTGCAAATGTTGATTGCAGCCATCTTTTTGTTCTCACCAGCCAGTTGGGTATGTGTGGAGTGCGTTTGCCAGAGCAACATCGCAGCAGTGCAACCAGTCAGGAACGCATGGGCAACCTCTCGCAAACTTAGAAACCAGTTGATGCGTGCAATGCATGGCAACACGATGCAGAAAGCCAACGGACGACAAGCAGAAGAGTCCACGCCCAGCCAATGCATAGACGCGAGTGCCGGCAGCAATCTCGTCCCTAGCAAGCAAGCCAGAGTTGCAGACGGAGTGGACGCCGCCGCCCCGCTGCGAGCAGAACCGGGCAACCCGAGTGTTCAGCAAGAAGTGGAGGAGGAGGAGGACCGGAAAATTGCCGACCGTGTGCAGACTCGAATAGGTTGTGAGCTCACCAAAATCCCTGGGGACGGTTGGTGTTTTTTCCATGCAGTCCTTCGCCATTGTCGCGGTTGGCAGTCGTGGTCGATATCTGAAGCTGCAAAGTTATACTTGCAAGCCTTAGAATGGATGTGCAAACAAAAGAATGGACCCAGAGCAGATGAGGTTGCGATTGCCAGTGTGCCGTTTGATGACCGCGAAGCAGGCCTACATCTGGGGTTCCTTCAGCAAGCAGAGCAGTTGGAGGCGGCAGAAGGTTTGACAGCTGCCGAAATCGTGCTTTGGAGTAAAGTGGTTGCAGTGTTGGAAAAGCCCCGCATGTTGGATTCCATTCACCATGGCTCCGTGGTGGAATTGTGGGCACTGACACAAGCCTTTGACTTTCACTGTCTCAGAGCCAGGAGGATAATAAAAACATTTGGATCCAGGACATGGCCTACATCACCGATGCAGAAACACAACAGAAGTTGCAAGAACATTCCAATGTCTTAGAGCTTTTCCACCGAAACACTGGCATCACCGGGCACTATGACCTCGTCCAACGCGCGGAAGCATTGCGCGAACCATTCCCTGAAACACCATGGTTGGAAACTTGGCGAACACAGAGTGCGGAAGCAGTGTTGTGTCTTGCTGCAGAAAGCCTCCGAAACCCAGTGGAAGTAGCACCCATGTCGCTGCAGAGTCAGTCATCGCACGTTGCAGATCCGAGTGCAGTGAGCGAACCGCATGCCACAGAGGATGCAGAGCGGCTAACGACAGAGTCAGCCGGGCAATCGCAGCAGACGAGCCGCACCACTGCGACAGAATCGGAAGCAACAACGCGGCAGCCAAATCGGTCGCAGGAGGTGCATGACACAACTGAAGCCGACAAAGAGGCAGCCGCTGGCGTCTGGGCAGGGCATGACGACGCAGAAGCGTCGGAAGGCGCAGCAACCGACGTGGATTCTGAAAGTTTGCTTTCCTGGGATTCAAACCTGTCCGAGACCACAGGTGAGGCTGAAGTAGAAGTCGCCGTGGACTCGACCAAGACATGGGTCACGGTCGAAGATTGTGACCAAGAACGCATTCGACGCACAGCATCTCAACTGCGACACCATCCCCTGCTGCCATCCCCAACCGCGATGACAGACTTCCCCAGCATGCAGCCTAGTAGTGGTCTCGTATACCCAGCCGTGCATTGCGCCTTCGAGGGATGCGGGTGGGCAGCCGACACACAACCGTGCAACCCGCACTGGTCGAAGGAAAAAGTGTGGAACATGAAAGCAACAACATGGGCACACACGACCTTGAAGTGCTGTGGAAACGGTGAGGTGTGTTTGTGGGCACACCTCGCTGAGTGTCATTCTGAACACTTTGCAGACATACCCCGGGAACTTGTGGCTTCAACATACACGGCAGCATTGATAGAAAAGGAACGTGGACAGGTCCCACAAGTTGGCTGGAGCGTCGATCGGCGCACGCTGCGGCGACTACGGGTCGATTTGGACGATAACACTTGCCAAGCACTGATTTGTGCCTGTTGCGCCCGAGTGTGTCCTGGGGGCATGGGAGGGGAGATTGCCTACATCTCTGTCGAACAGTTATTCGGTGCACTGACCCCAGAAGCAGCCAAAGCAAATTGGAACCTGGAAAGGTACATGACACAGTATGGTACGCTGGCTGCGGTGACCAATCGGTTCGATGCACATGAGTGGACTCGAACCCTGCCGGAAACCATCTGCGACGGCATGCAACTCATATGCTGCCCAGAGGATTTTCGCTGTGGACGTTGCCCCGACAGTGCACTGCAACTATGTCAAGCTTGTGAACTGCCCTTGTGTCGCGATTGCCTCGAACACATGTGCAAACAGAGCGCCTGTGCAGTGCCGGAGGCCCTTGCAAACGATAATTGGTTTGGATACCCAACAGAGTTGCTGTGCACCCACAAAGTGCGGTGGATAGAAGCGGCGGCTGCCTCTCCGGTCTGGACTTCCGTCATCAACTACTACCTGGAAGCCGACCGAGGCAACTTGATAGAAGAACATTTGCATCGGCCCGAACACAGGACTGCAATCCGAGGCAATGTCTCTTCTTTTAGCATTCCATGGGAAGAGGTGCTCGCTGCATTGACCCCCGAAACTCGGCGGAACACTTCTTGGGAAAGGTTGCCTCACCCGCCACATGTCCTCCAAGCTATTGTCAAAGTCAATGTGAAGGGCATGTTATACAACGAGGCAATCGAGTGGGTAGCAGGGGCACGCATCCGACCATGGGCCGTCAGTGCACTCTTGCATCACCTCATCGACATGCAACATCCAATGTGTGCGTCGCACTTGTCGGCAGAGGAGGCAAAAACAGCAGTGACAGAACGTGTGACTTTGGCGTATGGGGTGGACGAAACGAGGCCGATAGTTGACTTGCAGCAAACTCCGTCGCCTCGTGTGACATCAATAGGTTCAAAACTGCTCGGGCACAAATGGCGACAAGCAGAAGATGAGAGCGTGGGAGCGGAAGCTAGCCAGATCCTGGCGCAAGAGCTTTCCGGTTCCGGACGGACAAGATGCCAGAGCAGCGCTCAGGCAGCAGCCGGGGTGAACTCAGAACCAACCATTTCAAATAACCAAGTCGATTCTCGGATGATGCGCGGCAAGAGCTCGTCTCAGCCAGCGTCGGAGGTGCAACACCACAAGCCTTCCTGCACCAAGACGGCATCCCCAAACACAGTTTCCCAAGCGCAATCCGAAGACGCAACCCAGGTGTACAGCAAAAGGTTTCCACAGCATGCAAGCCAGAGCGGGGATGAAGCAATCATGCACGACATGCCAACCCACAGAATGACCCAGATGGAAGCAGAGAAAATAGGTCAGGGCAGTGCCCAGGTGACAGCCGAAGTCGAAGCAGAAGCTGCCTCGTCACAGAAGCCAGAAGTGACAGTGCCAACACCGAGCCAAGGCAGATCTCAACCAGTGTCTCGAAAGCGCAAGCAGGGTGCCTCGCCGGGCGACAACCCTTCACCCCAGGTGACATGCCAGAGCAGCGCTCAGGCAACCACAGCAGACAAAAGGTACGACGATGCCACTTCGGCTCTTCCGAGCCATTCTCAGAATTTCCTTGGTGCCAGTGGAGGCGCAAGCCAGCCGCTGCCGCAGAAGCATGCAACGCCCGAGTCAGTCCCAGACGCAGCTTTAGATGGCGAGTCCTTCGTAGGCAGTGTGAGACCCAACGTCTTGTCACAAGATTATACAGGTGCAGAGTGGAAAGACCCCGACGTCGACATGTTGTTGCAATTAAGCAATGCGACTGACACACTCACCATTCAAACCGGGCACAACTTCTGGGACCAGTGGCAAAATGATTTTCTGCCATGGGCTTTTCCCTTCAGTATCCCCGCACCTGTCAGTGGTCCGGACTTCCCCCACAAAGAGCGACCACGAAGGCCCACAGATGCGCCGCACTTGCCGCCCTTGGCACACTTGAAACTCCTAGCCGGACGCATTGAGAGTTCAATTCGCAATTCATGGGACCTGATTCCCGGGCTGAGAAGATTGACTTTCAAATGGCACTCCGTGTGGCAAGGCTCGCTGTGGCGGAAATGGAAGTCACAACGGCAAGCCATGGCACCGGCACCAACGCTTAAGTGGGTGCAAGCGGCACGCGGCCTCTACAACAAGCTTAGATCCGGCACGTATACCACAGCAAGTGGAAGGCCGAAACCCATCCAGTTCGACACACGCAAATTGCCCTACGCACGAGGCCTCACCACAGATGAAAAAGAATTGCTCCAGGACGTCAAAGGCATGCAAGGCCAGATGCCTGGAACAATTGAAGTCCGACGTCGCATTGGACGTTTCCTCTTCGGGGCCAGGGTTGAGATGGGAGAACCGCTCTTCATCACAATATCCCCAACCACCCGTCATAACACCTTGTGCATTAAATTCAGCCGCTATCGCGCCGCTGACCCTGGCGGAGCCGAAGACGGCGCACGCAATCGCCCCAAGCTATGGGACACCGCAGAGGCGACCATCCAAGTGCCACCGTACGACACCCGCAGACAGCTCGCTGCGAGGGATCCGTGGGCCGTCGTTCTCAGCTTCCAAACAGTGGTGCGATGCATCTTCGCCAAACTGCTCGGCATCCGTATGTGCTTCCGTTGCCCAGCATGCGATTGCCGCGATGCACGCGGACACGGGTGTCATGTGACGGGGGGCATCCTTGGCCTTGTCACCGGCCTATGCGGGGCAATCGAATATCAAGCCAATTCCACACCGCATTTCCACTGCAACGTGTACATCGCTTCCATTTGGCAACATTCTTTGAGTGAACTTGCAGCTAAGCTGAATGACAGCACCATCACTTTCGAGGACGTGCGCCAATTCTTGACATGGGCACACGCCGAATCTCATCCTGACCCAGCAAGTCATACGCAACAGCAAGACCACCTCGAAGCAGACTGGGCCCAGAACAACTGCAAAGCAAGCCACGATTTTTTGTGTCAGTGGCCACAATTCCTTACCGAAGACAAAGCGGCCAGTCCATGGCTAGAAGCAGTGGAACCAAAGCAGGCATTGGCCGACGCAAGCCGTTTCATCCACCAATACCGTCTAGCAGCACAGAAGAAGATCAGCCACCAGCAAATGCACTGGCATCCGTGGAACATCGTGCAGAAATGTCGGTTGCCTCTAGCCGCTTGCAGAAAGAAGGGGGCGCCAAACAAATGTAAGCACAACTTCCCAAAAGTGCAGAACGATAAAGTTCGAATCATTTGTAGAGGGAACGCACGAAAATTTGCCCAGAGCACTGCCGGGCGGCGAAATGCATTAGGCATGGTCTTAGACAAAAGAGATGATCCGTGGTTGTCAGGCACACTGCACGCATTCACCCTCATGGTATTTGGTAATTCACATACTGCAATAAATTTCCGCGTGCCGCTGTCGGCAGCCACCCACGACGAAGACTGCAAGCGCGGCTGTTTGGCAAAAAACATGCTCCCTAAACTCCAACGGGCAATGGCACAAGCAGCCCGCCGGTCGACCAGATACTTCACCGGCTACTTGCAAAAGCCGCAGCCGTTAGGAAAAAAGGAATTGCAACAAGCAGCCAAGCAATTGCATTTCCTGGAAGAAGCAGCTGCAAAAGATGACGCGGCAGCGCACTACCGCAAAGTTGTGCATAGAGTCTTCGGGGATCTCGAATTTCGTTGCTCCGTGCGCCCTGTCACAGAGGAATTCATGCTTGCGGGCTTCAGCAACATGACCGATCCCACCACCGCCGAATGCATCTGGAGTTTTCCCGTAGTCCCATTTATAGGCATGGACTGGCTCAGTATCTTAGACTCCGTAACAGAAGTGAGGCATAAAATAGAACCCCCAAACCCCTATAAAACCACCATAAAGACATCGGAAATTTACGGCTGGCGATGGACCGACGCACGAGTGTTCCACTTGAGTCCGTGGGAGTTTATCAAATGGTGGAGTCTTAAAAAATTACAGCCGCCCACCAAAAATGCAACTGAAGACGGACAAGGGCTCAGTGTTTGTGTGAGGAAACAAGGCACCGACAAGAAACCTGTGGATGGCTGGCAATATGGCCGTGATTACATTTGGAAACATCCCTTGCCAAGTAGCCGAGCCACCAACCTGGTCCGGCTACCGCAGTCCAATGGATGCAGTCGCGTGCAAGATTACTATCTGGAAAGACGGACCGAACCGCGGATCCCATATCCGACGACATGTCCGTTGCCGAAGCCCGACATGTCAAAGGATGCCCAGGCGAGGCTCCCCAATGTCTATCTGAGACCCTGGACACTTGATCTGAAATGTGCTACCCCGCATGTCCCGCACATCAGTGCCTTAGACTTAGAGATAAGAAGTACTGATCTCAACCCCGGTAAACGCCTGTTCACCAAAACCGCACCGGGTCCAAGAAGTCACCACTTAGCATGGAGAGCATATATCCAGCACCATGTTGTGTCCGAGCATGCAGCTCGCACTATTCGAAACTTTCTCTCCGCAACGGAATGTGATCCAGAAGAAGTCGACCTGGCCGAAACACCTGCCAAGCCAACAGACCATGAAGTGGATACGACCTGGGTAACGCCTGACACCATCGATAAACTCGTCCGAGGTGTCGGCTTCGAATATTCGAAACGGTCAGGTCCAGCGGTACGCCGCATAGTTGAGGAATGGGAATCTAACCCGCAGGTTGATACAGCAAACACCTGGTATGTAAACACTGGCATAACGGACATAAAGCTTGACCGGAGTCAAAGCAAAACGCAGCAACCGACACCGTTGTCGGAGACCGAACCACTGCGCTGGACCTACGGCAAGTTAACGCCAGAGGCTGCCACAGCATGGTTGCAGCGTCTCGCAGAGCAGGGCTCGGTGGCAGTCGATGCAGCCGCATGCAGTGCAGAGCAGCGCTCAGCCAGTGCAGAACCGCGCGCAGCAAAGGCAGAGCCGCGGGCAGCATGTAAACCCACAGCCGAACAACTGAAATTCCTGCGTGCTGTCGTCGACCGCTGCCTCACAGAGGCTCAAGAAGAACAGGCCGAAAGTTCCCGCAGTGAGCCGTTGCGTGCAGTCTTCCACGGGGTTCCAGGTGCAGGCAAAACTCAAACCCTCAAGTGGTTGCGTGCTTTTTTCGAAGATATGTGTGGGTGGCAACATCAACAAGAGTTTGTATACTTGGCACCGCAGAACACCCAAGCTGCACTTATTGCTGGCATGACGCTACACTCGTTTGCCAATATCCAGGTGAAAACCAAAACGGCCCGAGCAAAAAACACCAGCACACCGGAACAGTTCGCTAAGTATCAACGCCTACGGTGGCTGGTGGTGGATGAATCTTCGACGGTCGGGCTCGAAATATTGGCCACTCTTGAGAAACGCCTGCGGCAGTCTACCAGAGATCGGGATACGTGGAAACTTCGGCCAGGAGGAGACCGGAGGCCATTCGGAGGGCGCAACCTCATCTTGACGGGGGACTTGTGGCAGTTCCCGCCCGTCAAAGCCACGGCCATCTACCAGAACCCTTTCCAGTCAAACACAACCTACCAAGTCAACGCACTGCAGCAAATATGTTGGTCGCACACCTCGCTCGCCATCCCGCACCTGTTTGAACTCACCCTCGAACAGCGGTGCGAGGACGCCTGGCTCAGCCAAATTCTTCACCAGGCGAGGCATGGCAACATGTCGCAGGAAGTGTGGTCTTTCTTACATGGGTTTCCAACGCTCCATGCGGGCTCGTGGTCCTTTCAAACCAATCAAGCCACCTGCGGCGAAAAAACTTGCAACAACCTACATCTGCAAGCCACCGCCCCCGACCAGTTGGAATGTGTCATTTGCCACCAAGAAAGGGCACGTCGGTGCATCGTAGGCAAAGACCCAAAAGCTGAGCATTTCCTCAACCATCCGTTTGTGCATGGGTTGAATGCCGCCAAGTACATTGCAGCCAACCTTCGTGCCAAATGGGTAGCCACCACTCGCAAACACAAGTTGCTTTGGATCATTGCTCAAGATACCCCGCTTTTTCATGTGGAGGCGACGGAACTACAGGCCCGGCGCGAAAATTGGTTGCAGCGCCATGACCAGTCCACCGGCGGTGTCGTCGGAATCTTACCACTTCTCCAGAACATGCCAATCCGAGTGACGCAAACTCTGTCTGACCTGAAAGCCTTCGGGCTCTTTAAAAACACCCGAGGCACCCTTTGGAATTGGACACTCCACGAGGCCGACCAAGAGGCCGTCGGAGCTGTAGCAGGCCAAGACATTGTATTACACCGCCTTCCGCGGGCGTTGTATGTCAAGGTCGACGGTGCGAAGTGGCAACAGCACCCAGACTTGCCCGTTGGAGTTGCTCGGATCGAACCCGTCACCCAGACGTGGACACTCGAAACCAACGGCAAAGCTACAGTCTCCCGACGCGGCTTTCCAATAGCATCCGATTACGCTGGCACAGCGCATTCTTTTATGGGGGCAACCCTGGGTGCATGCACATTGGACCTTGGCACGTGGGATGCCACGACGTCCCGCGAGGCACAGCTTAGCGGGTACATGTGCTTATCAAGGGTCCGAAACACCGAAGATTTGTGCATAGTCCAACCGTTCTCCCCCAACTTGTTTAGTCACGGAGAGTTAATTGGACCCCACACATTCTTAGAAGTGCATCGCGAAAAGCTGACACTGCCAGAAGCAAAAGCTCGCTTTGAAAAAGATAAGCCGAACAAGCAGAAGAATCGTGACATCCTGTTGTTTTGCCGCGGTTGCAGTCCACAGCCGCATCTACAAGAGAAACTGTTGCCACTTCGAGAATTCGTTTCGGCCTGGGACCCAGAGGAATGGTACCGTGTACTGTCAGACGGCATGTGTCGCCTTTGCACCCAGTGTAAAACGAAGCAAAGTAGCCCTGCAGCCAAGGGGAAGCCCAAGGCAGTGAATGCCTGCGCATATTGCAAGACCTTGCCAGCCGACCAGACCGGCTACTGTTCGAAGTGTGCCAAAATTCGCTTAGCCTGCAGCAAGTGTGACATCGGGAAGAAACTCAAAACAAAAAGCCTGCTAGATTTTAGCCCGGAAGAAATCGCACGAAGAAAAAAAACCAAAGAACTCCGAAGAGCCCGCTGCAAGAAGTGTGCTGTCGCCCCAGTGACAGCAAAGGCAAAACAGGGTTTGTGCAGCAATTGCAACAAAGCCATCAGTGTGTCCCACCTGGTGAACTACAGTGCAGAATCCCAGACCGGAGTGTGCCGCACATGCATCGCAAAGCAAGCGCGGGCACCCAAGACCTGCGCTAAGTGTTCTCAGCCCTTGCATGCAAATGCAACTCCAGGGACTTGGTGCACTGCCTGTGCCTTTCCCCCTTGCAGTGGAGGTTGTGGGCAGCCACGCCCCCAAAAGGCATCCAACCATGCCAAGCAGAAATCCGACTGGTATTGCCAAAACTGTAAGGGAAAATGTGTGAACTGTGGCAGCTCCTTGCCGAAGAACGCAGAGGCAGGCACATGGTGTGCCACATGTGCATATCCACCATGCAGTGGAGGTTGCGGCGAGCCACGCCCCGAAAGACGAGCCAA